>OZ018336.1:30713619-31076119 GCA_963969495.1 Ceratothoa steindachneri
TTCTGATAATAATTATCTGTTGAATGAGACCAAACCTAAGTCTCTCACTTCAATAGTTTAGCCGCGAGAACTTTTTATATCTTGTTTGAGTTTAACTGTTAGATGGGTTCTTGTTGTGAGTTGGAGACTACCACCACCAACAATAGTACTACACAACCACCACCACCACTACTATTAACTACCTCCACCACCACTACTACTATGCCAATACCACTACTACTATACCTACGACACCACCACCACCCGCAAAACCATTACTACTAGACCACCACCACCACTTCTACTACACCAACACTACTCACCACTACAGCTACATCACCACTACTACTATTACTAATACTACTACTACCACTACTACTACTTCACCACTTGCACCACTACAATTAATACTAAACCACCACCAACACTACTACTACACCACTACTGCTACACCACCACTAATACTACTACACAACTACCACCCACACTACTACCAGTACTACTACACCCCTCACAACTACTTCCACCACCACCATCACTTCTACAACACCACTACTACTACTACTAGTACACCACCACTAACACTACTACCATTACTACTACACCACTACCACCACCATGACTATTACTACTATCACTACCACACCACCACTACGGCTACACCGCAACTATCACCACTACTACCACCAACATCACTATTAGTACTATCACTACCACACCACCACTACGACTACACAACCATCACCATTACTACCACCATTATTACTACAGCACCACCACCACGAGTAGTACTACACTACCACCACGACCCCCACCAGGAGCAGCAGCAGCATTCTCTCTCTCTTTCTCTCTATTTTTCTGTCTTTCACTCTCTCTTTCTATCTCCGTTTCTCTCTCTCTCTCTCTCTCTCTCTCTCTCTATATATATATATATATATATATATATATATATATATATATATATACGAGGGGCGGACAATAAGTTTTGCGAATCAGTAGGGGAAACAGAGGAAGGGGGATGACTGTTTGTGGGGATGTTAGGACAAGTTATAAAAAGTCAGGGCCTGCAGCCGCACGCTCCTGCCTCGTCTATTTAAGAAGCAGTAGCTGATCGCAGATCGTCAGTCACAAATTTTTCAACAATGGAAAAGGTTGAGCACCGCGCAGTGATCAAATTTTTGACCAAGGAAGGCAAGAATGCAAAAAAGATCCATGAACGCATGATTGCAGTGAACACCGACACCACCACTTCCTATGCAACCATTGCTCGCTGGAATAGGGAGTTTCACCATGGTCGCGAGTCCCTTGAAGATTACCCTCATCCAGGACGCCCGTCAGACGTGACCAACGAGGACAATGTGGCCGTGTGGAGAGGATGATCCTCGAAAATCAACGGGTGAAGGTCGAAGAAATCGAGCGAAAACTTGGAATATCACATGGAAATGTTATCAACATCATCCACGACAATTTGGCCATGACCAAGGTCTGTGCCCGTTGGGTCCCTAGAAACCTCACGCCCCATGATCGACTTCAACGTCGTCAAAGTTCACAAGGCCAGAGTTGCACAAGCTGCCCTGCGCGAGTGCGGATTCGAGGAGCTCAACCATCCCCCCTACAGTCCAGATCTGGCCCCTAGCGACTACTTTTTATTTCGCCAGCTCAAGGCTGCACTGCGTGGACGCCGGTTTGGGGACGATGAAGATGTCCAGCTCGCCGTCCAGGAGTGGATTGAACAACAGTCGGGAGATTTCTGGTTGTCGGGAATTCGAAGCCTCTGGGACAAGTGGCGCAAGTGCATTAAAGTGGAGGGTAGTTATATGTATTGAAAAATAATAAAACACTTTTTCTCATATCTCGTTTCCTTATATCCGAATTGCAAAACTTATTGACCGCCCCTTGTATATATATATATATATATATATATATATATATATATATATATATATATATATATATATATCCCAATCTCTCTCATTCTCTCCCTTCTCAAAAATAACAAACCAGGAAAAGCAAGAAAAAAGAGAGAATGAAAACTTGCAGGCATGTGCGAGAGAAGAAGAGAGAAAGAGAGAGACATAGAGAGACAGAGAGAGAAAAGAGAAACAGAGCAAACACAAAAGAAGAATGCAAGAAAGCAAACGGTTCCATTTTTATGCCTATTTTTCGCACGACCACAGCCGCTTTACTGGTATGGACACCCTCACCTACTCTCTCACCAGATGGCATGAAGTTATGTTGTGCCGCTTGTGAATCGGCCACTGTCGCTTCACCCTCGGACACTTAATAGCTAGAGAGGAGGAACCACCATCTTGTCAGACGTGTCACTCTCGCATCTCAGTGCAACACATCTTACTCAACTCTGCCCATCGAAAGAAGTACTTCTGTCTTCACCCCACCTTTGCTTCTGTTCTCGGTGATTCCTCCCATGTTATGCTTAAGATTCTTGGAAGATGTTTGCCTTTCCTCCAAAATTTAATACCTTAGTTACTTCTTTATTGCCTTAAATTTGAATCATATTTTGCTCTCCTTAGTTTTTTCCGAGCCTTGTACATCCGTATTTTACATGAAAGACTTTTCCTAATCGCACGTTAGTGCCCTTTACTTTTTTTTTAATCTTTTAATTGAACTAATGATATTTATGTCCACATATCTAATTCCTTAGTTACTTTCTCACTGCCCTATATTTTAATCATATCTTACTCTGCTTAGTTTTATCCGAGCCTTGTCCATTCCTATCTTTACATGAAGGAATTCACCTAATCGCATGTTAGTGCTCTTTTATTTTATTTTTAATCTTTTAATTGAACTGATATGTACACATTATTTGACTGCCTCTTTTGCTGACAGTACGTATTTCTATCTCTTGTTACCCTCAGCGAAGCGCCAGATCTAGGCGTCGTTTTTTTTTCAAAAGGAGTAAAGTTCAATTGTATCCCTTTAGAAAAATGAAGTGACCCATATGACCATGGGGCATAGGGTTATTCACTCTGGAGATTTCAAATCTGCCATTGGATTTGGCGCTGGGTGGCGCCATCTAGTGGCAGAAGCCTCATTTAGCCATTCCAAGGCAATTATAAGTGATTTGAACCATGGGAAACCATCAATGCAATAACCATATATTATCTTATCACGTAACGCCGCAGGTCATTGGAGTGACTTTAACTCTTGTTTTAATACCAACTTAAACCATATGAGCCTATAGGGCTAAAAGAGCTGAATATCCATAAAATTAAATCACAGAACCGGCTCTGCAGCTCAACCAGCACATGGTTAATGACCGGGCCGTAGATAGATGGTAGTAATATTCCTCAGCTGTCTGGAAGGGTACGTTCGTTGGCTGCGTTTATCACCTAGAAACTCGAGGCAGAGGAATGGTGTCATGTGACGAGGCGATCTACTGGACGAGATCCTATGCCTTCTTGAAGACGTCATGGAAGCTGATCAATGCACCTTCCCGGGTCTTGTTGAGATACGTCTCCTTTCACCGATCGTAGCGTATGATGAGATAAGATTGACCATAGGAGACTGCATCGCTAGGCTCGGCTCCACCGTGTGAGCCAGAACCGACTCAGCGACGACGAGGCCAATCAGAAAGCGCGGCTCTCATCCTCGATGAAGATGGCAATAAGCGGCAATAATTTGATGAACACAATGACTGAATAATGTTGCTCAATCAATTTAGTAGGGCAGAGGCTGACAAACTTCTTCTGCTTCGTTGAACTGTGGCCTTTCAAGAGCTCATCAAACCTCATCAAGCGTATGTTTGAAGAATAGCTGAAGTTCTACATTTTGTTGAGGGTATGGGGAGAAAGCTTTACCTCTTTTGTGTCACGGGCCTTGGTCAAGAAGAGGTTCCGGCTATGATTGAAATAATGAACCATCTTCGCGAGCGAAGAATCTTCTCGAATCACTACGGCCGCACAGCCACGCATCTTGCCCATCATTGTTCCTCTAATTTTGTTCCTCAATACACAGTGTCATCCAAAATTTATATTGGAAGATGCATAATGAAGTCGCTTTGCTTTTAATTATGGAATAATTAAAGAACAAATTTGAGAGGGCTTCAGACCCCCCATCCCCCATCCCTACTGGATCCGCACCTGAGTCGTCAAGTCCATACACGGTACTCTCGGAATTCACCGAATTACATATTCAACTCTTATGGTGTTCTCTGTTGTACCTCCTTTATATATAAAGAAGCTTCGTTTCTTTTATCCATCCTTGATAGATTCTTTTATAAATGTGCTCTCCTCATTTCCACTGGTCAGCTTTAATGAGTTTTATGACACCTGACACCCTTGTTTGTGTTCTTATCCAAACCCATACCCGTCCAATATCTAAAAATGGAGCGAACTTTGATTCGTCAAAAAAATTATGCTGTGATAAATTTCCAAAGGCTTGACTTTCATATCTTCCTGCCACTTATTCTTCTTCTTAATATTGGACCTAGTTAAAGGAGGCTTTATCCAAGCCGCATGTCCATAATGTCTAAGAGAGAGCAGATAATTTACTGCTGTTCGCAAGCAAAATTGGATTTCTTCTAGTTCTTCAGGGGTTTTTAAGCCAGATTTGTTCTCAATGAATCTTCAAACAGCACGAATACATCTTTTAGAATGCCCGAGACCACCAGGTTGTGATTCTGATGATATTTGACCTTTTTTATTTATATTTATGTTTGGTAGATTCTCTATCAATTTCATCTCCCTATTTCCACCTCCGACTTCGAATGTGTTTTGCTATACTTGCTACCCTTGTTGGTGTTATCATCGATTGTTTTGTTTTTTGTCTCTTTTCATGTTTATGTGTTTTATATTCTCTGGGTTTTCTTAATTTTCTGCGAGTCATTTGTGTTCAATGTTCAACTCCCAATTTCATTAATTAAAATTGGTGAGTTCAATGATTGGATACTTTGTGTTTTAAGCATAGAGGCACATCGCTTCTAGTGATGTAGCTGAGCGTTCCGACGGCTCTCCCGCCATTTTGTTTGACAACTAATTTCCACTTTTAAGATTATATCTGAATTTATAAGCTGTCCTAAGTCTATGAATCCATCGATTTGCTCTTAAATTTGATGATCAGTAATATTTATTATATCTTCTGTATAACTATTGCACCTTAAATTCATCTTTAAAAAGTGCCATTTCAGTCCAACTGTATGTAATAATTCAGTATTCATCAATTTTAATTCTTTTTAATTTGGGAAAAATAATGATATAATTTCCATAGTTTACTTTAAATTTTCCTAACTATAGAATATCGTTTTTTTGTTCCTTCATCTTGCATTTAAACCCCATTCATGATGAGCTTGCGTTTTTCTTGTTGATATGCATTCATCTGAGAGAAATGTTGTACGCGCTTAGACTTTATAAGTAGAGTTACATGTTTTCACTATTTTCATATCACTGTCAGATCTTATAGACATGTAATATATATTAAGCATTATATATGATGTATTTACTCTTTGAATAATTTTGACTGGAGTATACCGCTTAGTAATATCAGAATTTCATACATTTCAATTGTATCGATTTTTTATATTTATAAAAATGCTATCAGTAAGTTTGCACCTTTCTTTTGCTTTTCAGATATTGAACAAACGAATGCAAACCTACACCAACATACCTAAGGAATAGGAAAAGTTAAAGGTATACGAAAACTTTGGGCCGCGGCGGTACTTGGAATTTTCGGGACCAACAGAAGCGGCGAGACATTTTCCCCAAATAGCCTTCCAATTCGCATCCCCAAAGACTACCTTCCAAAGAAACTGTCTTTGCAAGAAAGTATATGTTGCTTCTGCAAGGTGAACACATCCCTTCTTTGTACGACCGAAAAATACCAGCCAGTTGTGGTTAGCGTGCAAACTAGCAAGCCTCTACCACCTTGAGATTTATGCTGCCATGATCCGAGTAATATGTGAAAATATACATAAAAACAAAAGAACAAAGATCTTACAGAAGATGACTCCTGGAAAACCCATGAGAAAAAGAACACCTCTCCCCGTCAAGGACTCAACCCTCAGACCTCTGTTTATCTAGACCAGCGATCTACTGACTGAGCTTACGGGACCAACAACTCTTTTCCTCGACGATCGGTTTGTAAGTAAAAAGTCTTCAGACACGGAAATGGGTGAGAGAACCAAATGTTTTAATTCAGTGAGTAACTTCCTTCTTAACACGCTCATTTGGTTGGAGTTGGCGAGCTAGGACTTGCCACCAAAATGTCGTCCAGCAATAAGAAGATGAAATAATGACCTCCTAATACCGAGTTGATACAATGCTAAAAGGTTTGATCTGCATTTTTTAGACCTGCCGGCATTTTGACCAAATTAAAAAGTGTTAGTATTGTGGATTGAATTCGAATCAAGGTATTTGCTGAAGTGGACAAGCTAGGACTGGAAAATAGACGAATTCATGTGCACAATACAGGGGATCAACTGCTGCAATGAAACAGTGATACAATCAAGGGAACGTGCAACCAGCTTCCCAGCAGAGGAAATTTTGTCTGCATTTTGATTAGCTTATACTATTTAAGGTCAACCAGTAGGCAAAATTTGGTCCGAAAATTGGTTCCGAAAATCGGTACCTCAAAAATTCCAGGTGAAAGATCGTCGAAACTCTAAGAAAAGTGTGAGAATTTTTCGCCATAGGGTGGGATCAAAGTAACTTTTTCACCCCATAATTCAAGAGAATAAGCTGGCCTATTACCTTTAAAAAAGTTCAATGATACCACCATGGCCGCTGTCCTAGAATTCACCAAAAATCCAATCTTAGTGACTGTGTCAACCACAAATAGTCCACATTCTCTATATTCGCTCCCCACCCTTGCCACTTAGCGAGAGAAGGTATTTAATTTACCCGAAAGATGAAGGGAGACACTCACTTGTGAGACAATAATTTTGTATATGTGGTAGTACCAGCAAAGGTCTTCACACACACCGGTTTAGGGAAGAGAATCGACGTTGGCTGGAGGACTAGCGGTTAGGTGTAATTATGGAGCGCGCTCGGCTGGCTCGGACGTTTAAGCCAAGAACTTCTTGAACTTCTCCGAGAAGAGTTTTAACTCACGCATCAAATCGCTGATCCCACCTTGCAGGTGGAAAGAGTTTGTTGAGGGTAGCATGGTGAAAACAATTCGAAGAAAGTATCGGCCGTTTTGCTACCTCGTCCGAAGGGGTGCTGGAAGGTAGAGTGGCCAACATGGTGGCGTCTGAGGTGGTAGGCGTTGCAAAAATACCTCCCGGTGGACATCGTCGCTTTTGAAGACGTTTAGAGAGACGACGAAGGAAGTTCAATTCACACAGTAGATCTGCGGGTCTCCTTTTCGTAAGCTTCTATTGCGTCAGGAACTGCTGTGGACGCTTAAAAATTGTCAGACGCTCTTTGGAGGACGTTGAATGTATACTCTTTACTCTGGAAATTCCTAGAAAAATTTGGATTTTGTGCTATATTAACATGCGCATTGAATAATTAATTTAACGATATTAATTGAATATGCAAAAGTATAAAGTAACATAAAAATATAATTATTCTCTTACGGAACAGCTAATGGGAATAAACTTGATATCTACTGAACTATTATATCACTTTATTTTAGGCACTGAGAAAACACTGTAATTATATAAAAATTGATAAGTATGGTCATCACTCAATATTTGAGTCGGTAATAACATTTATTCCAAGAAAAGACCAAAATGAGGGGGATATATATTACAAAACGGTAAACCAAAGGACCTGGGCTTCTGAGATTAATTCTGTAGAAACCAATCGCACTGCTGACGTTAAATTGCATGGTCTATGTTACTTTGCTTTGATTCAGCACGTTTAATGTATGTCTTTACTCTGGAGGAATGCAAAGAAAGAGATTGGATTTTTTGCTTTATTGACATACACATTAAATAACACTATACAACAATTTTCAGTGTCAAGAAAAAAAAAACATAGATCTCATGTGCCTTTTATTAGGGAGTTGAGTTTTCTAAATTCGAATTTGATAACAAAAATTTCCCATAACGTAACATTTTCTTGTAAATTGCCGATTTAATAATTATGCAATTGATACCAATTTTCACAATACCATAAATGTAGTTGGCTCCCAAAAGTCAGATTAAATGTGTCCATTGTAATTAATTCATGAATATATAATGAATCAGCATGTTTGTTAGCATTATATAATGTATTAAGTTACATTTTAGTATTTACTTCTTCGTTTGTAAGACGTCCCAGGTGTGTCACGCTTCAGGTTCCAGCAGAAGTTAGCCAGCATACCAGAGCTCCATTTTCCTTTATACCTGTTTTCCATTGATGCTATATTTTGATGGAACCTCTCTCCATGTTTATCACTCACACATCCTGCATTCTCTGGGAAAAAGAACAGATGTGAAAGAAGAAAGTGCATCTTCAGGGACATATTGCATCCGAGATCTTGGTAGCACTTGGTTACGCTCTCCACTATACGCTTTCGCTGGGCTCCTTGGTGCTTTCCCAGAAGTCCTTTGCATACATCTTTGAATGTATGCCAGGTCGCGAGCTCAGTTCCATCCATTGTCACCTCAAGTCCTCATCAGCTATAAGTTGACGAATCTGAGGTCTTACGAATATGCGTTCTTTAATCTTGGCATCACTTATTTTAGGGAAGATTGCTTTGAGGTACTGGAAACATAGCTTGTTATGTTGCAGTGCTTTGGTAAATTGCTTCATTAGGCTTAGTTTTATATGGAGTGCTGGCAAAATGATTTTCTCCTTCTTAATTAATGGCTCATGAATTACAATATGGCATCCAGGCGTCATAGTTTCCCGAGGTGACCATTCTGAGCGTACATAATGTTCTAATATGGCCCTACGGTCTCACTTTCAAAGGAAGCACATAAACTTGGTGTATCTAGGTGTAGCCCATTAAGAATGGCTACTACTTTCAAGTCCGCACAAATTAGCCACTCATGCTCCTTGTAACTTATGCGGTCTCGAATAAAAGCAAAGTTCTCATATGTCTCTCTTAAAATGACTGAGTGATTAACTGGAATTAAAGACATGGTGTTCCCAATGTGCAAAAGAACCGCTTTATGCAGTAAAGGAATGTATCTTTGAATAGCCTCCACTCATTTGGTTCATAGGTCAGCTTAAATGCATTGAATAGGCCTCTGATATCATTATAATAAGTCAAGTTGTTTTCAAAAGTGAAGAATTGCTGTAGATTTGCAGAACGCTTCCTAAATACTGTAATTCGAGGCCAGGAGATCACTCTGCTGCTTAATAAGTGTTAGATCAATGAGTTCCGGTTGTGTGATGAGGTGGAGTTTCCTGTCAGCTACAAGCTGTGCCAAATATGGTGTATCTTGAGATTCTGAATCGTTTGAGTTGTTTGTTTCATACCTTGCTAGTTCAGAGGGCTGCTGTGGTACAGGAATAGCACTTGGATGTCAGTCAAACTGGGCGAATAGCAGACTCTAGATCTGGATACATGATAGATTCCTTGACTATTATATTACGATCTGCAGTGAAATAAAATAAAATCAGACTAAAATGGATATTACTGGCTGTGATCACTTGCAGAAATAGTGGAAGTACAACATAGTATATACATATTTTAATCTTTTTAATTGATACATCTCTTGAAAATACAGTATATTAAAGACCAGAAAAGAAAATACATTGAATACCCAACTTTAATATCTGTTAAGCAGAAGTAGCAATCTGTTGAATAGTCCTTTGGATCCCTCTAAACCATTGGTACGCCAAACATGAAGCCAGGCCCTTTGCCTTTCACCCAGGCAGAAATGGAACTTGTACATCTGACACAACATATGTGAAGTGCCCAGCGTTTGTCCTGGTTATCCACTTTACATCCAAAGTACAGTTGATAAAGTTTCTTCACGTGTTGAGTCAACTGTCTCTTGTATTGTCTTAATGTAACTGTTCTTCATATATAACAGAAACTGTCTTGGTAATTCTTGCATTCTCTAGCCATTTTAACTCTGTCTCTTGTAAAGAAAAAAACTGTAGGATGTGAAAAATAATATAAATAGTAACAGCAGCAAATATTAAATAAACAAGGTTTGCTGATCAAAGTTGCGTGCTCTCACGTATTCTGCTAAATGACCTTACGACCATCAAAACTTTTAATAATTCCCAGACTAACCTTAAGAGGACCTTTTCAATTATATCATTCGAATGAGAATAAAACAATATAAAGGTTTCAAATTTCGTTAGAATCGGCCGAATAGTTATGATGTTATTGCCAAATAATTCCCTGGCTAACCTTGCGGGGACTTTTGCAATTATATCATTCGAAAGAAAATGTAGAATAACATAAGGGTCTCAAATTTCGTTAGAACCGACCGAATAGTTACAGTATTATTACAAAAACAATAAAAAACAAAACAGGGACCAACCGACCGACATAATGAGATATAGAGTCGCACGTGACTAAAAAGTAAAAATGGAAGCATTTATAGTACGTTTCAGAATTATTAAGCGTTATGTAAGAGTTACGACGGATATGGACCCATATAGCTAAAATATATTGAATATCCTTTCATAATATCATAGGTTAGGTTGACAAATACATTAAGAACACCTCATTAAAATTATATCAAAATCCGTTAATAACTTTTAGAGTTGTCAGTTTCGGCCCAATCCTGTTTGCATTCAACCCCTACGAAACCATCGTTGTATCTAACGTAAGAAAGATGGTAATTTACGTACGACAAACAGGAGGCTCGTTGAAAGAGGCGGATTTTATAGTCGTGATTTGCGCAAAAAATACCCCTAGAAAAGGTTATTCTCATTTCCGGGTTTATTTTTCAATCTTGAAGAGTGCAATTAATTAAACAATATTAATTGAATATATGAAGGAATAAAGTACTACATAAAAAAATGGAATTATTCGCTCCAGCGTGAATTCTTTATCAGAATTATTTACTATTATTACCCCGGATAAATATTTATATATCGCTTCACTTAAGAAACTTAGGGAATGCAGCATATTCGTTAGAGCAGTGTGTGTGTGTGTGTTTGTGTGTGTGTCTCTCTCTCTCTCTCTCTCTCACACACACACACACACACTCCTGATGGTAGTGGATTTGATCTAGGGCCAGTATTAAAATGGTGAATTAGAATAAACAAGAGAGAGGACAGACTAGGACTTTATCCAAGACCGCTACATCCTCGCCCCCTGACGTCATCCTATGCATGATGATGTGTGGCAAGTTAATCAGATTGAGGCCCGCCTGACAAACGTTATGGGTATAGAATGGGTTTGAGGCTGAAAATGACAGAGGAAAGCGATTTGGTAGTCTGGGTTCAACGCATTAGGCGCATACATGCATATAATTCAAAAGAAAGCTCAATAAAAGGATTTAATATGCAAATGCGATTGAATTAAGCGGCAGGTTTGAGGTTGGTTCTATTATAGAAGGAAATCAACGGGCGAGAAAATCCACAGGCATCAAAGATATGTATGGTATCGCCTGTCAATTTCCTCTCTCGGTCCAATCGACGAAGAGACAGACAGATCTCATACATTCACTCAGTTTCCTATTCAAGCTGACTCATTTTGGGCGACTTTTCAATATTTAACCATTCCCAGCTGCGCCGCTTGAATATATGAATTAATGTCTTCATTGCAGCTGCTCGATAATCATTTCTTACCTACCACCATGATATATATATATATATATATATATATATATATATATATATATATATATATATATATATATATATATATATATATATATATATATATATATATATATATATATATATATATATATATATATATATATATATATATATATATATATATATATATATATATATATATATATATATATATATATATATATATATATATATATATATATATATATATATATATATATATATATATATATATATGTATATATATAATATCTATATATATATATATATATATATATATATATATATATATATATATATATATACTATCAGCCATAATATAAAGGTCAGTAAGGAAGCTTAACAGAACGTTTAGACTATATATTATAAACATATTTAGATATATCTAATATCTATCTTTCGTGAAAATTTCAAGTGAATGGATTAAATATTTCGTAAGTTATGAGGAAATAAACAAACTATCTTCCAAAATTGCAGCGGCAAAAAGTTAAGGGTCACTTAGAAAAACTGAACTACCAACCGAGGTATTTTTTTTAGGAGACTGTTGATGTGTTAACTTCTTATGATCATACATTATTGGAACATTCAACTGTCAACATGGTGGCTTTTGAGAGACGACCAGTGCCCTGTGGTGAAAAACAAAGGATTGTGTGCCTTCACCAAGAGCGCAAGTCAAATTCTGTGAAAGCAACTACTCTAAGAAGGTCTATAAGTTGTTAGGGAACGAATTGTAGCTCATTTTAAGTCATCAGGATCGACAGATGCTAAACCCAAAACTGGTAGACCTCATAAAACGTCATTAAGACAGGATCGTATTATGGTTAGAATGTCACTGAAGGATAGGTTTAAGAGTGCTGCTGAGATATCCCGTGAATTCAGCAAAACACCTCCGATGTCAACGTATCGAGCAAAACAGTTTCCCTCAGGCTACGAGGTTCTGGGTTACTTGCTCGGGCACCGGCAAAGAAACCTCTGATCTCCAAGAAGAATCAAAGAGCCCGTCTTCGTTACGCTCACGATCATGCCGTTTAGACAGAAGAACAATGGGTGTAGGTTCCTTTTAGCGATGAATCGAAGTTTAATGCGATTGGTTCCGATGGCGGGATGTGCGCTGGCGAAGATATGGCGAAAGGTTATCTCGTGCATGTGTGAAGAAGACAGTGAAATATTGAGAAGGCAGTGTAATGGTATGGGGAGTGATCTCTGCTGATGGTGCACATATTCGCCTACCAGGTACTGTCAATGCTGAAATCTACAAGCAGCTACTTAGACAGCATGGCCTTCTACATCTCCGATCCTCGTCAATTCAGCTTCCTATCTTCGTGCAGGACAACGCTCCCTGCCACACTATGAAGAGTGTCAAGGATCTTTTGAGTGATAAAGGGGTTGATCTCGTGTACTAGCTACCTGAAAGTCCCGATCTCCACCCTATAGAAAATGTTTGGAAGATTATTGGAGATGGGGCGCGAAGGAGAAATCCAAAGAACCAAGATGAACTATGGGAATTATTGACAAACGAATGAAACAATATTGCCCCTTCATTTGGCAAGAAATAAATTCAGTACTGTGGTAACAGATGTCAGGAGGTCATTGCTAGTAGAGGGATGTTCACAAAATATTAATAGTAAGGGTTTCTTTTTTGTCCTTGTTCCATTTTACATTGTTTTCTAAGTGACCATTAAATTTTGGCCGCTGCAATTTTGGAAGATAGTTTGTTTATTTCATCATAACTTACGAAATATTTAATCTATTCATTTAAAATTTTCACGAAAGATAGATATTAGATATATCTAAATATATGTATGTAAAATATATAGTCTCATCGTTTTGTTAAACTCTTCTATAATAAATATATAAATACACTTGTTCTTAATGACTCTTATATTATGGCCGCTAGTATATATATATATATATATATATATATATATATATATATATATATATATATATATATATATATATGTGTGTGTGTGTGTGGAAAACTCACAAAGTATCGCGTGAGTAAGCAATAAATGCAACAAGGCCCACAAGGAAAATTAACACGAGGATTCCAAGTACTTTCGAAAGTACTTGAAATCCTCGTATTAATTTTTCCTGTGAGCTTTGTTGCATATATATATATATATATATATATATATATATATATATATATATATATATATAATGCAATGTCCCGCAGGAAAAAGGAAAAGGTATTTTCGAGTATTTTCGAACTTTATTCATTTCGTTATCAAGAATAACTACGAGTGAAAATAATATAATAAGGGTATATATAAGACGGTGAAAATTAAAGGACCGCCTCTAAGACAAGAAATAGAAATCACTAATGAGGAAGTAGGAGAGCGACAGGTAAATTCACAGGAGGCAAGATCAACCTAAAAGGCAGAAAGGATCAAGAATAAAGCCAAAGGGGTTAAAACGATTAAGAGAAAAGTAGTCCAAAGAGGGAAATTAGGAGAGACACGAGAAGAAAGCAGATACGTTAGGGGTGGGGGGGGACAAAGAGAGAGGGGGAGAAATAATATAATGTTAGTACAGAACCAATGAAATAATTAAATTGACAAATCGGGTACCTATATCAATGAATATTGCGAACAAAACTAAGAACATAAGTCCAAATAAATTTCTTTAAGAATATGTTTTTTGATAACAGCATCAATTTTAAAAAGGCCACGGGAGATGTTAAAGTTCTCGAATTGACTTATAAATGAACATTCAAAAATATTTCTTTTTATAGCATCATAGGAGCGATAAATAAATTTTGCCGAATTCCAATTAATTAAGTGGTCATTTTCAGAAATGTGTACAAAAGACGCACTATTGTTTTCACCTCTCCGAATATTGTATTTAGGCTAATTAATTGCTTGACTCTTTGTCCAAAATATTTACTTATACAACCACTGTCTTATATAAATATACCCTTACAATATTATTTTCACTTGTAGTTATCCTTGAAAAGGAACTGAATAAAGTTGGAAAGTACTCGGAAACACCTTTTCCTTTTTCCTGCGGCATATTGCATTCATTGCTAACCTTACATGCTATTTTGTGAGTTATTCATTTCACACACACACACACACACATATATATATATATATATATATATATATATATATATATATATATATATATATATATATATATATATATTATTTAAAATTTCCGCGTTTCATACCATTACTGGGAGCATCTTCAGTGGGTAAATCAATAAAACTGAACATTCTGAAAAATCTACACTATCTTCATTGAATTCAAAAGAGAACAGAATGAAAAAAATAAATGAATAAGAAAAATGCAGTGAAACGCAATACGGTAAAAATGACGACTAAACTAAGAAATCAATTTGGAAAATAAAATAGCCCGGTTAAACAATACTATGGGAAAAATTAAGACTAAAGCATGAAATATTACATAATCATATGGGGTCTTTGAATAAGGTCGCCTAATTTTTAAATGTGAATAAAACAAGTGTGTAATATATGCACTCAATTTATTTTAAATTTGAAAGTACATTTTATGGCATTAAGTGTGGAATATGACGTCGCTCAAATTTCCGCCGGGGCTTTGCTTGGTGGAACTTATTCGAGCGGCCCCTTTTTCGATGACTTTGTCGCATAAATCCGGCTGAATTTGCTGGATGGTGGTCGTTATGTCGACTTTGAGGCCATCAACTGTTTGCAGATTATTCGCATAGACCTGCGATTTAAGGTAGTCCCCAAAGAAAGTAATCTAATGGCGATAAACCTCATGATCTCGGTGGCCAGTTGACGTCGCCTCCGCGCAAGATGGCCCTGCCCTGAAATCACTGGTGCAAAATGTCTATCGTGGCGTGCGCAGTGTGGCACGTAGAGCCGTCCTGTTGGAATCGCACGTTCTCAGTATCCATATCAGGCATACAATCCAGTTGAGATCACTACAAGTTGTTTATCATCCATCTGTAGGTCTCGCCGTTGACAGTTATGGCAATCTCATCTTCGTCCTCAAAAAATTCGGACCGATGATTCCGTTAGACGAAAATCTGCACCAAACAGTGACTTTGTTAGGATGCAATTGATTCTGGTGTATCTCATGTGGATTGTTTTCGACCCAAATCCGACAATTTTGCTTGTTCACAAATCCATTCATCCAAAAATGGTCCTCGTCGCTGAAGATGATTTTGGGGGGGAAATTTGGGGCAACTTCCAACTGCTCTAGAGCCCAATCAGCGAACAAACGGCGTTGTCTATGGTCGTTTACCTTCAAGTTCCTGGGTAAGTTGGATTTTGTACGGGTGCAGACCCAAGTCCCTACCCATAATTCGCCAAACTGAAGTCGCAGAAAGTTCAAGTTTTTGTGAACGACGAAAATTGACTGCCTCGGATTTTCCCGTACATTCTCATTTACAGCAGCGATGTTTTCAGCAGACCTTGCGTTTCGGCAACGTACGGATGTTGGCTGATTGTTGATCGACCCTTTAGCCTCGAATTTAGCCACCAAGCGTCGAACAGTGGACTCGGCAGGACAATTGTGGCGAGGATATAAATCACGTAATGCGCGGAACGTTTGTCGAACGGAGCACTGATTTTGATAATAACATTTGATGATTTGCACACGTTGTTCAACGTTATAACCTTCTATCGTGACTTGCCAAGTACTACTGAACAGTTCACAGGGAGGGTGCCAGATGTCGCTTTAATAACATAGCCACTATCGCCTGACAAAGCTCAAGCGTCCTTGTTGAAAGACCCTTTATTAAATTGAAACTAACCAGTCTTTTAAATTGCGAAAACAACTGAATAACAGAAGAAAGACGTAAGAAAAAAGGTTGGTTGCGTAAAATGTGTGGCGAGATGTTGGTTGGGGAGTATTGAAACTTGTTCATTAACCTGATTGAATAGACATCGTAATCCAATTCATGATTTATTAATTTATGTAAAGATATTCTGATATTTTTAGATTAAGAGGTTATATTTATTTTGAATTATTGAAAAATGACCTGATATCACAAGCATCGTTATTATTGTAACTATAAAGAGTTATTGCTGAGTGTTTTGGTTTTGAAATAGGACGGCCAATTCTATAATAAATGCTTATAAATCATTAAATCTCCTTAAACAATAATTTTATCAACTGTAAAGTAGGTTAATATGTTTTAATAATAAATCATTTCACTTTTTTCCCTATAGAGTATTCAGTATCCAATTGTTCACGCAATACTGGCGTGTACCAATTCATATGCCCTGGATGTTCCTCTACTTCTTACGTCGGTAATAGTGTTCGATCCAGGCCCGTACCCACGGGGGGATATGGGGGGGGGCTTAGCCCCCCAAAATCTGACTAGCTCCCCCAATAATTTCAGCCCAAAATAATAATATGATTTCAATTACACACAAGGGAGAAGTTCTCCCTTGTGTGAAACATTACACAGCAATCATGTACATTTACTCTCGTATATCTTCTGGAAGAGATTATTTTGTATGTGGCTCCAGCTTCATATTACCACTTTGGTTTTGTGAACTGCCGGGTTGGCTTACTAGTTGGAAGAAGTGACTGCATATTAAAGCTTTGTAATTGTATTTTGAATCTAGTCATTCCATAAGTAAAAAAACATTCAAACTTTATAACAATTCATCGCCAATTCTGGAAGTCCATTCCAATAATTTTGTAGCAAACACCATCTTCACAATCCTCAAATCACTGTAACCCATTTGCAATTCTATTTCTCAAACTGATTATAATAAATATCATTTTATAAATCAATTTTATGATAAAAATACAAGTGTTTGTATGTATTATTATAACAAAATCCTATAATCTCAACTCAAAAAACTACAACAATAATGCTACTTATGAAGTCTGAACTTTTGTTGGCTTGGTAGTCGCGGTAGCTAATAACGAACTAGCTGGTAAGTGGCTTTTTCTCAGCACTTTATTCCCAACATTAGATATATGTAATTACGGTGTAAGCTCTTATTAATAATTTTTTAAAGAGGAAATTATAACTGCAGCCTTGTATATATATATATATATATATATATATATATATATATATATATATATTAAAGAGAGAGAGAAAATTCGCCCAAATTAGCCTAGCCTCTTTAAATGTTATTTTAAATCTAAAACAAAACAAAAATAAATGTAAAACAATAAAAAAATACACAAGACAAAAGATAAAAAAGCACGCTCAGATATCGAAGGGAGACCCGCTCCCGCAGGAGCCCTTAACATTCACGCAACACCCAAAAAATCTATATACAGTGAGGGAGACCAGCCTTGTCCACGATCCGGTTTGCACTGACCTAGCCCGAGTACAAGGGACAAGCGGTAGCTTTCCCGCTCATTCCGGTACTTGGAGAAGTAACACAGCAAAAATTACCAGACTGGGACATTCGAAAAGTATGTGCCAGACAGTCTTGGAGACTAAGCAGGCGTCAGAAGAAGGTTAAGGGGAACGCTCCTTCAGATGGAATTACGTGAGGCAAGTGTGTCAGATTCAGAGGCGACAGAAAACGACCATAAGCCGTCGAGGCATTGGTGGGTGGGAACAAGGAAAAATTCGCGGTCGTGGCTTGACGGATACTGTGACTGAAAGGGTGCGGATATTTCAATATATCGAGAACATTCAATGCATCCTGTGAGTCGCTACAGATTATAATTTGGTTTCCAAACCGGTCAAGAAGCGTAGTCACCCGTATAGTGGCTTAATCCAATCAGCTCGATCGCGAAGACAGACGCAGCGCTCGAAAGTGTCCCGGATGATTCAAACAAGGTGGATAAGGCATGGACGCCGACCTCCTTTTCGGAATCGGAGCCTTCCTTCTCCATTGGCAAGGCTTCAGCGTGACATGGCATTTGGTACAAGAAAATGCAAACGCAGTACTTCCGGTGCTGTAGAATTTTAGGAGCAGTTGCATGGGAGCAAACTTCCATAGGTGTGATAGAACGGTTTGAGGCCGCTTAATTTCAACCGTTATCACATGTTGTTTAAAAACACGATGCTACCCACGTGCATCTTCGCCTTGAAGCCGGGCGCATTATAGCAGCCACCTGAGTCAATGTTTAACCAAGGAGGTTTATCTTCCCCCGTTTCGCCCCATGCGCCGACCTCGCCAGATTGAGTTAGGCTTATGGGCAGATAAGGTATTGTTCTCAGGCACGGCTGTGCATTCCCTCGAAGCCCCCACTCCATTGTTCCCTACGCCAAGGGATTGTTTTGACTATTTATATGGAAACTTTACCACTAAGAGCAGATTCGAGATCCAGATTTTCTTTCACGAGACATCACTACGGTCCAGTCTCACCTTGTGCACCAAAGGGCCCTCTACCTTGAGATCCACCATCATTTGTCCAGAAGAACACAATATCCCTTGAGTGCCAAGGTTCGAGCCTTCATGACGCCAAGTCCACAAGGCTTCCCCTGTTGTTCAGAAAGAGAACAACGTTAGAACAGCCATTGTTCTTTGAGCCTGTTGACAAGAAACGGTTTTCATCCTTCCCCCCTGTTGTTCAGAAAGAGAACAACATTAGAACAGCCATTGTTTTTTGAGCCCGTTGACAAGAAACGGTTCTCACCCTTCCCCCCTATTGTTCAGAAGAGAACAACTTTAGAACAACCATTGTTCTTTGAGCCCGTAGACAAGAGACGGTTCTCACCTTCCCTGTTGTTCAGAAGAGAACAACGTAGAACAGCCATTGTTCTTTAAGCCCGTTCGCCAAGAATCGGTTCTCATTCCCAAGACGCCACGTCAGGATTATTTAATTCCTCCCCCCCCTTTCGGCTGGAACTCGCCAGCGGACCTAAGATTCCGTCACGTCGCCTTCCTCTGCACCACAAGTGTAATTACGTAAGCTGAACGTTACCTTTGAGTATTTAACTCTTTTGTCAACCCTATCCTGTGCTTTAAATGGTTTAGCGAACCATCCCATCCCTTTAATTTTTATTTGTTTTACCTTTTTAAATCTCTTTCAAATCTTAATCCTCGGATTAGCTAGATTCCCCACGACCCTTTCCATTCTCTGTTTATGTCAATATTTTCCGTTTTGTGTGTGTGTTGATAGTTTTATTAATAAAACTCTATTTTATTAATGATAGCCATATTATTATCCTTGAGCTCAGTTCCACTTCTTAAGCATATTGAAGATAAATAAACTCGGTCGACCAGACACCACGCACTCTAAATATAATTGAATAAGTTCCCTCAACGAATAGTCATATATGGTATATCGTCGAGAGTCCATTGTACGACAATAGGTGTTACCCCTCATGGGTGTTTAATTGACAAAACTAGCACCACCACCGGCCCGATAGCTACATCGAGCTCTCGGAGGAGTTTAATGGATCTAAACCCGGAAGCTTTAGAGTATGATTGATGTCTCGTAGTGGCATAAGCATTTCAACCGAGATCGCATTTGGTTGAAATGAGAGCCGTATACGAGAGAGAGAAACACTGGGTTCACGCATACAAGGGCATAATGCCTTGTGTGCAGTGTAAAATTAGCGGTATCTTTCCAACATCCTAAAGGAGGCTTTTCAAAGGAAATGTGCGAAAGGAACCGGTCACCTAATGAAGACAAGTGTGGTTGATCGCGGCCACCTTCCGCAATTTACGTTCGAATGCGTAGGCGTTAACCTTTCATTCGTAGTCTTGCATAAAACAATCAAAGGAGCGATAGAAAAGCAAAGAAGTATCTACATTAGAATTCACTGTCTTGAACACCAGGTAACAAAATATGTCCATGGTAAGGGTGCAAGATACCTTAAGTTTGCTAATGTGTGCCTCCGACTTTTGGCATCATTAAAAAATAAGGCCAAGGAAACCGTGTGCCTCTACCATATCCAAACTAGCTCAGTATAGGAATAAGTCCTGGTTGGTGTGAAGCCGTAAATGACGGCAGAAGTGCACTACCCTACTTCTTGGCCAAAGAAGCCTGTAACCCGAGCTCTTCGGCATATCGAGACCTCGGGGAGGGGGGGGGGGCTAAGGTCTGGGCTGTGAGGTGCCCACTCAAAACCTGTCTTGAGACTGATCACACGGCCACCAAAGTTCTCTTTCAGCCAATCTTGTGACAGGTTTGAGGTGTAAGAGCTTGCTCTATCTTGCTGGAACCAAACTTCCCCAAAAGCGTCGGGAACAGGGTCTGAAGCTCCCTCTTGAAGATTTTGAGGACCTCAACATACCGCTCCTTGGTGATGTCACTATCGCACCAGATTCCTCGAAGAAGAATGGTCCGATAATGCCTCTGGCTGAGATTGCAGTCCATACCATGCACTTAGGGAAAGGCAAGGGATTGCTGGCTGCCTCATTTGGTCTAGCGATCCCCCAGAAGACATTTGTCTTCGAGTTTACCTTTCCTTTAAGATGGAAGTGATCTTCCTCTGAGGTTCAAAGGAGATTAAGGAAAGTTGGGATCTCCTAAATCTTCTCCAGTATCTTGACTGTCATAGCCTTTCTCTACTCCTTGCCTGAGGCTGTAAGGGTCTTCTTCCTCTGTATTATGTATGGGTGGGCCTTTATATCCATTACTAGCGCTCTCCTGTAAATTTCACGGGATATACCGAGGGACTTACTTCGCTTACGCACAGAGCGTTTTGGACTCTGCTGAACTGACTCTCTCACGCTCTCGACCAGCTCAGCTTGTACGCTTCTTAAGGCATCCTGAATGGCTTGGACGGTTGCTAGTGGCTGCATTGAGGTTCTCCACTGTCCCATATCCACCCAGTCCTGAATTCTGCTCTTGGAGCTGGTTTTTTTTACATTCGAACTGATGCACGAAAGTGTCCTTCTCTTTCTTGTACGAGCCTGTCTTGTAGTAATGTTTGACGCAGTATATCCTTTGCTGGAACGCCCATTAAGATCTAGTTGTGTTCACAGGCGTTGCTTCTATCATGTTCTGCAAATTAAGTGTGATTTGTGAATGAATGAAGGATATATCAAAAAAAGTGTGTGCAGGTCCATTGAGGAGGGGGGACCCTGTATACTTAGGCCAATGTTTAAATGTCATCAAGTGAAATAATTTTCTCTCATGAAGAAAATGAAGAACAAATAGCTGATGCTTAAGATGGAAAGGATTGAATCTATGAAGTGACATCAAAATTACCAACTACATCTTCAAATTCCACAAATTCCATTAAAAATCAACCCGGGAATTATTTTTCTTTTGGCAATAACATCATAACTATTCGGCTGATTCTAACGAAATTTAAAAATCTTAAGGTGTTTAGATTTCTTTCGGGTGATAGAATTGCTAATGTTCTCCCAAGGTTACTCCGGGAATTATTGAAAGTGAGGGCACGCGACTTTTTGGTCAGCAGACCTTGTTTACAATTTGGGCCTTATAGGTTTCCCTCCTTTACGCTCCAAGGCCGGACGATCTGTCCTTCGCATGGTCATCTGATGAATCGGCAAGTGTTCTGTATCTCCCCGCAACTCTCCCGGAACTACAAGAACCTATATTCCTTTATATTTTTTTCTTTTTGGGGGAGGGCGGGTTATGCACCTTATTCACTGTTCTTCCCAATGAGGCCCCGAGGCTGGAGAGAAAAGGTTTTGCTTACTCCTTTGTCGAAATGGCAAAGACCCGGCCGTCTGCGGAGCTCCACCAAAGGAGAAGATCCCCCTCCCCTCTCTCTTTGAGTTCTGGGGGCGCCCGTGTTCTGTTAGGAGCATCTCACCGTAGAGTGGATTTAGGTTTGAGTGCATTTCCCAGCGAGTCAATGGCCTCTCCCGCGAGATGTCGTTCCCTCTGAGGTCTACCTTCACCTCAGGGTGGGCCTTAAGTCGTCGGAGGCCCCGATCAAGCCATCAATGAAATTGTGTCCTAATACTGGTCTATTAATTTGGAGGGCCAGCGCGCAGGCTCCTAATGGGTAAAAATTGGGGACTTGAGCACTGCCCCCCACAAGTAACGAGTCTATGATATAAAAATGGAGCATGCCCCAATGAGATCCGCCTCCACCTGGCCCTCTGAGGAGATCCACTCTGGCTATCTGCTCCAATCGGGATCGTGACGTGGGATGAGATAGCTAGTCAGCTCTTTAAACCTAGAAGGAAAAATAAGAGAATACTCTTAAAAGGGGGTCCATATATGGACAGGGGTAACGCACCAGCTTTCCGAGATCCTGTCAAATAGTTCAAATTAACTCAGTTAGCCAGGCCTTCCTTATCAGACTACGGATCAAAGGACGTTCCGCTCTTCCAGGTACCAGGTGTTACAGTCTATCCAAAGTACCCCCTGCTCGTCAGCAATCAGTAAGGAGAGATCAGAAAGGAAAGTGGTGAATGTTGGCGGAGTGAAAATAGTGGGAGATACGAGGAGCGGTCAATAAGTTTTGCAATTCGGATATAAGGAAACGAGATATGAGGAAAAGTGTTTTATTATTTTTTAATATAACTACTCTCGATTTCAATGCACTTGCGCCACTTGTCCCTGAGGCTTCGAATTCCCGACAACCAGAAATCTCCCGACTGCTGTTCAATCCACTCCTGGACGGCGAGTTGGACATCTTTATCGTCCCCAAACCGGCGTCCACGCAATGCAGCCTTGAGCTGGCGGAATAAAAAGTAGTCGCTAGGGGCCAGATCTGGACTGTAAGGGGGATGGTTGAGCTCCTGGAATCCGCACTCGCGCAGGGAAGCTTGTGCAACTCTGGCCTTGTGGACTTTGATGACGTTAAAGTCGATCATGGGTCGTGAGGTTTCTAGGGACCCAACGGGCAGAGACCTTGGTCATGGCCAAATTGTCGTGGATGATGTTGATAACACTTCCATGTGATATTCCAAGTTCTCGCTCGATTTCTTCAACCTTCATCATCGATTTTCGAGGATAATCCTCTCCACACTGGCCACATTGTCCTCGTTGGTCACGTCTGACGGGCGTCCTGGACGGGGGTCATCTTCAAGGGCCTCACGACCATGGCGGAACCCCCTATTCCAGCGAGCAATGGTTGCATAGAAAGGGGAGCTGTCGGTGTACACTGCAACCATGCGTTCATGGATCTCTTTTGTATTCTTGCCTTCCTTGGTCAAAAATTTGATCACTGCGCGGTGCTCAACCTTCTCCATTGTTGAAAAATTTGTGACTGACGATCTGCAATCAGCTACTGCTTCTTAAATAGATGAGGCAGGAGCGTGCGGCTGCAGGTCCTGACTTTTCATAACTTGTCCTAACACCCTCATAAACAGCCATCCCCCTTCCTCTGTTTTGCCCTACCGATTGGCAAAACTTATTGACCGCCCCTCGCATAAAGCCTCAGGTCTTGCAAAGCTGCGAACACTGTGACCTAGATGCCGTTATAGTGGGTGCTTAACACATGGTACCCCCTCCCCTCCCCCCCCTCCTTAGCCTGCGACATAGGAAAAAACCTCGACCCCCATTCACCTACATATGCCCGACCTGTGACCGACGTGTGAACCAATCACAAGCTACTATCCTCTCCACATCATACAAAATATGACACCATCTTTGATGCACCAACTTAGCATCCCTAGACAATTACACACCCCAATGGACCGACAATCCATTCACAACTACTCACACACTTCCTTCAGCACACATGCTGCATCCCACCCACTCACTCAACATTCCAATTCAACACCAACTGTATCAGAAACAAACAGTAAAATTAAAAAAAATAGTAAATAACAAGGGCATCCACATTCTACCAAGCCTCTAATCCCACACAAATCCCAATCACACCTGACAACCTTCCAAAATTTCACTAGGCTAAGTTATTATGTTCATACAGCACATCACAGCTTACTAACAATAATATCTTATTCTCCAAACATCACCAGACACACAGAAACACTCCTACCTAGGCCGACACTAATAAACTCGAATCAGTTGTCATAACTGTCAGCAAAGCCACATACATAACATCATAACATTTTACATCCCACCTAGCTCCTCCCAAAACTGTAGAGCGAGCTTTTGACAAAGCTGGCGTCCATAAAACAACTCCCTAATTATTCTTAGGGTGCGACTTCAACCAAGGAGCATCACTATCATAGAACAAGTTTACTCATTAAACATACTCAACAATAGAAATCAACCAGCAAGAATACTCCCACCACTCAACAACAATCCCAGTTCTCCACAACTCTAACCTATCCCAAACTAAAACTAAATAACATACACCAACTACAAAAGTGCCAAGTGAACAGAATTCAAATAAATAGGAAAAACCCTGTCCAACTTCGCACTCGATCAATTCACTTCCTTCTACCAAGCACTCGCACATTTCACCAACACAATCCAGGAGGTAAGCAAGAAATATATCTCTCCAAAACATAGAAAACGCTTCAATCCCAATTTCACAGCTGAAATAGACAACTTATTAAAGAAAGAAACAGACTCAGACAAAACAAATCCCTCCATGGGCCACACATCCCAACAACTTGAACAAATCCGCAAACTCAGCAAGTAAATAAAAACTATCATCTACATTAAATAAAATAACTAATCCGCAATATAATCAAGCCCATCACACCCCTCACATACCTAACATGTCTTGAGAGAGAAAGACCACAATGACTCTAATAACCACCTTAATAACACATCAGAAGGCTTCAACAAAAATCTTCCACCCTAATGCACAGTCATGGCCACAATAGACATTAAAAAAGCCCTCGACACCGTTCCACGCCACCTCGTCATATAAATTCCACTGTATACCACAAGGATGACGAAAAAATGGTTAGATAATTATCTGTCCAACATAGCCAAGTCTTGCAACACAAAGCACAATCCCCAAGAAAAACTCTCAAAGGGTTTCCACAAAAGGGGACCATGCTCTTCAATCTTATTATGCATGGCATAGCCCTACCCAATATCCAAACAGTCTAATTGAACATCCACACAGATGACTTATCCAATCCATCACATCCCGACCGGGCAATGTACGCTCAGTCGCCAGAAACCTAAAAATGTACCTACAACTGGTCCGAAACTAGTTCACGTTAAACACAATATGCACCTCCCAAAATAATGAACATTTACCATCTAGACCCCTTAAATAAAAAAAAAATAAAAGCATATCCGCGCACACACATCTTATTTCAGGCCAATAACTCCCACTCAAAACCCAAAGCCTTTGGGTATCAATCCGGCTTTAGCTTAGCCTCATCTCTGCCTTCTGCTAACACCTTTTCCTACTTTCTGTAACACTCCTCCTCCTCTCTCGCAAAGCATTTGGTTCGTCTAGATAAAGCTGCTTCCTATGAGTTCATACCCGGGGTCATAGCTTGTCGCGGGGAGTCCTGATTCTTTGAAACTGGCTCTGGTCCTCCCCAGGCAATCGCCGTGGAATATTGTCAGCTACAAACCCATCCTTTCCTGTCCCCACTTTTTTTCCGGAGTCGGCGTTCGGTCCACGGGCCCGGGCTTAAACCAAGAAGAGACGAGATAAAGGACAACGATCCATAAGGATAGATACGGCACGGTCCGCATACATTAACTCCTCTGGGGAATTCTCCGTGGCCCATTACATAGAACCCAGCGACCGTGGCTATACGCCGACTCTATTGTTTATAACCTGCCCCTTGGCGTAGACAACGGGTAGGTAGTTACTAGAAATGGAAAACCGAGTCCTGGTGCCCCTTTGCCGATGAAAATAAGGTAAAAGGAAAGTTCACGGATTGAGTCAGCTCTGTTTTTGTTCTAAAAATTCTTTATTTCTAAAACCATTGCCATAAAACCAAATGAGTACAACTACCCCCCTCATCCGATAGAGGAGATTCACTACTATCCCTTCTGCAGCCACCCGCGGCTAATTCCATCTACTCTAAGGAGGTACCCCCCTCCCCTCCCTGTGCTGCCACAGTGGCTCCTCCATCTCTTTCCTAGCGGAGAGTCTGTTTCCCTCTCTCTAAGAGATATAGGTTTAAAGGCTCCCCCTTACACCCTTATACAGAGTAGCCTTCGGGTGACTCTAGTCTAGTAGTGGGCCTCTTATACTTCCTGAGGGCTGCCCGAAGATTCTGTTAGCGGAGAGAACACTTCCACCTCTCCAATAGTGATAGGTTCGGGTGTTTATTCCTTACTTCTCTTCGAAGAATTGCCTCCAAGCGACGCTCCACTTGCGGCGGATCCCCCTTTGCTTTTTCAGGAGGCCGCCAAGAACATGGCAGAGCAAAGGAAGCTCCGCCTCGGTTCTTTCGCCTCCATAATTGGGGTGAGTGAGCCACCTTAATTTCTTTCGAGGATTCAGAGGCAGCGGCGTCCCTTGGGTATTGCTAAGACACCTAAACAATGTGAGGTTCGTAATATTAAAGGGAGCAGACATGCCTGCTATTCCTTTCTTCCCAGCGCAGGGTTACATGCCAGCACCAGTAAAGTTTATGACAGCCCATAGGCCCATTTAGTCCCTGGTCGGGATACCTGACACCTAAAGTAGGGGGGGAAGCAGTTGAAGACTGTTCTTTAGGTGGAGATGGTTTCAGAGGTGACTCCACCCCAGATGACAGGGTCTTCCAAGGGGGCAAACCTTGGTTCGGTTCCAAACACCAAACCACAGTCCACTCATCTCCAAATCCCTCCTCAGGTAGCATCGGGCCCCAGAGACAAAAAGAGAGGAGGAACCCATCCCCCACCTCGTGCCCCCTGAGTGACAAGTTCTTCTCAAACTCGGAGAAAGATTTGTCTAGGCTAGTGCGTTCTGCCTTTGGGTTCTCTTATGCGGAATGAGAGAAACGGATGCATTCCCAACAGCCTCTCCCAAAAAAGAACAAAAGCAACGAGAAAAAAGCAAAGAGAACAAGGGATTCCTCTCCTTCTGCGGGTGCTCCAGGGACGGACTTGTCCGCTGTGACTTCGGCACACAACCAGGCCAATACCGGCATTTGCAATTCCGAGCTGCACTTGGCGGAGAGGAAAGGGCGTACAGACAAAGACCAAAGTCCGAAGGTTGCTGAGCGGAGCGTTGAAGAATCGGTGTCCCTCATTCAGATGCTATCTGGCATTTTGAGCCCACAAGCTTTAAACGCTTTCTGGACATTCGCTCCACTGATGGCAGTATGTTGGCCAAGGGCAACATGATCTATCAGAGAAGAGGATTAGTTAGCTTAATTGGTAGAGAGCTGAAGGTGACCCATTTCTCGGACGAGATCTTTCCGTCGAATGCGTCGGATGCCTCCGAGGAGGCCATGGCACTTAAAAGCTCGCCAGTGAGTGTTACGCCGCACTATACCATGAACTTTGTGAAAGGAGTGGTTTATGCGAGAGGACTTGTGGACTACTCCTTAGAAGACATCACTGAATAGCTGGCTGATCAGGAATGGGCCAAACTCGAACGCGTGATAATAAAATGGAGAGAGGTCTCGATATCCACTCCTACACTCTTTGTCAATTTCGATCGCGGCAGGCTCTTTGAATCGATGCGTGTCGGTTGGTATCGTGACCACGGGAAGGCAGGATGGTCACTGCTTCTACCATATGCAACGCTACTCTCAACATGTAAATTCGAGTTTACTCGAAGTCTAGGTAAGCTGATTCGAGACTGTTTCCCCGAGGCAGACGAGTTCAGTCGCTTCCCCGCCCATTCGCCCATTATTACAGTGACCAAACCCACTGAAGGTGGTCGTAAGGCCGCCTTCCAGGGTTCGCAAAGAGAACTCCCAAAGGGAGGACAGCACTTAAGGAGCTTCGGTTAAAAGGCTGGACTGAGTGACTTGAAGATGGTGTATCCTTTAAAAGAGGAATCCCTGACTCCAAAGCGGCCCCGCTCACAGAAGGTTTCGAGGCTGAGGGATGAAAAAACTTACATAATAAGCCCAACATACCCCAATAAGTCCTCGAAGGCAGCAGCACCTTCAAGGCCTTGTTCAGCCAACAGCGCACGGAGTTCTGCCTCCGGCTATTCCAATGAGGGTCTTCTCTTCGAATACATTCATCAAATCTCCTCTGATCTAGGCAGGGACGGAATGTTTCTATAATAGAATTGCCGTGGAATCCGGGCCGAGTGGAATTGGCAGCGAAGGCTCGTATCCTTTCGTTACCCTTTAGCTATTTTTTCCAGGATACCTTGCTGGGCTCGTGCCCCTGCACACTCTCCTGGGATATAAGAGTTTTGCAAGCCCACCCCAAGAGATGGGGCCGAGCAGCAAGATGTGCGATTTACACCCAGCATGATGTTTCCGTTGTTTTCTTAGCTATACATACCTCCTTTAATTTTAAGCAGTAGCTGTGCAGTTTCATCTGGACAGGATGTATCCTGTAATTTTTGCGTGCATTCCATCCTCAGCCAACTTCGACGCGGGGGATTTCCGCCGCGTAGTGGCACGATTGATGAAGCCCTTTCTTCCCCTCATGGATTTGAACGGTAAACACCTCCTCTGTGGGTACTACACGATAAATCCAAAGGGTCAGGTGCTTTCCGACTTGATCGACGAGCTGGAAATAGGTGTTCTAAATGTGAATGAGTTTGCGCATCATTACCCTAAAAACGCTTTATTTTCCTGCTTCGATCTATCCATTTGCTCTTTCAATGAACAGCCTGATTTTGGATGGGAGGTGGTAATGACCACCTTTTCATTCAACTATTATTTTCTCTGGCACTGCCGCGTGAAAACTTAGCGGCGCGGTGATCCACATTTCAGGAAATGACTGATTTCGCTATACCATTCGAGGATTTCAGGTCGATGGATGAGGCTATTGAGTTCTTCTCCACTCTGACAACCTCATCGCCGTGAGCCTAACTACTATTTCTAGAACTTCTGCTTATTTTTCACGCCATCGCCTCACGGACAGTGATTTCGTCGAGTTAAAGCTAGTTTCGATATTTTTGAAGCACAGCCGTTAATACGTGTCTTCTCTTCACGGCGAGAACCACTTTTTCTTCGTGTGCAAGTTACTCAAAAGGATCTGGGAGAAGTTCTCGCAGGACCTCCCTGCCCTTCCTTACTCCACCCCGATCACCGTCATGTTCTTTAGCAGAACAAGACGGCTCTTTCGGATCCCGCTTCAGGGTGCAGTCTTTTGCGACGCTTTCCACATATACTCTAGCCAGAATTCAATGCATGCCGTGTTGTTGTTGTTGAAAACCGCCAACTAGACTTAACTCCTAGAAACGGAGAGCCCTTCAACGACAGGTTTACCTGTGAACCAGGTGTGTTCCACTCTCGCTTCATGCGCGGACAGCGCATATGATCCGGACGATGTCCCGTATGCCATTTTTCTACACCTAAGTGAAAAAGGCATTGTATTTCTGTTATATCTGTTCAACAGGATATGGACAGTGGGTATCTTCCCAGACTCCTGGCCAATTGGTACTGTGCTCGCAGTTCGCAAACTGGGAAGAGATCACTCAACCCGGACGATTTCCGTCCAATTTCTCTAAACTCGTTCGTGTAGAAGTCGAAGAAAAAATTAGTAAATGTTAGACTAGCCTTTTTCTTGGACATCAGATACCAACTGTCTCCTGTACAGTGAGACTTCCGCAAGTTCCATGCCACGTCGGATGATCTGTTCAGGCTGGAAAATGCTATCTGCTAAGTTTTCTTTTGTAGACAATATTATGCTACAGTGTTTTTCGATATAAATAGGCCATATAATACCGCATAGCGATGCGGTAACATGGAGACTCTCTCCACGAAAACAGGGGAGAGGACACCTTCCACTTTTTATGTATGAAATACTCGCAGGAAAGTATCCTGTGTCACACTCTTTGCCCTGAGCATCAACGGTATTATCTCGGTTCTAAAGAAGATGTTCTCGCTACGCTCTACGTATACGACCTTGCGATCTCTTTTGATGCAGGCTAGATGCAAACTCTGGAGAGTCGACTCCAACAGTCATTGAACCGCGTCACTCGCTATACTGAAGCACACAGGTTTCAGCTTTCTTTGGTCAATACTAAGTTGGTGCAATTCTGCGGCCATACACAGCTCCGTCTGACATGGACTTGTTCGTTAACGGAGCTCGCATGGAAGTGGTGGATTTGCAATTTATTTAGTTTTTTTTCAACTGACACCTCTTGAGCTCGAACCTTGGACATTCTTACTTCCGCGACGTTTAGCATTTAGGGTGCTGGTAGGGCTGATATCTTTAATTTCTACCGATCCTTTGTTCTTTCGAAGCTGGACTACAGAGGCTAGTTTTACACTTCTACATCCGAGTGTGTATTGCCGATGGTGGACTCGATTCACCACACCAGTCTCCGCCTGGCGACCGGTGCCTTCCGAAAGTCCCCCATTGAGAGTCTACTTGTCGATGACGGGAATAAGCACTCACTTTGTGCTGTGCACAGTGCATTATTCGCTTGTAGGCGCGAGCCCGGTGCTTCCCTCCGTCGACAATGGCTCTCACTGCATCTGCGCTCGACATCAATGGTGCCTATGTGGCAAGCAGACGCCATTCATACCGTAAGCCCTTTGGATTTAGAGCTAGAAAACTCCTTTGAGTGCTCCGAGTAGCTCTTAGATCGGGGCTGCCTAAGTTTCTGGCCAAGACGCTACCCTGAAAGGTACTACCTTTGACTATTTATAGCTATGCCTCTGCTCCCAAAGCTTCCACACAGAACCGGACAGCACTCTACCTGTCTTCACGGCCGAACTGGTTGCAATACACCGCTCGGTACGGGACAAAAGGCGTAGTGCCCGGTTCGAAGACCGCATTGTGATCTTTACATTGGAATCTCCATACCCACTGGTTCACGATGTCCGCGACGCCACGGTTGCCGCAAGCTGGGCGAGTGTCTAGATTATATTTTGCTGGGTTCCTGGACAAGTGGGATTTGTGGGTAATGAGCGAACCGATTATGGCATCCATACCAATGTTTCGCTCTTCCCCACACCGACTACATAGCAGGAATCAGGGCAGCCCTCGAGGCTGCCTGACAAAGAAGATGGGAGACGACTGAGAAGAACTTGAAGTTGCTTGCCATTACGCCACGACTGATCCCATGGATCTATTCCCCAAGGCCGCAGCGGCTTCAGGTCGCTCTATGTTTTCTTCGAATTTAGAACACTCGCAAGATACACAGCCATCTGATGGAGCTCTCGCCTGTGGGTCTCCCAGACTGTCCGGCACATTCTTGTTGAATGTCCAACGCTGGCTGATCTTGAACGTAGCTTCTTCGTACACGGAACGAGTCCGTGACACAAACTTATGGACTATTTAACTTTTTGGAGGAGGCTGGCCTCCTTCATTTTATATAATTTTCTTTGGTGTTGATCACAAGTACTAGGCGAGGGGCAGGTACGGCTCCCACAGACACCGGAACCTGCTTTCTTCTTCTCACCTTTGTTATGTTTCTTATTTTTTGTTTAATTTCTTTGTTGGGTTTGGTTCTCGTAACTGTAAAGTAGTCTAGTACTAGGATAATATTTTAAGTGCCACGACTTATGATCTGGCTGGCAGTTGCCAGATGGGTGCTGTAAAAAAATAAAAATAAAATTAAATAAAATCTGGGTGTCACCCTCGACACATAAGGCCTTCGTTCAACACACAAAATATCACCTCGAAAGACATGGTCCAACTTAATACATTCATAACGCTCACAAACATCAATTTTGACGGCTAATATTCAGAAAATCTGACAATCCTATACAGACAGTTCTGTAGCACTACACTGTACTACAAATTTCAAGCCGGGCACCAGCCATAGCTAAAACACACCTACCCCCTCTCCTCACCATCCTTTATACGCAATTACTAGATAACCTTCTATTATCCTCATTGAACCAGAAAACTAAAAGAAACATATACACAACCACTTTACCCACATACCATTTCAAAACCAGTAGCAAAAGCCCTACTCCAAAGTGACTACACTCTGACATCTACAAATCCGAAGCAACAACAAAATTAACTAGAGTTTCACTGACCCGCAAGTGATCAGCAAACCAACCAGCACTAAATTAATATTAAAATAGATTTGACCCTCCCCCCCCCCACACACAACCGACTACTTCTTTTGCTACATCCACCAACATGAAAACACTACCCATCTTAGAATATCTTTTAAAATAACTTCTCTGGAGACGTTTTGCTGTACAACGATACTTTTAGCCAAACCATCGAGCTTGAATATAGAAAAATTACATTAAAAATAGACAAAATATAGAAAATACCCCAAATATTTCTATGCGAGAAAATTAATTGTGGGTATCATTCATAATAATAATTTATTCTTATATTTTATGTATGCAAAAGCTTTGAATTGAATAACTCTATCTTCAGCTGGCGCAAGAAGGAGCAGAAAAATAAAATATGACAAATTTTCAAGTGAAACTGCAAAAAGTGCAACAAAATGTAATCTTAATTAAGAAGATCGTGGGTAGGTTGCAAACAATAGTCTATAATGTCAAGAACATAGGGTAAAATTTTGTAATAATAAAAGAATTATTAAAGCTAGCGCAAGTTGATTGAAATAAAGATAAATTAATAATTTCTCCCAGTAGCGCGAAAATTCAATCCTACTCGTTAAATTGCATGATAGGCATTGCAAAAAAAGTTACTCCTCCCGGAGTAACCTTGGGAGGACCTTGGCAATTCTCTCATTCGAAAAAGAATGTAAACACTTTAAGAGTTTCAAATTTCGTGAGAATCGGCTTAATAGTTATGATTTTATTACCAAATAAAACTAATTCCCTGGCTAACCTTGGGTGACTTTGGCAAATATATTATTTGAAAGGGAATGTAAAACAATATAAGGGTTTCAAATCTCGTTAGAATTGGCTGAATTGTTACAATGTTATTAAAAAAAAAAGCAAAACATGGACTGACCGACATAGTGAGATGTAGAGTCACCAGTGACTAAAAAGTCACAACTTTCTAAAAGTTTATTAAAGAGCAGAACTAAATTATATTATAACCAGGAAATGGCTTCGCCGGGAGGGAGCTTGCGCTTCGTTACTAAGATTAATTTTAAAAAGGAACTCTAAACTAAATTTTCCCCCTTTCAAAATATCACGTTGCTAAAATATAGAGTTATAGAAGAAGAATAGAAGAAGATATATAAAAATAAATTTATTTTCTAAACTTCACCATTTGTAATTCTTCGGGTTTTAGAAAATTCACAAAATTTCGATACTTATATTTATTTCTGAACTTTGATAAAAAAACATAAGTCATAACCAAACTAAGATAAAAGTATTATTCAAATACTCCCAAAAAATCCAATTCTTAAATTATAGTTAGTGACGATGATGATAATGATATATTTTTTTATTAAAATGGCGGGCCTTAACTTTTTGTCACACCTCATTTATGAAATTGGAAAGGCGAAAAAATTGTCACCCCCTAATTGCATAGTCTAGGATAGTATAGCATATTATAGCATAGTATAGCATAACATATTATTGTATAGTGGTGCTTATCATATTATAGCATAGTATAACATGACATATTATATTATAGCATAACATAGTATACTATAGCATAGCATAGAAAACATATTATAGTAAAGTATAATATAGTATAGTATATGTAGTATAGTATCTCCTAGCATAGTATAGCCTAGCATAGCATATCCTAGTATAGACTAGTATTGTCTAGAATAGTATAACATTTTATAGCATAGCTTACTATAGGCTCGAATAATAGCCTGGCAAAACCTAGCTTACCGTAGGATAGCCTACCATAGTATTACCTCAACTAGCATAATAAAGCCTAGCATAGTAGAGACTAGCTTAAATGACCTAACATAGTAAATCCTGCCTAGCCTAGCATAGTATAGTATGTATAGCATACTATTATACTCTAGTCAAGCATAGCTTATTATTGTCGAACCTAAAATATTTACTATGTGCTAACCTATCATAGCATATTATAGCGTAAATTAGCATAGTATATTTTACCCTTGTACATTATATCTTATCATAACTTAGCATAGTATAGCCTAGCCTATAATATCCTAGCATAGCATAGCCTATTCTAGGTTTGCCCAGCAGAGTAGAGCATATTATAGCCTCGTCTAGTCTAGCAGAGTAACGGCCGAAAAGTTATGATGTTATTGCCAAAACAAAATAATTCCAGGGATAACCTCGGGAGGACTTTGGCAATTATAGCATTCAGAAGAGAATGTTAAACAACATAAGGGTTTCAATTTTGTTAAAATCGGCCAAATAGTTGCAATGTTATTACAAAACAAAGCAAAACGGGGACCGACCGACATAGTGAGATGTAGAGTCGCTCGCGACCTGAAACGCACGCGACTAATAATCCATTACTCACCACGGAGAGGTAGGTGGTTGTCTGTCGAGTTCCACCCTACCTTAAATGGATTATATTTAACTGAACCCCTTTTTAGTCCCATACCGAGGCATCTTTTTCTATGATTCAAGTGTTACATCGGATACTTTCGAATTAAATGTTACCTAATACCCGTGCGTGGGCGGGTAGACTGTAAAAGTGCTATGGACAATTGTATTGCTATGTTTTTCTCTCTAGCTCTTAACTGAGGTTAGGTCGCATTTCCTTTTGCCCACCGTGGCTAAGTGGTAACATCCGCACTTCGCACGCGTAAGGTGGTTTGTTTGAATGCCGTGGATCATTTAAAATTCGAGCCTTTAAAATAGTTAATATCAGGCCGATCGTCAAAAAAAGGAGAGGAAACTAATCCGAGTAAATATCGCTTTTTGTTTTCAATTCAATATATTTTAAAGTCTTAAAATCATAATTAGAGATCAGATCATTGGTTTTCTCAAGTCAAACAATTTAATTCGAGAGGGAATAGAATTTGGAAAAGTGTTTAATCAGGGTTGGATCAAATATTGATTTTTATAAATCAAATACAAATAATTTTATTTCTGAATCATAAAATACAAATAGAAGTACTGGTTCAAAAAATACAAATACAAATACTCTGTCGTCGTATTGTAAGCGCCGAGTTGGTGTGCACGTAGGTTGGTCACGTACTTCAAAAACTCCTTTATTACGTTTCCTCTAAGAGTGCTATATTATTTTACGTTATTTAATCTTTAAGGATTTCTAGTGCTATGTGCAGCGTTTCGAGGATTGAATTAAATACTTCTAAAAAATATATATCTTTAATTACAACATAAAAGGGTAAAATCTAAAAAAAAACTATACAGCTATGAATAAACAAGTTTATGTTAGAATTACTAATTTAAACCAAATGAATATAAAGTAATGGTTGACCCCAAGCTCACTTTAATATTGGACGTTAATTGACACTCAAAAATAATTGAATTTCTTTGCCTTTAAAAAACCACACGTGAATCCGGCCTTGGATTTTATGTAGACGAAATAAATGTTTTTGCGGTTAGGCACGTGGGCGTGTTTACAGACACCTAGCTGTTTGACTGGTGAGGAGACGGGCCTGTAGCAACATGTCATTTCGGTGAGGGCGACGGATGGAGTTAAGAGCGTTGTCTTAGTCAGATGATTTAGACAGCGGGACCGTGAAGGTATGCTTTTTCCAATCGTCGGGTTAATCTTGAGATGGTTCGCACTGACGAGCGATGAGCAAACAAGTGAATCCTTTGACGAATGGGGAGGGGGAGTGAGGGATTTAACTTTGTACCACGACACAACCTTAGTGGGTTGACATCAAAAGGCAGAACACCTTCTTCCCGGTACGTTTCAAGTTCTGCCCTCACCACTGTAGTGTTTTTTTGTTGATGCACTTGCCATCATTTGCTAGGCTGGAGGCTTGTAGGCAAAAAGGCGAGGTCGTTTTGCATTCACGCTAGCCTCGTCTTGATTTATGCTCATAGAGACGAAAGGCTCAATCTCTTGAATTACTTTCTTATTCAAGGTCGATTGAGTTGACTCAGAAAGAATTAAGTCCACAATCCTCGAAACCTTTTCCTTTTGCATTTTCTTACATGGCCTCCATGCCAGCTTAAACCTGGCGTTCATAAGAGCTGCGGCAATGGCATCAGTCATCTCAAGAAATGGATACAATCTCTTCTTGATAGAAGACTGTAGTGCATTTGCCAAGTTAAAGCAGTAAATCGGTTTACTTTCCGTAAAAAATTTGAGGCTGTGCTCAAGGCCAAATACAAGTGGTGCAAAGCAAAAAAGTGTAACCATGTTTTCTCCTTCCATTTTCGTCATCGCCTCTTGGAACGGTTCAAAAACTTGTATCACTTCTTTCAGCATTGCTATTTCCATTCCTTTCAACTCTTTTACAGTTAGGTTCAATCCTAGGAGACGAATAGCTAAGGTTGAATCTGTCAGTTTCCTTGAGAACTGACTTAAACATCGTCAGTTGAGAGTTCCATCTAGTAGCGTTGGCAGACTGCAGTGAAAACCCAATCTTTTCCAAGAACGGTGCTGCCACAGTAGATCCTAGAAATGCAGCTACAATACTACAGAATTTGTGTATCATAGTTGCAATTGCACTGTTTCTGACACAGGGATCATTGAAGGCATCTCGTGTGCAGAGTTGTTGTGTGTGTGCAAAGCAACTGGACCGATCAGGTGGAAGAAGGGCAAGCCCCTCATTCAGATCAAGTTCTTCTTCCAAATATCAAGATCAGTGGTGTCTTCATATTCACAGCTACTTTCATTCCTTACTTCATTTCCATATAATCCTGGTAGACAGAGATCAAATGCTCTCACCATAGACGAGGCATTGTCTGCAACCACCTTCCTCACCTTGCAACGAATTCCGAATTTAGTGACTATATCCTCATATGCTGTAGCGATTCTCACAGTTGTATATCGTTCTATAAACTGATCGCAAGCAATGACGCGCAACTTTAGCTCCCATGATGAGTTGATGAAGTGTACAGTGACAGCAAGAAACGATATCATTTTCTGATTCGTCCAGAGGTCCAATGCCAGGTACAAGCGATTGAGATGTTCGAATTCTGTCATCAATTGCGACTCGATGTCTTTCGTCTCTGCAGAAGTAAACTGTTTCTAAGTGTGGCTCTGCTTGGAAACACGAAGCATGGTTCTGCTTCGTACAGAAAAGCTCTAAAAGTCTTACTTTCAACAATACTCAAAGTCAGTTGGTCAAATGCGATGGAGTATAAAAGTTTCTTTACTATAGACCGTTGTTTGGTGTGATTAGCATAAAATCTTTTCTCTTGTGCAGGTTTGACATTGAAGAACGAGGTCATTTGGGTCTGTGAGTGTGACGCAGAGCTCTCACGCTTCTTCTTTTCCTTTGCAGCTCTCAAGGTCTCATATTCATCATACTGAACTTGGTGAATTCTTCTGAGGTGGACAACTAGGTTACGACTTTTTGCACTGCAAAGAGTCGGCTATGAGATTCTTGTCAGTATATTTGACCTTAACAGAATAAAACTTCGCCAGTGTAGCTGAGAGTTGAGGTATTTGTACGCCCTCCCGGACCTCCTCATCTCCGACTGAAGGGTCATCTGGTGTAACATTGTCTTCATTATCCATCTGCAAAGTGAAAATTGAGAAGTGAGAAGCAATTAAAGTTCACGTAATTATTATTTAGTAGATTCAAATATTGTAGATTCAAATTTTATATATTTACTGGGTTTTTTTCATGTACCAATTTAATAGAAGGTTATATAATAAATATGAGCTATATTTAAATTAAATTTAGATTTGGGTTATATTTTAATTCCTATATTATTATAAATAAACATATATACTTCTTTTCTTTTAAATTTCCCCTATCTTAAATCATATATCTGAGTACTAAAACAGAATATCAAGAAAAATAAAAAATAAAAATAAAATTGAAACCACAATAAAGAAACAAAAGTATAAAGTGGTTAATAACAAATATAAAAAAAATAAGAGCAATTTAAAAAAAAACAACATAAAACATTAGGTGAAAAAAACACAAAATAACAATAAAATAAATTCAACCTAAGAAAATAATGATAATAAAGTGGTTAAAACATTACAAAGTGGTTAATATCAAATCGAAAAAAATAAGAGCAATTTAAATAAAGACAACATAAAACAAAAAGTAAAAAACAACAAAATAACAATAAAATAAAATCAACCAAAGAAAATCATGATAATAAAAATACAAAGTAACTTAAAATATATACAAGATCGAGAAACCTGTTGATTATAAAATTTAACTAGTACTTTAAGTCATTACCTTTAAAATTAAATTTATTAGAAGAGAAAGAGGAAGAGAAATCAATGAGTTAACCCGAGAATATCTCTTTCAATAATTAAACATTCAATTAACACATAATATTATTATGTCTGTTATTATTAGGATAATAAACCCACTGGACAAGAGAGAGAGAGAGAGTATCCTTTACACAGCACTATTCAAATAAAGACTAAATGAAATTACGCCGTTCGAAATCTTATATCACAAAATGATCGCGATGTACAAAGAAAGGGTTTGTTAGAGTTGTAAGTAGGCGACATTTATTAAAATTCCAAGCTCATGCAATAAGGAAGTAGGCACTTAATTGGATTAAAGATTGATTTTTAGGCCGTTTATAGAGAGTAATTTTTAATTGGGAAAACTCAGACTATGCCCTTGTAGCCAATAATATAGAAAAATGATGAATATAATGTTAATAAATGAAAAGTGATGCACTTATGATAGAAAAACTAGAGCGCAAAGTACCAAATAAATAGGTGCAGAGTGAAGGTAGTTGATACTGTAAAGGATTTAGGTGTGTTAATCTCTAATAATCTCAAAGTTTCAAAGCAAAGTCTAGAGTCATCTAAAAGATCTATCAGAACATGGTGGGTATAATATCATGACCGAGTATTCTTTACATAGAGAAATATAGTTCTGCCATTATACACGTCTCTCACTTGACATCATCTAAATATCTGCCCTCTCCCCAACCTGCAAGAAAAATCAGAATTTTTTTGATCGATTCCATTTGTATAGCGAACATGCTTGACATTCTAACACAAGAATAAAGCTTACTAAGACCTCTAAAATGGAATATACAATCGTTTGTGAGTGCTAATAGAAGTTAAAATAGTTAAGAAGTCAAGTGACCTGGAACTCAAAATTGAGTCGTTTGCTGGATGTTTAAATTTGTCATTCAATTTTTGTCTAATCGCCAGATTCAAGTCAGTTAAGCTATGGTATTTGGAAGTGTAGGGTTATTGCATCCCACGATCCTCCACATGGTGTTAATCAACAGGCAGCGGGGTATCGATGTTAAAATAAATATTATCTTCTTAACCTGAGGAGCAGAGGTGATGCGGTAAGTTGCAGTGTTTCTTGCAGGTTCGTGAATTTCACATAACAAAATTATACAAATCTTATTATGTGCCCTTTAGACATGTTTTATATACATATCTTTCTTTATTTTTTTTACAAAATATTATTTAGTTACATAAACTCTCTGCTTAAAATTAAGGTAAAAGGATGAAACTTTTTTTATTGATGATTGCAAATATACAAATGGAATCCAAAGGTCATACAATCCATGGTTCCATAAAACCCCTATATTTTGTTCGAGGAATTATGCGAAAAGTCATCCAGTTGCTGTGGCTACTTTTGATGTTGCTGAAGGATACCTTTATTACCTTGTTAAATTACATTCCTCCTACCATTATTGATTCTCATAAATGGTGGGCTAAATTTAAATTTGCCATTTTTTTGTATAGACTTGAGTATGCCATATTAAAGTACGAGTTATTGTTTGTTTCCTCATTTACTTTGCTAGTACGAAGGCCACTTTTTGAGTTTATCTGTTTTATAGGAAGCACACAAAATGGCTACATCTAAGTAAAAAAGTAATTTGATTTGGTAATTATCCAAGCCTGGAGAATTGAGAATAGTATTGTCTATGGAGTAACCACTGCATCGCCTCCTTATGAATCCTTTCCTCTATCAATTACAATATTATAAAATATTTAAGAACACTTCTTAAGTCAAAAGCTCGAGTAAGTTTGTTAATGAGTCTGAATTGAGTTACAATTTGTTTTTCTTAAAGGCACAAGCAGTTTTTAACGTTTTGTCACATCTGGCTGATTTGCTCAAAAGCTCTTGTTAGGGTTGGGATTCACAATTAAATTGATTGGACTTTAGTTTTGTATTAGAATGCGCCAATCACAAAGCTCACATATATAAAGTACATTTGAAGAGAGCTAGCAAACCCATTCTTAGCATTTTCAATGAATTACTTATCAGTGGATCTTTTAAAACATATGTTTGTGTGTAGTTTAGCAACTTAAGCAATTTAATTTCAGATCTACCCAATGGTAGCGTTCTTGTTTCTCTACTTATAATTTTTACTGGTAATTTGGACGTGAGTTGGGGAATTATCCTTACAGGAAATCTGGACGTGGGCTGGCGAATAATCTTTACAGGTAATTTGTGGCGTGAGTTGGATAATAAGCTTGTTCAATATGTCGTTAATGCTATTTTGGTTCTTGTCCTTCCATTTCCTAATGGCAAGACCTCAGTCACTTATTCCTTGAGTAGAGCATTTCTCCATTCATTCGTAGTCGGGGTCGGAAGGAGGGATCACCCTGACTCTTGGCTCCAGTTGAGGGAGGGGGGGGGGAGTTAACAGGTATGCATTCTTAACTGGTATCAAGTTTAGGGTAGTAAACTAAATCTTTGTAGTCGGGCTAGAACTCTCAACCTCCCTCCAAGCAAGGTGGTGCCCGCGTTGATCGTAACTGGAACGTGGAGGATTGGCTCCTATTTCTCTAGGACGGCAGTTAATTTCGCGGGCTAGTCGCCAACCAGCTTTCGTCCATTTATCCCTGGTCGGAGCCAAGAAGATGGGGGAAATCACCCATGACTCTTGGCTCCGGTCGCGGTGAGGATTTGAATAGGCCTCCATTCGTCTCACTGTTTCTCCTTCTATTGCCACCCACAAAATGGTTTAGCATGGACAATCATGTTGCAGCTGACATCTGTAGAGTTGCGCGCCCTCCTAACCTCCAAAATAAGCAGGTTGCCTATCCCAGTCCAAAACTTGTAGGGAGTATCAGCGGATGCGTATCATCCACACATATTCACAATCTCTAGCTTTACTTCTTTGGCAGATTTCGTCTTACGAATGTTCTGAATCAGATGCCTTCGTTAGTCTTTCACTTTAACGCAATTAATGTTTCAACTTGCCCATAGGGGCAAAGATATTTTTTTCTGTTTGTTCTTTGCTTCCCAAAATATTAACTTTATGTTTAATCATCTCAGGAAAAGTTTTATTTAAACGTCTAGACGGGAATCTATTAAGTCTTTGATACAGGATGACTAACCCCCAAAAGGGGCCCCAACTTTTGATAGGTTTCATTTATTAATGTTTCGTCGAATTAAGAAACGAAGCTAATCGAAAGTTTTGCCCGTTTTAGGGGTGTGGGGGGTCACACTCTACTTGGAAAACTGATTTTTGGCTTCTGTATAAAAAATACTCCGTTGTGCCCCAATGCATCTCAATTATCAACACTTAAACAACAACTTGATCCATTTCATCTGTGTTTTCTATAATCCTGGGAATGCTTCTTGACAGATAGGTGGTACTACGAGGAGCGGTCAATAAGTTTTGCAATTCGGATATAAGGAAACGAGATATGAGGAAAAGTGTTTTATTATTTTTCAATATAACTACCCTCGACTTCAATGCACTTGCGTCAATTGTCCCTGAGGCTTCGAATTCCCGACAACCAGAAATCTCCCGACTGCTGTTCGATCCACTCCTGGACGGCGAGTTGGACATCTTTATCGTCCCCAAACCAGCGTCCACGTAGTGCAGCCTTGAGCTAGCGGAATAAAAAGTAGTCGCTAGGGACCAGAGATGGAATGTAGGGGGGATGGTTGAGCTCCTCGAATCCGCACTTGCGCAGGGCAGCTTGTGCAACTCTGGCCTTGTGGACAGGGGCATTGTCGTGGAGGAGCAGGACACCGCGTGTCAACTTGCCGCGCCACTTTTGACGGATGCACTTCTTCAACCCAAACAGTTCCTCGGCGTAATATTGGCCTGTGATGTTCCATCCACGAGGCGCATAGTCCACCATTTACACTCCCTCAGAATCCCAGATGGTGGCCATGATCTTCCCGGCTGAGGGTTGGGTAGGGAACTTGATGATGGTCGGAGAGACCCTGTGCTTCCAGACTATGCTTTCGAGCTTGGTCTCGGGATCCTAGTGATGGACCCACGTTTCATTACCTGTCACTATACGTGACTCGAATCCCGCCGGGTCTTGGTTGTACAAGAACAGCAGCTCCTCCGAACTTTGACGACGTTGAAATCAATCATGGGGCGTGAGGTTTCTAGGGAACCAACGGGCAGAGACCTTGGTCATGGCCAAATTGTCATGGATGATGTTGATAACACTTCCATGTGATATTTCAAGTTCTCGCTCGATTTCTTCGACCTCCACCCGTTGATTTTCGAGGATCATCCTCTCCACAGGGGCCACATTGTCCTCGTTGGTCACGTTTGATGGGCGTCCTAGACGAGGGTCATCTTCAAATGACTCACGAGCATGGTAAAACTCCCTATTCTAGCGAGCAATGGTTGCATAGGAAGGGACGGTGTCGATGTACACTGCAACCATGCGTTCATGGATCTCTTTTGCATTCTTGCCTTCCTTGGTCAAAAAATTTGATCAGTGCGCGGTGCTCAACCTTCTCCATTGTTGAAAAATTTGTGACTGACGATCTGCGATCAGCTACTGCTTCTTAAATAGACGAGGCAGGAGCGTGAGGCTGCAGGTCCTGACTTGTCATAACTTGTCCTAACACCCCCCACAAACAGCCATCCTCCTTCCTCTGTTTTGCCCTACCGATTCGCAAAACTTATTGACCGCCCCTTGTAAGTGAGGCACCATCAAACTAGTCAGATATAATAGTTAGCATCAACCAAAGTATTTCATATCCAATACCCAGAGTGCATGAATCATCAAGGGTAATTTAGATCTAATACCTACGCTTCAATCATCAAGGTATTTCATATCTAATAACCATACTTCAATCATACAGGTATTTCTTATATAATACTTATAATTAATCATCAAGTTATTTCAGTTGTAAGACGTATACTTCAATCATCATGGTATTTCAGATATATTAACTATAGTTCAATAACATAGGTATTACAGATCTAATAACTATACTTAAATCATCAAGGTATTTCAGACCAAACACCTATACTTCTAGCATCAAGGTATGTCAGATCTAATATGTAGAGGTTTTAGTGAGTGGGTAATCCCAGTCCCACTTCCTGGACATATTATTTATTACCGTACCGAGGTGAAGCGGAGGGGAAGCGTATCCAATACACCTACCTTAGCCACTACCGGTGAATAAGAATAACCCCGGTGCGTACCCTTTTGGTCAAAACTAAGATGATGATCCCCTGAGTGTGTTCCCCACTCAGTTAAAGACAACCATTGGTGGGTCGGTGGAATATTGAGATTTAAGCCGAGTGGATTGCTTAATAATTGCCAAAGGATCATCCAAAATAGTTAAACACACAGATACAAAAATAATCTTTAATGTACATGAATTTGAAAGAAGCAACAGCGTATATAAATATAAATAGGATTAATCTTGCACTGAATAAATAAGTCTACAAAATGTCGTGGGGATTAATTGCAGATTATTCACTGGGATGTTTGCGTCTTAATGACACCCGACAGCATGAATGAAATAGTATCATTGAATTAAATACTGAATTAGGTAAGCACTTCTAATATTCGACGGTATGGGTTTGGGATGAGAATTCTAGTTCACAAACAACTAGTGAAGTTAGGGGAGGGGATAATTCAATTAACGATACCTTTGAGTTCGTAAGTATTTTTGAAGGGGGTCGGTGACGATCTTCTTCTAGTGACGATGCTCGCTCTTAGTCCAGCCGTCCGAGGTTACTGAATGAGAGGGTAATCCTAGACCGGTGATGAGCTGATCCTATGCCGAATCACGAATGTGAGCAAAACGGTGACTCAAATCGGACTTCTTCCTTGAAGTACCTATCCGATTATTCGGCTCCTGGAGTGGGTAGCCAAAACCGATTACCTAGCTACGTCTAAGATAATCCGCAGAGGGAGGTCCTGTGTAACCTCAGACTCTGAAGTGGAGGGAGGGGGGGCTGCGAGAAGTTTGGCACTTACAAGTGCCGTGACGGCAACAAACAATTCCCCGAGAAGTTACTTCCTTGCAGCGGGCGAACGGTTTCCTATGTGGATTGAGTTTCACACACTCTCAACGTAAGTCCAAGAGCTTCTGCCTGATTCCAGGAAGAAGTCTTCCTTTTATTTCTCTCACGAGCAGAATCGAGAGAGAGAATCGAATCCTCGTAAAATCCGTATCGTCGCGCGAAAGACCTTTTTTCATCTTTTGGCCGAGAGTATTTCTTTCACGCCTTCGAGCCATCTCGGAGTTTACGGCGGTGCGAAAAAAAGGCGACGGAGAATTCGAGGCGAGAGGTGCATTTTAGGGATACGAGAGGGCGCGCAGCTTTGTGTCGGAGTGTTTCTGCGTACACCTATGTACGCGGTATTTAGACTTCTACATAATACCTATCCTTCAATTATCAAGGTATTTCAGATCTAGTATCTATACTTCAATAATGAAGGTAGTTAAAATCTAATACCTATGCTTCTGTAGAAGAATGGTCCCCCCCCCCTCCGTTCACTCGTGATGCAGTCCCAAGGCGGTTACCGCAAGGACATCCGCCCCAGGAATCGGCGAGTCTAAAGCGTAACCACAACGTGGCACAACTTGGTGCCATGAAAGACCCTAAAGGTCAAAATGTAAGATCTCCCCCAGGAGAGTGAGATCCAGTTTCACGTCAAATAAGAAATTGGAGACGTGTTTCTCCCAATCTCGAAGGCTAATGAGGAGCCGATGTTTGACTTCGTGGGAAAGACCGTTTGGAAAAAGAACTCTCCTGAGGCCGTCCTCAAGCCCCTCTCCCCCTTACCACTCCCCCAGTGGGGGTGCGAGGTATAAATGAGGAACTCTGAGAAAAATCGAGGTAGTATACGTCAGTCTCTAGGTGACGAAGTCCTCGGATCCACAACCGAGCTACCGAGACTGGAGAGGTAGTTTACTTGGGTCGCCAGACCAAGAAGTACCCTGCAAGAGAGGCATGGCTCCCTACCTTAAGGGGCTAAGAAAAAGCTCATCCTTGAGCTAAGTCCCTGGTTATCAAACCAAACGATAAGTGAACTTTGGTAAGTTCGACTTACTCTCGCCAGAGAGACTCCTCATATCCTGGTGCACCTTAAACACCAGGGGTATTCCTCGTCCTTGAGGAATTAAGAAAAGAAGAAGAGGTAGTATACGTCAGTCTCTAGGTGACAAAGTCTTCGGATCAAACCGAACTACCGAGACTAGAGAGGTAGAATACTTGGCTCGCCAGACCAAGAAGTACCCTGCAAGAGAGGCAGGGCTACCTACCTTAAGGGGCTAAGAAAAAGCTCATCCTTGAGCTAAGTCCCTGGTTATCAAACCAAACGATAAGTGAACTTTGGTAAGTTCGACTTACTCTCGCCAGAGAGACTTCTCATATCCTGGTGCACCTTAAACACCAGGGGTATTCCTCGTCCTTGAGGAATTAAGAAAAGAAGAAGGAAAGTCTCCCCCTCGAGCCCGTTATTCGGTGGTCACACCAAACTTTAAGTAACTTATTCTCGCCAGAGAAACCCCCCTCCGTTATCCTCGCCCTTGAAGAAGACCCTCCCCGAGTTCAGTCCTCGTCCATAAGGAAATAAGTAACGAAGGAGAAAAGCTCCTTCTCGAGCTCGTTACTCGGTGATCACACCGCACTCCAAGTTAACTTAATTTAAGAAACAAGTTCGACTCACTCTCGCCAGAGAGACCACGACTGCCTAGGTGTTGCATAAAGCACCGTCTTGGTTCTTGTCCTTAAAGAACCCTTCCCCCCCCGGAAGAACGTGTGGACCCCCCAGCTGCTACCCTCGCCAAAACGACCGTGGAATTTCTCCCATCTACAACTGGACACACGGCACGCGTCGTGAGTCCATAACATTTCTGAGGCCCTTTAAACTCCACATGAGTCCGTAAGCCTAATTCTTATATTATTGTTTTGTGTAGAGAAAACGTTAACCAAATTTTGGAGGGTAAACTAATTTAATTAATTCTTGTTTATAATAATATTTAGAGTATTGCTGTAGTTAATGTATAAAGGTTGTGTATTCAATGGTTAAAGATAAAATATAAGTTTATTTTGTGAATTAGTGGGCGTTTCTCTTATATCCTTACGTGTTGCAAAACGGCTCTGTTCTTTAAGATATTCTTATAATATCAATATATTAGACAGGCTTAGCACTCTTAGAATAGAACAAAAAAAAAAGGGGGGGCATTCTACGACACTAAATAAAAGTGGTGTCAGGTAAGTAGGGTTTTTATCAGAAAGAATTCTACGACAGCTTCAATCATCAAAGTATTTGAGATCTAAAACAATACTTAAATCATCAAGGTATTGCAGATCTAATACATATAATTAAATCATCAGGGTATTTAAAACCTAATACATATGATTAAATGATCAAGCCATTCCAGGCCTATGAGACCATACTTCAATCATCATGTTATTTCAGTTCAAATACCTATACTTTAATCATCAAGGTAGTTCAAATCTAATAACTGTACTCCACTCATCAAGATATTTCATATCTAACACCTATACTTCAAACTTCAAGGTAGTCCAAATCTTATACCTATGATTCAATTATCAAGCTATATCCAATCAAATAACTATGCCTGAAGCATCAAGGTATTTCATGTCTAATACTAATAATTCAATCATCAAGGTATTTAAGATCTAATACGTATGTTTAGCATTAAGGTATTTGAGAGCTAATACCTATACTTCAATCATCAATGTATTTTAGATCCAAAACCTATGCTTCAATCTTCAAGGTCTTTCTTATATAATGCTTATACTTAATCATCAAGTTATTTCAGATCCGATAACTATACTTCAATCATCAAGATATTTCATATCTTATACCCATACTTCAATAATCAAGGTATTTCAGATCTATTTCCCATAGTTTAATCATCCAGGTATTTCTTATATAATACTATTACGTAATCATGAAAGTATTTCTTATATAATACTTATAATTAATAATCAAGGTATTTCAGATCTAATGCCTATGATTCAATCATTAAGGTATTTCAGAAGTAATACCTATGCTTCAATAATCAAAGTATTTCAGATCTAATAATCATACTTCAATAATCCAGTTATTTCTTATATAATACTTATATTTAATTATCAAGGAATTTCAGTTCTAAGACTTATACTTCAATCACACAGGTATTTCAGATCTAATAACTATACTTCAATCATCGAGGTATTTCAAATCTAACACCTATACTTAACTAATCAAGATCTTTCAAATCTAATACCTATGTTTCAATAATAAAGCTATTTCAGATCTAATAACCATACTTAAATCATCCAGATATTTCTTATATAATACTTATAATTAATCATCAAGTTATTTCAGTTGTAAGACGTATACTTTAATCATCATGGTATTTCAGATTTAATACCTATAGTTCAATTACATAGGTAATTCAGATCTAATAATTATGCTTAAATCATCAAGGTATTTCAGCTTTAACACCTATACATAAATCTTCAAGGTATTTCAAATATAATACCTATGTTTCAATCATCAAGGCATTTCAGATATAATAACTATACTGTGTCGAAGCATGGCCCAGTGTACGGGAATATACGCACACGGGCTCTGAGCTAGGCTAAGCAAGGCAACAAATGTTATTGTTCTAAGAGTGCGATTTGAATAGTTAGCTGCAGCTTCGTGCCTAAGTAATATTCCAAACACAACGACAAAAATATATTTTAATACACACTAAATCAAGGGTACACAATAAATATGGATATATATAGGTACATGAATAATACGGAATTAGGTTCCGAATACTAATTGGATAACTAGGGATATTAAATGGTTATAAGGGAGATTTAGGGTAGTGAGCGATTTAGTTCCTTTGAACCTCGAGAGTAAAGCGGGGCGAACTTAGGGGGGAAGTCTTGGTGACCTTGATTACTCACGGGTGTAGCCGAGAGCCCGAAGAGGGTGGTGCTACTTTCTCCAAACTCGGATTTAGTGAGATGCGGGCTTCTTGTCCTCAAGAGGTCATCGGACGAAATTCGAAGGGGGGAGGTGACTTCTCTTAACTCGAATCAAGTGAGCTATCGGGCCTCTTGTCCTTAAGAGGTCACCGGTCGAACTTCGAAAGGGAGGGAGAGAGATGACTTCTCCAAACTCGGATTGAGCGAACTATCGGGCCTCTTGTCCTCGAGAAGTCACCAGAAGAACTTCGGAGGACGCCTTCTCCAATCCTTGATCCGAAGTCGGTTGAGAAAGGCTGACGTTGCCTCAAGAGACTCTTCTCCCTGACCCGAAGATACGAGTGCGATTTCCAGCTCTTCCATGGCTTACGACCTTCACTAAACACTTCTCGAGAGAGCGCGTCGTTAAATCGAACTCATTTCGGGGAAGCGTCGTCTAACCGAATATGTAGGTAATCCTTGGGAGGGTGCATATATACTCTGATTTCTATAAAACAGGGAGAGAAAGGGGGACCTTCTCGAACCCTCATTATCGGCCGGGACAACCGAGCATGTCCTTACGGGAAAGTGTAAGAGGCTGGAATCGGCGGGTCAGACGGAACGACCAGCGGCTGGAGCCATAAACGTTGTTCGAGGCAAACCTACAAAATATATGAGTAATCTCCCGACCCCGGGGGGGGGGGGTAAGATGCCAGGGAGGTAACCTTCAATTTCAGAGTCACAGCTCGGTGTGAATATCTCAGTGACCTGGTGGTAAGTCCAAAAAGGTTGAAGTCGGAGAGACGGGGGGGGGGGGGGTGAGTAACAGCTCGCTTTCTCTCCCGAACTAATATCTTAAGAGGTGGGGAAATACTACTATTTTAGTGGAACCCTCTACATACTGCAATCATCAAAGTATTTCAAATTTAATACCTATGCTTCAATCATCCAGCTATTTAAGATATAATATCAATACTACAATTATCAAGGTATTTTAGATCCAATACCTATGCTTCAATCTTCAGAGTATTGCAGGCCTAAGACCTATACTTCAATCATTAAGGTATTTGAGATCTAATACCTATACTTCAATCATCAAGTTATTTCATATCTAACACCTATACTTCAATCATCAATGTATTTTAGATCTAATACCTATGCTTCAATCTTCAAGATATTTCAGAGATAATAACTATATTTTAATCATCAAATTATTTCATATATAGTATGAATACTTCAATCACAAAGATATTTCAAATATGATACCTATGCTTCTATCATGACGGTATTTCAGATCTAATACCTCTCCTTCATTCGTCAAGATATTTTATATCTAATAACCATACTACAATCATCAAGGTATTTCTTATATAATTCTAATACGCAATCATGATGGTATTTCAGATCTAATATTTATGCTTCAATCTTCAAGGTATTTCAGATCAAATAGCTATGCTCCAATAATCAAGGTATTTCAGATCTAATAACCATACTTCAATCATACAGGTATTTCTTATATAATACTTATACTTAATCATCAAGTTATTTCAGTTCTAGGCCTTCTAGTTTATTTATCAAGGTATTTTAGATCTAATACTTATACTTCAATCACATAGGTATTTCAGATCTAATAACTATATTTCAATCATCAAGGTATTTTAGATCTAACACCTATACTTCAATCATCGAGGTATTTCAAATCTAATATCTATGCTTCAATCATCCAGCAATATGACATCTAATACCAATACTTTAATCATCAAGGTATTTCAGATCTAATGCGTTTGCTTAAATCATAAAGTTATTTCAGATCTAATACCTATACTTCAATCATGGAGGTATTCCATGCCTAAGGCCTATACATCAATCATCAAGGTATTTCAGATATAATATATATGCTTCAATCATCAAGGCATTTCAGATAAAATACCTATACTCCAATCATCAGGGTATTTCAGATCTAATACCTATGTTTCAACCATCCATTTATTTAAGATATAATATAAATACATAAATTATCAAGGTATTTCAGCTCTAATACCTTTGTTTAAACCATCAAGTTATTTCAGATCTAATACTTATACTTCAATCATCAAGGTATTCCAAGCCTAAGACTTACGCTTCAATCATTAAGCTATTTGAGATCTAATACCTATACTTCAATCATCAAGATATTTGAGATCTAATAACTCTACTTTAATCATCAAGTTATTTCAGATCTAATTACTATTCTTCAATCATCAAGGTATTTCGGATCTAATGCTAATACTTCAAATATCAAGGTATTTCAAATCTAATAACTATACTTCAAAATCATCAAGGTATTTCAGATCTAACACCTATACATAAATCATCAAGATATTTAAAATCTAATACAAATACTTCAATCATCATGGTATTTGAGATCTAATCTCCTAGCTTAAATTATCAAGGTATTTCAGATCTAATACCTATACTTAAATCATCAAGGTATTCCAGGCCTAAGACCTATACTTTAATCATCAAGATATTTCAGATCAAATACCTATAATTCAATCATCAAGGTATTTCAGATCTAATACCTATACTTCAATCCTCAAGGTATTTCATAACTAATACTTATACTTCAAACATTAATGTATTCCATTTCTAATACCTACACTTCAATCATCACAGTATCAATAATATAGCGCCTATACTTCAAACATCAAGGTATACCAGATCTAATAACAATCCTTCAATCATCAAGCTATTTCAGGTCAAATACCTATCCCTTAATCATCAAGGACTTTTCCGTTTGTAAATCGCTGCTGGAGAGAGCTTTTGTGATAGAGTCTCGTGTTGCATGTGGAATTTCGAACTCAATTTGTGACAACGTTTCCTCAACATAACGTTCAAGTTTGGGAATGGTTTGCTTTAAAAGTTCTATTTTTCTTTTTATAAGATAGCGAAGAAAGGCTAGAGTTATAGGTTTATTTTGTGCTGCTAGGTCATGGGTTTTAATATTAATGTAGTTGGGTAGCAGTCTTTTCTGAATGCAAATTTTGTTGTAGACCATTGTGTCTTCAACATTAAGACTAAAAAGCTTAATAAACAACTGTACAAGTGAGGTATAACACTGCCAGAATCACAAACATCATTCATCAATCTCTCTTGCCATACGCTCTCCATTACTGAAATAGAAGCTCATAACCTTGGTTTGAACTGCCACCTACAAGCCAAATTCGATCCAATTTCGAAAAAGTTGAACAAGAATCCCTGTTCCAATCCTTGTTGAAACTACAAGATCAAGCCATCATTGAATTTAACTCCAACCTAAAAGACCAACTACGCGCAGAAGCCACCAAACGAAGATGCTTTAGTGGCAGCAAACTTATAACACCAGAGCTACGTAAGGCCATCAGCTCTCTATAAAACAACGAAGAAATAGTCATAAGAAAAGCTGATAAATCCAAGATATACGTCTTTCTTAAAAAGAAGAATATAACACAAAATTAAATACCATCTTAAGTGACACCACTAAATTTAAACGCATGACAAAAGATCCAACAGAAGATCTAAAAAAGAAAATAAATGGACAAATAACTAAAGCTAATTTACTCAACGGAGGACTTCACTTCTAAAAGATCATCGGTGATTACACACCAGTATATCTGTATGGCAATGTAAAAATTCATAAGCCGCACAACCCATTGAGGCCTATCACGACACCTACGTATTGTTTAGCTAAAACCTTAAATGCAGTAATAAAACCGTACATCCCTTCGAAATATAGCATAAAATCCACGGAAGATTTCATCAATATACTCCACTCTACGAGACCGGCAGGACTAATATCATCCCTTGACTTGGAAAGCCTGTTTACGAACGTGCCTATCGTTAAGAACATCGACATCATTATAAAAAAACGTATACCACCATCCTACAATGTCTCTTCTAAATCTTGACCCAAACATCTTAAGAAGCATGTTACGTTCATGCACATCAGAGGCGCCGTTCAGGACACCGGACGGTAATCTATACACGCAAGTGGATGGAGTGGCTATGGGGTCACCCTTAGGGCCGACTTTCGCCAACTATTATATGGGTCAACTTGAAGAGAAATTATTATACATCATATAAAATAAGCCACACACTTATTGTCGATACGTAGACGACATCTACATCAACGTCCAAAACGAAGAACATCTGGTACGAGAGGCGTTCAATAAGTTTTGCGAATCGGTAGGGCAAAATAGAGGAAGGAGGATGACTGTTTGTGGGGGTGTTGGGATAAGTTATGACAAGTCAGGACCTGCAGCCGCACACTCCTGCCTCTTCTATTTAAGAAGCAGTAGCTGATCGCAGATCGTCAGTCACAAATTTTTCAACAATGGAGAAAGTTGAGCACCACGCAGTGATCAAAGTTTTGACCAAGGAAGGCAAGAATGCAAAAGATATCCATGAACGCATGGTTGCAGTGTACACAGACACCGCCCCTTCCTATGCAACCATTGCTCGCTGGAATAGGGAGTTCCGCCATGGTCGTGAGTCCCTTGAAGATGACCCCCGTCCAGGACTCTAGTCAGACGTGACCAACGAGGAAAATGTAGCCAGCTGAAGGCTGCACTGCGTGCACGCCGGTTTGGGGACGAAGAAAATGTCCAGCTCGACGTCTAGGAGTGGATTGAACAGCAGTCGGGAGATTTCTGGTTGTCGGGAATTCGAAGCCTCAGGGACCAGTGGTGTAAGTGCAGTGAAGTCGAAGGTAGTTATATTGAAAAATAATAAAACACTTTTCCTCATATCTAGTTTCCTTATATCCGAATGTCAAAACTTATTGACCGCCCCTCGTAAACATCAAGCAGCAATTTGAGGAGAACTCCGTGTTAAAATTCACTTATGAATTAAGCACGGGCAATAAAACTCCCTTTCTTGGACGTTGATGTTTAAAACATTAATGGTAGCTACATCACTAAACTACATAGACAAAGTTCGGGCATGGAAAGATGCCTCAATGCGGAGAGTTAATTTTTACATTGCCATACAGATATCCTGGTGTGTAATCACCGATGATCTTTTGGAAGTGAAGTCCTCCGTTGAGTAAATTAGCTTTAGTTATTTGTCCCTTTATTTCTTTATTTAAATCTTCTGTTGGATCTGTTATGCCTTGAAAGGTATAAAATAAGCGGAATCGGCTCATACATCCGCCGAGTATATAAATGCTGCTCTACGTGGGAACTTTTCCAACAAGAGATAGCACGAGTAAAACAAACACTCGTGAGTATGGGTTTCTCAAACAGCATGATTGACAAACAACTCCAATCATTTTTAAATAATCATTGCAAAGATGCAGATAAAACTGAAAGTAATCAGGGAGAAATCAACAACATCAAAGTGTATTACAGAAACCAGATGTCCACGGCCTATAAATTAGATGAAATAAACATCAAGTAGATTATTAACCGTAGCATCAAGGTTAAAAATCAAATGGATAATATTCAACTCATCATTTATTATACAAAAGCCAGCAATCTCCTGAGGAAAAACAACAGCTGCCTAAACTCCTCGAATCTCAAGTCAACCAACATAGTTTACGAGTTCATCTGCCCCGATAAAGACTGTAAGCTTTATAACAACTCAAAATATATTGGCATAACAACTACTACACTTTCGAGACGTTTAACTATCCATCTACAAAGCGGAGGGCCTAAAAATCATACGAGGAGTGCTCATAACATTAACCTAACGAGAGATATGCTAGTTGATAATACCGTTATTAAAAGAAAAGAGGTTGATAAAACTAGGTTGAACATCTTTAGAAGCCATATTAATAAACGAAGATATGTGGGGTCAAACCAACTAAACATTCGAATTAAAGATTTAAGCGGTTTACATAAAATCTTCGGGGAACGTTTATCATTTTTCCGCTTAACTTTACCTCCTTTGCCGAGAATACACATTCAGTATTGTGTGCTGTATCGATGATGTACGCAATTTTCGAAAAGAGATGTTATAGTGGAAGATATAGTGGGTGAAAAAAAGTATTTTATTTTTGCCTTTATGTTTTCGTTTGTTTGTAGTGTTCTTCTTACTGTGTTTTTGTGTCTTCTTCTCTGTTTTTTAATGTTAGTTTGATACTTTTGTTGTATTTCAGCATTCAAGCCTTTGAAAGCTTTTTTGCCGACAACATAGTTTTTGTAGTCACATTTTTCTTGTGTGGATTTGTTGAGTTACTGTGTTGTGTTTTGACGGTGTTATGTGTACATTGGGGTTATGTTACTGCGTGTACAAAGTTTTGTGCTCGGCAACCGGCTTCTGCGTGAGGCTTTCGCCCGTAGCCACACAGGTATATTCAGCCTGCCGTCTGCTCCCTGGAGGTTTGGAATGACATCGTCCGTTAAAGTGGACCAGATCTTCTTGCCCAGTTTCTGGGTGACGACATTGATGGGCTCCAAGCGTTTCCTCCGATGCAGGACGCTTTGCCTGACATGGTCACGCCTTCTTATTTTATTGATAAGAAGAGAGGCAGTGTTCTGGATACGCTGGAGCCTTTTCATAGAGGTTTTGTTAGCCGCTTGGGACACCACTGCGGGGTAGATCAGCATAGCCCGGACATACATCATATATAACTTTCTGATGTTAGCCGAGCTAAGATTTCTAAACCTGTAGAGCTTGGAAATTTCTCTCTTCGCCAGGTTCCGCCTCTCCGTGTGGTGTCTCGAGTATCCATGGTCGGTGATTTTAAGGCCCAGGACAGTGCCTTCGGTGGAGTAGCCGTATCTCCTCCCATCTATGATGATGGGCCATGTCAACTCGCGGTTCAACGGGACAATTTTGAACTTGTCCCTGTTGGTCCTGATTTTCCATCGCCTCTCGTATCGGCTGATATTGTTGATTTCCACTATAGTACGGTCTGCCTGTGCCCTTGCTTTCCTCTCCGGGCACGGGACAATTTGTGTGACGTCATCTGCGTATTACAGATACATCGTGTCCCTGTGCACCGGAGTTGGAAGGTCGATGGTGAAGACCAAGTAAAGCAGAGGACTCAGGCAGTTACCCTGAGGGACGCCCGACTTTAATTCGAATTCGGTGCCTCTGTGCCCTTCAATCATGAGACATGCCCTTCTGTCCATGATGAAGTCACAGAGGATCCTTTCCAGGATTGGGTCTAGCTGGAGGTTCAGGATCTTGTATTGAAGTCCTTCCAGCCAGACTTTGTCGAAGGCCTTCTGCACGTCCCTCAACACAATGTCTACATAGAACCTGTTCGCTTGGGTGTATGCTACTTTTTCCGTCAGGAGCGCCAGAGCGGTGTCTGTGCCCCTCTTTTTGCGGAACCCGTGCTGTTGTGGGTTGTGCGCTCCTAACTCGCTCAGTTGAGCTTGTAGCCTGTTCGCTAAAATCTTTTCGAAGATTTTACCCTGCATCTCAAGAAGAGAGATGGGGCGATAGCTTGCCACCTGGTCTGGAGGCTTGTTTACCTTTGGGATAAAGATGATTTTGGCCATCTTGTATCCATCCGGGAAGTAGCCTGTATTCAGGGCGGCATTCATCGTGTTTGCCAGTCCCTGAATAATTTGCCTTGGGGCATTTACGAGATTATTTTTCGTAATTCCAGACCAGCCTGGAGCCCTCTGCTTGAAGGACCTTATGGTGTTCAAGGTCTCTTCTACAGTTACCGGGCCTCCGTGGTCAGCCATCACTCTTTCCTGTGACACTTGAGGATGGGGATGGGTTCTATGTATCATTGTGCCGAGGTCGTCGAGCAGTTGGTCTTCGAAATCCTGGTCGAAGTCGTCGTTCTCCTCTGGCGTTATAGCGAAAATCGTCTGCCAATGTGATATGAATCTTCTTTCGAGAGACTCTGGATCCTCTATGATGTTGTCTCCTTCCTTGATTTTGGTTCTGGGTCTGGGAGGTAATCCCCTAAGTCTCCGGATGTTATTCCAGAATTTTACGGGATCACTCTCCCTGTCCAGCTTCCCGATGATGTCATTCCATATCGTCGTCTGTTTTTCTATTAAGATGTTTTTCATTTCCAGGCTTAGGTGTCTCATTCTGGCCGTCCTTTCCCTATTGGTACCTGTCCTTCCGATCTCATCATAGATTGCTCTATGTTCTCGGGTGATCTCTCTTATCTCGTCCGTCCACACAGGATGTGGGAGCATCTTATAGGAGATTCTGGGAACACATCTCTCGTCGGCTTGAATGAGGAGATCGGTGATCTTGTTGATCTCCTCATCAATTTCTTCGAGATTAGCGTCTCCCAGATCAGTTGGTTGGTATGTACTGAGTATCTCTCTATATAGCTCCCAGTCAGCTTTCGCGTAACTTTTCCTGAGTGTGACGGGCTTGAGTATTGGTGCTAACGAGATGGTAGTGAGAATCGGGATGTGGTCGCTCGGAACCATTGGCCTTGGTTCATTGATAATGTTGAAGGGGAAGTTTTTAGATGTCAACACAATGTCCGTCTTTGTTGCTGAACATTGTGTTATGAAGGTCGGGAACTCTGACCCGGCCCTCTGGAGTCTGTCTCTTTCGAGTAGCATCTCCAGGTTTCTTCCCCTTGGATCGGTTCTCCCGTAGCCTGATGCACGGCATCTGGCATTAAGGTCACCACCAAGCAATGTCAACTTCCCACGCCCGAAGAGGTTGTAGAAATTAGGGATCGGGAGGTAATCGCGTCGCGGCGGTTGATAGGCCGCCGCCACGGTCAGGTCTCCAACTAGGGTAGGTATTGCTATTGCCACGAATGATTCATCTAGGTCTGGAAGTGTTTTGTATGTAATGTTGTTTCGTATGGTGATGGCAGCGCCATCATACCGTTCTTGTGTGTGGTTTTTACTAAAGATTGTGTAGTTGGGTATTCTTATGTTGTTGACGTTTGTGTCAACGCCATGTTCTGTGATGAGGATTAGGTCGGGATCCACTTTACGGAAAATGTTTCCGTAAGGAATGTGCTTCCCTACCCATCCGTCGACGTTAATTGTAAGTATCTTTAGTGTGTTGTTCGTGTTTTCCATGTTTTCTGATTGAGTGCTTAAAAATTCGGAAGTGGAGATTGGACATATAAAAGTGGAGAATATAGTAGTAGAGGGGTTTTAGTAGGAGAAAATAGTAGGGAAAATGGGGAAAATTATAGGAAAGCGAAAATGAAAAGTAGGATGAAAGACAGGTCCCTGGTAATAGGACATCTCTAGCTTTCTTTGCGTTTTGATATATATTTTATGTTATATATATTATATATATATAGAAGGCATTCAAGCCTTTGTAGCAGCGGGTTTTTTGCTCTCTACTGGTTTTGTGAAGACTTGTATCTTCTTATCTGGGTTGTTCACACCCAGATTTTGAGCTTTTTATTATTTTGTACTTCTGTTGTTTTTATTGTTTTTTGAATTTTTTGGCGAGTTTTCGCGCTAAAATTTTGGGGGAAGTTTAGAAAATTAGCACTTTGCTAATTTAGTGAAATGATATTGCGTGGCTTTGTTTCTGTTTGGTATTGTGAAAAAATCTAAGTGAATCTTGGGTCAACGTCATCGTCAATGAACAGTCTGCTGCTTTTAAAAGGTATTGCGCCTCATATGTCATCAAAGTTCATGTGCTCGAGTACAAACTCGGGAGGGAGGTGCCGGTTTATTTTGGCCCAGATATTAATTGCTCTCAGGTGAAGCTCCACGTTTATGGGGGTTATCCCCAGTTCACCATGGAGCTCACTCTGCCTTCTCCGCTCTCTTCTTCGATTCCTGTTATGATATAGACTGCCTTATTTTTGACCTTGTGCAGTTTAAGGACTTTTTTCTTGCGAATTGCGTTTATAGGGACTGGCGGATACAAGAGTTTTGATCGAATGCATGCATTATTTATCTTAAGTTTGTTGGAGTTCCCCAGGTTTATGAACTTGAAAAGTTCCACCAAATTTCTCCGTGCATTCGATGTAGTTTTAGCTACATGACTCCCATATCCATGAGTCGTAATACGGAGTCGCAGAACCGTGCCCTCCGTGCGGTATGGGATGCGTGCACCCACCACACGGATGTCTGCGAGGGTCTGTCGGAATAGTGGAATCACACGGAACTTTGGGGCATTGGTAGATATCTTCCATCTTCTCTCTAAATAGTTGATGTTTTCGATTTTTTACCGCCGTACTCTGTGCCATGTAATTCGCATTCCGATAAGGTGTCGTACATATTATTGTTATATCGTCCGCAAATTGGGCGTACACCGGACCTTCAGTCAGAGGTTGGGGAAGGTCGATGGTGTAAATATTATAGAACAGGGGACTTATACACCCACCTTGTAGCACCCCCGCCTCGAGCTCAAACTCGGGGCCATTGAAATTCTTGATGTTCAGAAACGCCCTCCTCTCCCTTACGTAGTCGCATAGAATCCTTTCAAGTATGAGATTGAGGCCCAGTTGTAGGATTTTGTATTGCAGGTCTCTCCTCCATACTTGGTCAAAGGCCTTTTTGACGTCGCGAAGTACCAGATTTGCGTGGCGTCTTTCAGCTTTTACCTCTGCCACTTCTTGGTGATCACGGCTAGCACCATGTCCGTTCCACGCTTCCTTTGGAAGCCATGTTGCTGATTATTGTGAGAATTTTTATCCTCGAGGAACGAATTCACCCTGTTGGCCAATATCTTCTCCAAGACTTTCCCTGCAAATTCTAAGATAGATATAGGCCTCAAGTTAGCTGGACTGTCTGGTGGCTTAACGGCTTTGGGAATGAATATCATTTTTGCTACTTTCCAGTGGTCAGGGAAGTAACCAACATTCAGGCACGCATTCATGATATCCATGAACCCCAATAAGATGTTAGGTGGGGCGCGAATAAAATTCTCCCTTGTCAGTCCTGTACACCCTGGTGCTCGCTGACGAAAGGATTTTAAGCTTTTTGAGAGTTCTTCGGCAGTAATTCTACCGCTGAGTCCCTCCATTTCCCTTTCCTGCGATACACAAGGGTGAGGATGGGTTCTGTGTATCTGGTCGTTCAAGTCGTTTATTATTCCGTCTTTGAAGTAAAAATCAAAGTCATCATTCTCTTACGGGGATATCTTAAATATAGATGCCCAAAAGAGCCTGAATTCCTGTTCTATTTCTTCCGCGTCAGTAATTTCGGTATTGTCACGTCTAAGATTTATGGTCTTTTGTGGCTGTCCGCCTCTTAGTCTTTTTTACTGTCTCCCAGAATGCACGTGAGTCGTTTTCTATGTTTAGTCTGTCTATCAAATTGTTCCAAAGTACATTCTGTTGGTCCTTAATAAGAGTCATTAATTCGTCGCGTATGTGTCGTGTTCGTCTGTGTGTAATGATGTTGGGGCCAGTGAGGTCTACATCATTGATCCGTTCCCCCTTTTCCCTCGCGAGAGATTTCATTCTAGGGGTCCAAGAAGGGGCAAGAAGAGTTTTATATTTAACTCGGAGAATGGCTTCCTTATCGTCTTTTAATAAATAATCATTAATTTTATCCAACTCCTCGTTAATTTCTTCTAGATTGGCATTAATTAAGGGGTTAGGGTTGTAATTTTCGAGGAGTCGTTTATAATTATCCCAGTTGGCTCGCGCGTAGCTCTTGCGTTCTGGGATAGGGACTTGAATTGGGGAGTCTGAGATTTTAAAAAGGATAGCCTGGTGGTCGCTGAGGATAGGAGGACCCGGTTCAATGAAGTAATTGTAAGGGAACAAAGTGCTAGTTAGCACTATGTCTGGTTTTGTGGCTGATCTGTGTGTAATGTATGTGGGCAAGTTTGGTCCAATTCTTGTCATGATTTGTCTTTCAATAAGTGTCTCAAGATTCCTGCCTTCTGGGTTGGTCGACGTGTAATCTGAGGCAGCACTCCTAGAATTGAGGTCGCTGGCAAAAAGAACGGTCCTGCCGTGACGACAAAGCTGCAGGAAGTTGTGACGGGGTAAGTACCCTCTCTTTTGGGGCTGGTACCCTGTTACCAGGACCAGGGGGCCCACTGCCGTACGGACTTCAACAGCGAGATATGACTCGTCGAGTCCAGTTATTGATTTGAAGTCAAGTCCTTTTTTCACAGCTATCGTGCATCCGTAACAACGTTCTCCTCTGTGATTTTTGGTTAAGACTTCGTAGGGGAAAATTTTAGCTTGTCTGTGTCATTCATCCCATGTTCTGGGATAAATATAACGTCTAGGTCGCATTGTCGTATTACGTTACCGCATAGTGTTGTTTTGTTCGTCCAGCCGTCAGAGTTAAAATGTAATATTTTTAATGTCTCTATTGTCTAGTTCACTAAAAATTCCTGTGAGTGGTCATGTTGTTTTTGGACTTATTCTCTTACGAGCTTAGGTCCTTGTGGAGTGTTTGGTGGCGTGATGGTTTTTCCTGTTCGTTTTTTTTTCCTGTATTCGCCGTCCGTTAGAGTGATAAAAGTTTCGGGTGCCAGTTTGATCAAGCCTTGGAGTAGAGGCTCCTCGACTTGTTTCTCGCTGTAGTCGTCCAAGGTGAATTTCCATTTGTATCTTCCGGATATTACTCCTTCCCACACATCAAGGACATCCATCTCCTTAGGGAAAGGGGACCTTTCAGCAGCGAATACCTTCAAGTTAATTTTTCTTGAATGGTAAGCGTGCCTAGATTCCCTCTTACAAGAAGAGGACGATCTCGGCCGTCTCTGAGGCTGTGAGGTTTTCCGCGAGCGAGGCAAACGTGCCCCACCCCTCAAGTCTCGCAGTCTCAGTCACCGTAGCCTCATTATCTTAAAAATTCGGAAAATGGATTTCCGCCGTTTTATGTGCAAACGGTTTGAGCGTTAATAACCTTTTAAATTTATCATGGCGCTGATTGGGCAATTATTACAGTGCTTATGTCTAAAAGCTGATTGGTCAATTTGTTAACGCTAAGGCTTTTATTCCAAAAATGAACGTAAGAATGACGATTAAATGTATATCAATCCTGATTGGTTGAATTTTTGTAGTGTTATGAGTAGATGAAATAACTATTTATATAGGTGTACTTTTGTGTAAAAGATAGTCAGAAAAGTTATTATTATTCAAGAAGAAAAGTTGTCATTACTGTTCGCCATTTCGAAGCTTATTCCAGTTATATACCCAGGAATTAATAATCCATATATATATATATTTTTTCATCCCATAAGGAAGCGGTTGATCACTTAACCCAGCCTACGAAACTACAAAAGAGAGAATACCTTACTCAGACACTATAACTGATGACCCCTCTTCGTCGAACGAAATACGTGAACATAAAACAAAATGGATTTGCTATGCGACACATCAAGACATCCACAAGCTGCTCATTTTCTACACCATGAAGTGGAGCGTGTCAACTCAATCACAATCAGACCTCCTCTTTTTAATGAAGCAGCAGTCGCAGGATGGTTCAAAATTGTGGAAGCGCAATTTCATATCTCAAGAATACAACGAGAATAAACGAAATTCTACCATATCTTTGCTGCATTACCTCCCGAGACAGTTGATCTACTTTAAGCTGCAGTCCTTTCATCGGAGGACTACTCTTTTCTTCGAACAGAAGTGCAAAGTGTTAAAAATTAATAATACTATAAGAGTGTAAAAATCCCAGTGTAAATAAGATTAATAGTGCGAGTATATATTCAGTGCCTATTTGGTTTTAAAAATGAAAAGTGTATATAGTTAAAAATCAAAGGTCCAGTAATGAGAATAATATAGTAATTTGGGGTGTGTAAAAAAGATTCGTGTAGACATCAATATAAAGTTAATTCTGTTTAATTAGGGAAAGTACTGTGGTAACTACACACAAAGTAACGTACATAAAAGAGGTTTAGTTCGCGACAAGAAACTGCAGCTACTTTATGTGGAACGCTTTAATCAATGTTGTTAAATCACTTGGCATAACATAGGTTATATAAAGGATCTCAGGACTGCTGACCCCTCCGAAATCTACGTTATGGAGTCAAGAATAACAAATAAAATACGCAAGTATATAATGTTGTGGGCGCGCGCACAAAGTTGTAGGTATGCTTAGAAATATAATTAACTTATACTGCACCCAATGATAAAGTAAAGGAACGGCATAATAAAGTTGTGGCGCGCAAACATAATTTTGTTATCATTAAAGTGCTGCAGTTCCTGTATCCGAAAGCTCTAAAGTACTTCAGAATTTATTTAAACTACCTCTATGTTTATTCATAAAATGTAATAAACAAACTCCTGTAGTGCTGGAACCACATTATAGAATCGAATATGACTCAAAAATAACTCAAAGATGAGCATTTTGAAGGCTTAAGTAATTTTATAATTGGTTCACAGTAAACAATTGCATAATAAAATATATTTGTATATATATATATATATATATATATATATATATATATATATATATATATATATATATATATATATATATATTTTTTTTTTTTGTTTATAATTGTAAGGCGTAGATATTAATTATGTATTAAACACTCCGTTTTCTCGGGCCGTAGTACTGTGGGGGTTGAACCAAGTAAACATTCGAATGAAAGATTTAAACGGTTCACACAAAATCTTCGGGGAACGTTTATCATTTTTAACGCTTAACTTTACCTCCTTTGGCGAGAATACACATTCAGTATCGTGTGCTGGATCCGAGCTCTGATTGAGTGCTTAAAAATTCGGATGATGATGGTATATTACACTCTTTGAAAGATTTTGGATAGTAGTAGATAAAAGTAGGTGGAAAAATAAAAGTTTGAAGATAGGGGGGGGTGCCCTAGTAGGAGGGCATCGCAGACTTGTTACTTTTTGTTATCATATTTTACTTATTGTGTTATGTATTGTCTATCATGTATTGTTCTATTTACGTGTATCAGGCGTGTTCTTCTTATTGTTCGTGTGTCAGATGTTGTTTTACTTATTTTTGTTAGAAAATTGTTGAGCATTCAAGCCTTTTTTAGCTTTTGGCTCGGCAATATACCTGTGTTTTTAAGGTTTGGTATTATGTATTTTCTGTTTTTCCCGTTACAGTTGTGATGTATCTTTGGTATCTGTTAAGTGTATAGTTCTGTTATGATTTCCTGTGTACAGTGTTTGGTTCTTGGGAATCGGGTGCATCTTGTGACTTTCCCACGGAGTCGTGCAGGGATGCTCATTCTGCCCCCTATTTCCCGTAATTCTGGTATGACGCGGAAAATGGATTTCAGCCGTGTTTATGCGTAAACGGTTTGAGCGTGAGTAGCCTTTTAAATCTATCATGGCGCTGATTGGAAAATTATTACAGCGCTTATGTCTAAAAGCTGATTGGTCAATTTGTTAACGCTAAGGCTGTTATTCCAAAAATGAACGTAAGAATGACAATTAAATGTATATCAATCCTGGTTGGTTGAATTTTTATAGTGTTATGAGTAGATGAAATAACTATTTATATAGGTGTACTTTTGTGGAAAAGATAGTCAGAAAATTTATTATTCAAGAAGAAAAGTTATATTTCCTGTTCGCTACTTGTATACACGTATATGCTCCCGCCTAATAAAGAAAATGAATCCTGCTCCAAATTTCCTTTACCTTTAAAGGAAGCAACGATCACCTGATTACCCAGCTTACAAAACAAACAACGAGAGAAAATACCTTACCCCGACCCTATAGATAAGCGGGCCATCAACAGTCAAGCGACAAGCTGGAATCGCCTATTAAAGTTATTTTAAAATTCCACTCACTGGACTGGCCCATTTTCTCTAACGTTATTCTCAACCTAGGCGACATAAATACCCCTTAAAAGTCGTTTTCTTTGATTCTGTCAGATCCTCACTACACTCATTACATGGGTAAAGAAGACAAGAACATTTCAAAACTCACCGAAGATGTTCGAATAAGATCGAAAGCTTAGCAATTTAGTTTGGTTTTTACCAAACACATTCATTTAAAAAAAAGATGAATACAGGAGAAGTGATCCACCATCTACAAGATAGAATAAAAAAATATAGTTAGAAAAAGAGAAAGTTGCCAAAGGAAACTAATTAAGGCGAAATACACAATGGTCTTCAACAAAATTTACAATCAGGAAAGACTGCTACCCAACTACACTAATATATATATATATATATATATATATATATATATATATATATATATATATATATATATATATATATTTTTATAGCCGGAATATGAAGACCCAGGTGATTATACTAATCATTTATTGGCCGACGTTTCGGACCTTTACTAGGACCATCTTCAGCGACTATATCGTCTAATGAGAAGGGGAAGGTACATTAATTGATAACACTTAAAAGAATACATTACAAAAAAAAGCGCAAGAAGGCAAATTAAAATAATAAAATTGACAATAATTAAAATTAAAGTAAAAACACTAATAATATATAGAATTAAATAATAATACCCAGTGGTATTTAAAAAAAAAAATAGAAAGCGAAATTATAACAAACTGACTTGATTATCACGTATTAAAAGTTCTTGAAGTAAACAAAAAATAACATTATATTAAATTGTAAAAACACACACCATAAAAAGACAAAAACCCGAAATTAAATTAGAATGAACAAGGGGACTGACCTTAAACGTCGGAGTTGAGAAATCAACAAACTAAACATTTAAAATTACTGACGAAATTTATTCGGCTGGTCGGTTGGCTAGTTATCTATTGAAGTGTTGGTTGGTTATATTGGGAATAATTTAATTGAGGAGGCGTAATTATTTAACTTTAGATTTATTTTAATGATATATAGTGACTCTAAGATTTTCAAATCGAGAGAAGTTAAGGCTGAAGATAATATTATAAATGAATTAGAATTAAGAGGATGATGGTGATTCTCTGAATGTTGACTGATGGAAGAGGCTTCAGGTTTAGAAATGGGAATACCAGTCCTATGAGACAAACCCAAGTGCTTCGCGATCCTGCAGTTGAATTGTAAGCCAGTTTGGCCTACATAACGACTGTGGCAGGTCGTACATGTATAATTGTAAATTATACAGGATCGCAAGCCCAAAGGGATTGGCTCCTCATGGAGGAAAAAGGAATTTAATGATACAGGGTTGGAGTTAATACAAATGAATTGGCGTTGAGGGAAATGGTTGTTGAGGGTAGAGAGAAGGAGTTGTTAAACTCGGATGTCAAATGATCGAGATAGGGTAGCTTAATGAAAACCTTATGTTTAGAAACAGTAGTAAGTAAGGGTCGAGGATAGTATATTTTGGAGAGAAATTTGGATACTAACTGGTCGAAGATGAAATCGGGGTAATAATTAAATTTGAAGAAATCCTTTAAATAAGTCAGTTCTTCATGAAACGATATCCAGTTAGAGCATATATGGTAGGCTCTAAAAATTCGGCTTTTAATACTGGATAATTTAAACTTACTGGGAGAGCTACTAAAGAAATGTGTACCTAATCTAAAGGTGGTAGGTTTTCTGTAAATGGATGTATTGTAAGAGGAACCTGTTCGGACAACGTTGACATCCAAGAACGAGATTTTGTGGATTCATTATTTACTAATGTTCCGGTACAGGAAACCAATAATATTATTTCAGATACTTTTTTTCATAATACGAGTGAAATATTGGGTTTAACTAAGCAACTTTTCATCAAGCTTTTAAAGCTTGCCGTGGGTGATACTATTTTCCTTTTCAACAATGAGCTCTATTTACAACACGAAGGCATGGCTATGGGTTCCCTACTGGGTCCCTCGTTTGCCAATAGCTTTTTGTGTCACCACGAAACTCGGTGGCTGGACAAGTGTCCATTAGAATTCAGGCCTATTGTCTTCAAAAGATTTATAGATGACTGTTTTCTAATTTTTAAGCACAGTGATCATGCACCCCTATTTCTAAATTATATTAACCAACAACATCCCAACATAAGGTTTTCTATGGCAACAGAAAAGGACAACAAAATCTCGTTCTTGGATGTCAACGTTGTCCGAACAGGTTCCTTTTACAATACATTCATTTACAAAAAACCTACCACCTCTAGATTAGGTACACATTTCTTTAGTAGCTCTCCCAGTCAGTTTAAATTATCCAGTATTAAAAGCCGAATTTTTAGAGCCTACCATATATGCTCTAACTGGATATCGTTTCATGAAGAACAGACTTATTTAAAGGATTTCTTCAAATTTAATTATTACCCCGATTTCATCTTCGACCAGTTAGTATCCAAATTTCTCTCCAAAATATACTATCCTCGACCCTTACTTACTACTGTTTCTAAACAGAAGGTTTTCATTAAGCTACCCTATCTCGAGCAGTTGACATCCGAGTTTAACAAACTCCTTCTCTCTACCCTCAACAACCATTTCCCTCAATGCCAATTCATTTGTATTAACTCCAACCCTGTATCATTAAATTCCTTTTTCCTCCATGAGGAGCCAATCCCTTTGTGCTTGCGATCCTGTATAATTTACAATTATGCATGTACGACCTGCCACAGTCGTTATGTAGGCCAAACTGGCTTACAATTCAACTGCAGGATCGCGAAGCACTTGGGTTTGTCTCATAGGACTGGTATTCCCATTTCTAAACCTGAAGCCTCTTCCATCAGTCAACATTCAGAGAATCACCATCATCCTCTTAATTCTAATTCATTTATAATATTAACTTCAGCCTTAACTTCTCTCGATTTGAAAATCTCAGAGTCACTATATATCATTAAAATAAATCCAAAGTTAAATAATTACGCCTCCTCAATTAAATTATTCCCAATATAACCAACCAACACTTCAATAGATAACTAGCCAACCGACCAGCTGAATAAATTTCGTCAGTAATTTTAAATGTTTAGTTTGTTGATTTCTCAACTCCGACGTTTAAGGTCAGTCCCCTTGTTCATTCTAATTTATTTTCGGGGTTTTTGTCTTTTTATGGTGTGTGTTTTTACAATTTAATATAATGTTATTTTTTGTTTACTTCAAGAACTTTTAATACGTGATAATCAAGTCAGTTTGTTATAATTTACTTTCTATTTTTTTTTTAAATACCACTGGTTAATATTATTTAATTCTATATATTATTAGTGTTTTTACTTTAATTTTAATTATTGTCAATTTTATTATTTTAACTTGCCTTCTTGCGGTTTTTTTTTGTAATGCATTCTTTTAAGTGTTATCAATTAATGTAACTTCCCCTTCTCATTAGACGATATAGTCGCTGAAGATGGTCCTAGTAAAGGTCCGAAACGTCCGGCCAATAAATGATTAGTATAATCACCTGGGTCTTCATATTCCTGCTACATATCAGATTCCCAAGGAACAAATCAATTACCAGTACATATATATATATATATATATATATATATATATATATATATATATATATATATATATATATATATATATATATATATATATATATATATATTAAACTCTTTAAAAATGCGATCAAATATTGTAACTGCCGATACTCACAAAATTTGCAAGCGCCACTCTTTCACTCTCGCCCGCCTTTCCTTCCAACAAGGTTCGTTTATAAATTGTTCTAACGTCAGGTTAATAAATTCATTTCAAAAGTGTGAGTACTCTACTTATACTAATTTTTATTTGTTTCAGAACCCAATTTATGTATTACCATTTGTGATCCTGTTAATATCCTTTGTTTTGCTACATTCACTTAAATTCCATTTAATTATCAATTATTATCCCGTGAATTACCTTTTTGATTATATTTTTCATATCCTTTAAATATCATTCCAAAATTCACATTTTTTATCCTTCACATATCTCTTGCTTCACTTATTCGTTGTATAACTTGTTGTATACCAATTTTCATCTAATATTATATCCAATCAATTATCTCTGTGTTTTCATTTGTTAATTCTAAAATACAATTTACTTTCGTACGATCTCGTTGTATTCAAATCTCTCGTGCGTTTACCGCATTCAAGGGGAAGTTTGTGTAGTATAAGTGATTGTAAGAGTGGTTTAGAGGTTATTTTGGGGACTTTCTGGATCATAAAGGGTTATAATGGGAGAATAAGTGGGAAGAGGAATTAGAGGACGAAGTCATTCAGGCAATGTATATTCGACCAGGATGCGCCTGGAAGGACTATCTGGTAATTCAACTTCGTGAACAACGAGTTGAGAAGAGTGACGCAGTGTTTGCGTCTCCTTATCCTGTTCCTGGGCCAGCGCTATTCTTGCATGAGAATTGGGCGCAGTATGAGCGAGTTACGTGCCCAAAATCGCAAAAATGCGAGAAAACGCTTCAGGTACGACGTTTGAAAAGCCAGAAACATACAAATATTTGCAGGATAAAGTCAAGGTAACAACTGCAGTGTGCAAAGAAGACGTGGAATGAGACGGGCAAGCACCGACCAAAAGCTTATGGTCAGTGAAAATAGTGAAGTCATGCTCTTCCAAATATGAATAGAAGTGATGGATTGCGAGGTACGAGGGGCGGTCAATATGTTTTGCGAATCGGTAGGGAAAAACAGAGGAAGGGGGATGGCTGTTTGTGGGGGGTGTTAGGACAAGTTAGGACAAGTCAGGACCTGCAGCCGCACGCTCCTGCTTCGTCTATTTAAGAAGCAATGGCTGATCGCAGATCGTCAGTCACAAATTTTTCAACAATGGAGAAGGTTGAGCACCGCGTAGTGATCATATTTTTGACCAAGGAAGGCAATAATGCAAAAGAGATCCATGAACGCATGGTTGTAGTGTACACCGACACCGACCCTTCCATTGCTCGCTGGAATAGGGAGTTCCGCCATGGTCGTGAGTCCCTTGAAGATGACCCCCGTCCAGGACGCCCATCAAACGTGACCAACGAGGACAATGTGGCCCGTGTGGAGAGGATGATCCTCGAAAATCGACGGGTGAAGGTCGAAGAAATCGAGCGAGAACTTGGAATATCACATGGAAGTGTTATCAACATCATCCATGACAATTTGGCTATGACCAAGGTCTCTGCCCGTTGGTTCCCTAGAAACCTCACGCCCCATGATCGATTTCAACGTCGTCAAAGTTCGGAGGAGCTGCTGTTCTTGTACAACCAAGACCCGGCGGGATTCGAGTCACGTATAGTGACAGGTAATGAAACGTGGGTCCATCACTAGGATCCCGAGACCAAGCTCGAAAGCATAGTCTGGAAGCACAGGGTCTCTCCGACCATCATCAAGTTCCGGACCCAACCCTCAGCCGGGAAGATCATGGCCACTATCTTCTGGGATTCTGAGGGAGTGTAAATGGTGGACTATGCGCCTCGTGGATGGAAAATCACAGGCCAATATTACGCCGAGGAACTGTTTAGGTTGAAGAAGTGCATCCGTCAAAAGTGGCGCGGCAAGTTGACACGCGGTGTCCTGCTCCCTCACGACAATGCCCCTGTCCACAAGGCCAGAGTTGCACAAGCTGGCCTGCAAGAGTGTGGATTCGAGGAGCTCAAACATCCCTACTTCAGTCCAGATCTGGCCCTTAGCGACTACTTTTTATTCCGCCAGCTCAGGGCTGCACTGCGTGGACGCCGGTTTGGGGACGATGAAGATGTCCAGCTCGCTGTCCAGGAGTGGATTGAACAGCAGTCGGGAGATTTCTGGTTGTCGTGAATTCGAAGCCTCAGGGACAAGTGGCGCAAGTGCATTGAAGTCGAGGGTAGTTATATTGAAAAATAATAAAACACTTTTCCTCATATCTCGTTTCCTTATATCCGAATTGCAAAACTTATTGACCGCTCCTCGTATATACCAAGCAGCTCACCTGAGACCGTATTATACCTTTTTTGAGAGTAAGAAAAAGAGCAAGATAAGAAAGCAAGAGGTTACCATAGGTCACCAATCTTCTGTTTCAAGGTTGAGCGTACGGCCAATCTACCGCGCGGGCAATAGCCTCTTTGGTACGGTAAAATGAAGCGCCGGCCTCAGTAGACTACTTAAGAGCAGAGTTCTTTTTGGTCTTCGACAGCATGGAGTTATTAGGCTGCATGACTTGGGCACAATTTGGAATGAATCTTTAGCAGAAGTTGACCATGCCCTAGAAACGTCTGAGTTCTTTGAGTGATGTGCGTTGAGCAAAATTGCGCATCAAGGTAACCTTTTCTTTCAGTAGGCTGATCCCGTCACTCGAAACATGGTGTCCCAGGAAGGAAAGTTGCGAGACACTAAAAAGACACTTGGAATTATTGGTGAATACAATACCTACTATTGAAGGCGAGAAAAGACTTGACGGAGGTATGAAAGGTGTTCCTCGAGCAAGGAAGATGCTATTAACAAGTCATCTTTGAAGCAAAAAAAAAGGGAAAACCTTTCGGAACTTGGTCCACGAAACGTTAGAAGGTTTGGCCAGAATTTCTCAAACCATCAGAAATTCTGGCCATTTCAAAGGAACCAAACAGAATGGTGATACTAGTCTTTAAAATATCGTCTGGGTGAATAGGGATCTGGTTAAAAGCACAAACTAGATCCAGGCGAGAAAATATTTCACAACTGGAGAGAGTTACATAGAGTTACATAGATACACAGATCACTTGGGCCTTACGGCCCAGACTAAGGTGATCTGGCCTTAAATCTACTGCCACTTACACATAGAATAGTAGAAGTAAAGGATATAAAAGTTTTAGGCTCTCCCCACCCTCCACTCCCTCCGGCAAAAGCCGTACATGAAATAATTTGGGAAAAGTACCTTGCAGGTGTAAGAAGACAGTACCTGAAGGAAATTTGCATCGAATAGTAATTAAATGAAATGAAGATGAAAACCACTTACATAAACCTGAAAGAGATATATTTTTGTAATATTATTTTATTTTGTAGCTTATGCTAAACAATTCCAATATTTGTTAAGTGTTTGTCTAATGTCATTTTAAATGAATCTATAGTTCTGCTGTCCACTACCTCGTTTGGCAAATTATTCCAATCATTAATAATCGAGTAAGTGAAGAAGTTTTTTATTACATCCATAGTGGCTCTTTTACCCTGAAGTTTTGAATCATGTCCACAGGTGGGACACTCCCCTGTCAGTGTGAACAAGTTATTGGCATTAACGTTGTTAAATCCTTTAAGTATTTTGAAGCACTCTATAAGCTGCCCCCTTAGTCTTCGTTTTCTGACGGAAAATAGATTGAGTTTTTTTAGCCTCTCGTGGTAAGGTTTGTTACGTACTGACGGGATAAGTTTTGTCGCTCTGTGTTGTACAGCTTCTAATTTATCTATGTCTTTTATTAAGTAAGGGGCCCAGAACTGTACAGCGTATTCGAGATCGGGCCTGACAATACTTTTATATAGTGGCATAATTATCTCCTCGCTTTTATAGGTAAAGTTTCTTTTTATAAATCCTAGTGCTGTGTTAGCTTTGTTTGCAGCAGCTGCGCATTGGTTTGATGTTTTTAAGTTTTCTGTAATTATTACTCCTAAATCTTTAACCTGCGGGGTTGTGTTTATTAAGCCGCCTTGCATTGTATAGGTGTATTTTTTGTTTTTTGTTCCGCACTGAAGGATTTGGCATTTGTCGATATTAAATGACATTTGCCATTTCTCAGACCATTCGGTAATTTTATTTATATCAGCTTGCAGGCTAGCCTTGTCCTCTTCGCATAATACTGAGTTACCTATTTTCGTGTCATCTGCAAATTTAGATATGATATTATTTATTCCAACGTGTATGTCATTGATGTATATAGTAAATAAAATAGGCCCCAGGACTGATCCCTGGGGAACACCGCTGGTAACTGATACCCAGTCTGATTCCACGCCATTTATTATCACTCTCTGCTTCCTGTTTTTTAACCAGCTACTAATCCATCCGTATATATTACCGTTAATTCCTAGCGTACGCACTTTGTTCATGAGTTTCTGATGTGGTGAAATCGGCTATGTACGGTAATGAATAGCGGTCAGGGGTTGTTATCGCGTTTAAGGCTCTGTTATCCCCAACGGCTCTGAATTCCCCCTCCGTAGATTTGGGAACGATATGGAGTGAGGAGGCACAAGGTGAAGAGGAAGGCCTACAAATGCCAGAATCCATCATGAAATGGAATTCTTTACTCATTGTAGAAAGTTTATCTGGGGCTAGACGACGAGGTCGGGAAAATACAGGTCCTCCTGTCGTCTCAATTCAATGCACCACATTATGTTTAATGAGCTTATCCTTCAAAAGTGGAAGGGTAATTTCGGGAAACTCATGCAGAAGGTGCTGAAATGGGGGGTTGGTGGGTGGGCGACGAATAGAAAGGAGGGAAGTCTGTGAAGGGTAGCACGAATCTTGAACAGTGAAGAAAGTTTCGCGATTAACGAGCTTGCGTTGACGAGAATCAACTAAGATGTCGTGGGCCGAAAGAAAATCGAGGCCCAATATTAGACAATCAACCTCGGCCATGACGAATTTCCATCGAAAAACTCTACGAAGACCGAGTGAGACTTGTAGGTTACGTCTTCCGTAGGTCCTAATAATGGTCGAACTAGCTGCCTTCAGAACTAAATCTGAGGGAGCTCAAATTTTGTCTCGCTTAGAAATTGGTATAACACTGTATTCTGCACCAGCGTCCACCAGGAATGAAAAACCAGAAAATGGGGCAAAATGCGAAAGGGAGAACCTACTTGAGCAACTGATGTGAGAGCAAGGAATGTAGACCCCCTTTGCCCCATGCCTTTCTAATTTAATGAAGGAGAATTTGAGGTGGAAATTGAAGTTTGAAAATTTGAAGAGTTTGGTTGAGATGAGTGATGTGAGGAGAGTGAAGAGTTGAGATTAGGTGAAGGAGGTGGTACCGGTTGTAAATAGGTGCATGATTGTAAGCATTTTACAGCTCGTGCAACAAATTTGTTGTGGTACCAGCACCATTGAGTTGATTGAGTGAAAGATACATTATGTTTGAGAGACTACTAGGCACAGTATAGGAAAAAGCATAATAGTGGTTGCAAGGCTGTGTAAAGCGTTGTTACCAAACATTAAATGGTACCAGCAGAGGCACTTTTGTTGTGAAAGATTATGGTGAGAATAGGTGGAAGAAGATTGTGAAAATTGCTGCATCTCACCTGTAGTGTTGAGGTTTCATCGTTGGCTCATTTTCAGGGAACTCGAACGGGTCCTATCTCCGCTCACCATACCTGTGCCGTCGCTGGCTCTGTGCTCCTTGCTGCAGTTACCACCGGCTGAGGTCACTCTTAATCCTCGATAACGTGGCTGCTAAATCCCTCGTTAGGGGGATGGAATTTTGCCCCTCTCCAGTCGTTCATAAGCAGAATTCGCCGTTACCCGATACTGAGAAATGAAAGAAGCCGTCTTAGGGATATGATTTTGTGCGGCACCTAAATTTACATAAGGATTTTTATACAGCTGGTTGGCTGTTTTTGTCAGATCGTCAACATCAGTCAGTGATGAAATAAGAATCAGGGGCCTAATGTACTCTGGGACTCCCCGCATGAGAATTTCAGTGAGGAGAGAGTCGAAAAGGTCAGATTGCAGGCTTTTCGCCTCGATCAGGTCCTTCAAATGATTTAAGAAGCTAATGGGACACTTATCTCCCATCTCTTGATTATTAAGGAGCTCCCTTAAGTCTTTAACTTGTGACTTCCTAAATTCCTTTCGGAAGGACTCCCTCAATTCGTTATATGTCCCCACTTTTTCCCACTTAAAGATAAAATATCCCTAAACTTAATGAATATACTTATGGGAACTTTTTGGATTATGGCAGCTATGTTCTCTTCTTCTGTTATGGCTTGAGAGCAGGTAATCAGGTCACAAAAGCCAGCCAAGCGATTGGGTTTGATGAATCAAAAACCGGTGGAGGGTTATACACGTTTGGTTATACACTGTCGTTTTAGCCGATGTTTGCTTTACCATTGTGATCTCGTGATGCTGTATGTGATGTTTGTTAATGAAAAATGAAGTAGACGGTAGAACGTATAAATTGTATTGATGTGCTGAAGAATGGCGAGTGAATTCAGGTGTGTGTTTGTGTGTATGTGTGCGCTCAAATTAGTCACGCGACAGAAACGTGAAAAAAATGAGAACAAAAATTGTATACAGAGGAAATTACTTAAGCGTTTAATTTAAGGGATATTATTTAATTAAAATTGCTAATAATTATAACAATTGGAAGAAAGATGCTGTCGATAAAACTTGATACGAAAAAGGAAACATGTGAATGAAGTGAGCGTACGAAAAGGTAAAACGTAAATGCCGCGAGAAGTTTTGAAAATTATTATATACGCTGGAATTTATATTTATCGATTGAGGGGAGATTAATAAATTTGGGGAACCTTTTTTATGTGTACTGGTTATTATATTCTTGACATTTATAGCACATAGATATAATTCCCTGCATACATAAAGTTGTTTGTTTGAATGAAGGTTGAATTTTGAGATTAGTTCTACGTGACGGAGTGTGGTAAACGCACGAGGGATTTGAATACAACGAGATCGTACGAAAATAAATTGTATTTAAGAATTAACAAATGAAAAAGATAATTGATTGGATATAAAACAGATGCAAATTGTATACAACGAGGAAGTAAAGAAGGAGATATATGAAGGATATAATATGTGAATATCGGAGGGATATTTAAGGGATATGCAAAAGATAATTAAAAAGGCAATTCACAGGATACTATTTGGTAATTAAATGGAATTTAATTAATGCAACAAAACAAAAGATATCAACAGGATATTAACCAGACCACAAATGGTAATAAGTAAATTGGGTTCTGTAACAAATGAAAATTAGTATAAGTAGAGTAATCACAGGATTGAGATGATTTGTTAACTTGACGTTGGAACAATTCATAAACTAACCATATTGGATGGAAGCGGACGAGAAACTATAAGAGTGGCGCTAATAAATTTTGTATGTATCAACAGTTACAATATTGAAACCCATTTTGAAAGAGTTTAATATATATATATATATATATATATATATATATATATATATATATATATATATATATATAGGGGTTGGACAAAATAATTATTGGAACAGTAGAAATTTAACACCAATGCTTTAATGAGGCATTATATTACGAATATCCATCCAAGTTTCATTGTGAGTGTTTTTTTTATTGTAGATACCTAATTTCTTTTATCAACTTCAATGATTATTTGTATTTTTTTTTCAGATCGTGGTATAGATGCTAAAATGCGTGACTTCACTGAGTTTGAGAAAGGGCAAATTGTTGGAGCTCAAATTGCAGGAGCTTCCGTCACCAGAACAGCTAAATTCCTTGGTTTTCGAGAGCTACCATATCGAGGACCATGACAGAATTCAAGAAGAAGGTCAAACCATCTAGCAGGAGGAGTAATTTCGGCAGGACTTTGAAGCTCGCTGAAAGAGACCGACGAGTGTTAAAACGCAATGTGAATCAACATTGTAGATAGGAGAGAGTAGGAAAAGTGTCAAAGAAAAAATAATAGCATAGGCGAGTTGCGAACAGCTTCCCGTCTCGCTGTACCACTGCTAGCCAGCGGCGAATCCACTCGGCCATCCTGAGTCTCTAAATAGAGTCGTTCAAGCGAAGCTTTTAAGCCGATGGTGAGATTGACCAATATTGGGCATCGATTTTCTTTCGTCTCACGACCTTTGGGTCGATTCTTAACCCAGAAAGCTTGTCGACCCAAAACACTACTTACAGTTTCAGATTCATGCTCACCTTCTCAGAGTACCCTCCTCTCTATTCGTCTCACACCCACTGAGCTTCTACTTCAGCACTTTCTGCATGAGTTTTCCGAACTTACCCTTCTACCTTCGAAGAATAAGCCCATTAAACATAGTGGGGTGCATCGATTAGGGACAACAGAAGATCCTGTATTTTCCCGCCTACGCCGTCATGAATTTAAATTCATGATTAAGGAAGGGATTTGTAGGCCTTCCGCTTCGTCGTGGGCCTCCCCACTCCACATTGAGCACAAATCCACGCTGGGGGAATTCAGAACGGTTGGAACTACATGACCGATATCAATTGCCGTTCATAGCAGAGTTCACCTCATTTATACTCTGGTTGCACTCTCTTTTCTCGCTTGGATCTGGGTCGTCCTTTCAACTAGATCCCTATTCTCCCAGACAATGTTTCAAAGACTAACATTACAAGTTCGTTTGGATGGTTTGAAATGGTTAAAATTCCATATGGATTGCGCAACTCTGGTCACACTTTCCAGCGCATTATGGACCAAGTCCTTAGGGGCATGCCCGCTTTAAGAAGTTGCGGGGCCTGTAGTACAAGAAACAGCGGGGCCCCCACCCGTATATATATATATATATATATATATATACACTAGGGGCGGTCAATAAGTTTTGCCAATCGGTAAGGTAAAACAGAGGAAGGGGGCTGGCTGTTTGTGGTGGTGTTAGGACAAGATATGACAAGTCAGGACCTGCAGCCGCACGCTCCTGCCTCGTCTATTTAAGAAGCAGTAGCTGATCGCACATGGTCAGTCACAAATTTCTCAACAATGGAGAAAGTTGAACACCGCGCAGTGATCAAATTTTTGACCAAGGAAGGCAAGAATGCAAAAGAGATCCATGAACGCATGGTTGCAGTGTACATCGACACCGTCCCTTCCTATGCAACCATTGCTCGCTGGAAAAAGGAGTTCCGCCATGCTCGTGAGTCATTTGAAGATGACCCCCGTCCAAGACGCCCATCAAACGTGACCAACGAGGACAATGTGACCCGTGTGGAGAGGATGATCCTCGAAAATCGACGGGTGAAGGATGAAGAAATCGAGCGAGAACTTGGAATATCACATGGAAGTGTTATCAACATCATCCACGACAATTTGGTCATGACCAAGGTCTGTGCCCGTTGGGTCCCTAGAAACCTCATGCCCCATGATCGACTTCAACGTCGTCAAAGTCCACAAGGACAGAGTTGCACAAGCTGCCCTGCGCGAGTGCCTAAGGGCAAAAACTTAATTATTACTAATTTTTACATCCCCGCAGGCCCCCTGAAGCACGGGGCCCGTAGCACGTACTACATGTGCTACTAGGTTAAACTGGCACTGCTTAGGAGTCTTCCTTTTGTATTTTGCTACATTGATGACCTTCCCTAACATCTTCCTCGCTGGAGAAACACGTTTCCTACCTTCGTCAGGGCTTTTCTCGTACTCAACACCTTTCATTGTCTCTTTGGTGTCTCGCAACTCTCCTTCTTGGGACACAAGGTCTCGAGTGCCGAGAATAACCCACTCGAAGATAAAGTTACCGTGATGCGCAATGTTTCGCTGCCTGCTCCTTTTGTGTTGCAGAAACCTTCGTCGCCAGCGGTGGTCAGTCAAGAGCAAACTTCTCCCCCACTTGTTACAATGTCACCGAAGAACAGGCCTCAAGACTCCCACGCGCCGCTTGACGCCATCTCGGAAGGAACCGGCAAGCGGATCACCTTCGCTCCAACAACCTTCACAAATACTAGCGCCTCGCTCAACGCTACTATCATGCCACAGCGAATCTGTGTCCCTGTACCTGCAGTCAAACCAATGGCACTGTGACACGCTCCGGGCTTGTTGTTAGGAGGCCTCGGCGTTACAGGGACCAGTAGTATTCTATTATAAAAGGGGGGTTACCTTCTTAGAGGGGAGTGGTATGGCAATGCCCTCTGGGGCATTGCTCTAAATATAATCCTGGGAAAATTATATCCATATGTATATACTATGTAAGAATTATCATCCCAAAATATAATCAATCAATTAATTTGTAACGCGAGAATATTCATGTAACTTTACCCTAATACATCAAAAATACCTTTGCTTTAAAATTTCCCATACATGAGCACGCACATACAAACACATGCCTTTTGCCATCTCCCTTGAAGCTCTGTACCTAGTCCACTTGTGGAGAACGTCGCTTCAAATAAGGTTGGTTACTTTTTCTCTACAATTATTCTCGTCAATCAGTCCATACGCGAGTAGATCCTAACTCCTGTTCTTCTCTCATTGCAGACCCCAATTCACACTCCATCATAGTTTTATACTACTAATTATACTTACGATAATTATCATTACATAATTTACATATACACTCACATGTACTCTACTCTCTCTACAACATCTCACTAGCGCAGTTCGACCAAAACTGTGCGCCGTGAGCTTAATATAGCCGGATATCATGGAAGAGCCACCATTAAGAAACCTCTGTTTTCTCATCAAAACATTCAGCAAAGGATGAACCGGTAAAGAGATCACAATGGCTGGTCGACAAACCAATGGAAGCAAGTAATATTGTCCGAGGAGTACAGTTTTTCTCTTTTCTCCACTGCAGGTCGAGTTTATGTGTAGAGGCAACCCAGGGAAGCTTTTAATCCTGACTGCCTTCTCCCTACAGTCAAGCGGCACGGAGGAGGGTCATTGATAGTTTGGGCAGGCATATCTTGGAATTCTTTTGGTCCAATCGTTGTCATGCAGGGTAGGATCAACAGCAATGAATTTCTAAATATTTTGAAAGATCAAGTCCATCCCATGGTGCAGACATTAATCCTTGATGGTGAGTGCCTTTTCCAAGATGACATAGCCTCAAGGCACACCACTCATGTGGTTAATAATTGGTATGATGAGCATAAGAGTGAGTTATAACACATGGAGTGGCCCCCCACAATGTACAGGTCTTAATATTATTGAGCATTTGTGGTGCGTCTTGGAGCGACAAATTAGAAGACGTTACCCTCCACCGTCGTCACTAAAACAGCTGGAGCAGGTGTCTCAAGAAGAATGGCTCAAGATTCCTCTCAATGAAGTCACAAAGCCGTATGAATCAATTCTAAAACGCATCGACGCTGTTCAGAAAGCAAAGGAGAACAAACTCCGTATTAACTAAATATATTCATTAAATTTAACACGTGTTCCAATTATTTTATCCCACCCATATATATATATATATATATATATATATAAGGGTTGACTAATCACTCCGCTCGAGTTCACTTGATAAAAAGGATATAATTGTTTATATTTGAAGTACCGCAGATTATAAGAATCTGGCAGTGCTTCAGGTCAAATGTGCAGATAAAGGAATTAATACGACAATGACGCAAAACTTTTTCACGTATAAAATTATATAAACTTAGAATAATCTTCCTTCGAATCCTTTGAAAGTACAACATGGTGATCTCAAAGTCTTTTCGCAGTAAGAAATTTTAATATGTTATACAATTAAGATGTGTTGAAAATATCTTTCTTAAGCTCAAATTTATTGTCAAAGACGTTATAACGATTTATATTCTTTACTATTTACTTGTTCTAACTGCGAACGGTTATGTCACTTTTCGACGAGTCATTTTTCACTGCGGAGAAACTTTTAGTTGACTCTATTGTTTCCAAAATTAGTTAAATGCATATTTTAATAGTACTAATACTTTTTTAATGAATTCAAAGCAGAAACAATTTTAAATTCAAAAGAGAGAAAAAAATGGACAAGAGTTGCATAAAATCATGGAGACATTTATAAACCTAAATTTACTTTGTGTACACCTTATAAATAACACGAGATTTATATCAATTTATATAGATTAATACTAAGTTTATATTAATAATAACAACATGGAATCAATTCTGAACGCAAAAGCGTTTAAATTGGGACAGATTAACTTGGTAAAGCCCTCAAAACGGGTTAAATAAAATTAATCAAATTAAACAAACGAATGAACAAAGGGAAATAGAATAGCTAACGCAGAAACAACCGAGTCGAGCAAAAGAATACAATAGAATGGAAGGCCTTCCCAATTCTTCCTTCCTCGTCCCGTCGTAGGAGGGAAATGGAGCGGGTGGTTCGTCCTGATGAAACCCAGGATAATTAAACAAATTGTGGCATAAATTCACGACATGAGTCTTCGATACACATATATACGCATATATCCATAATTTGTGTTTTAAATAATCTATAAAAAATATCAAGATGCAAATATAAAAAAAAGACATGACGTACATTTAATTTTAGTTGTACTAAACTTTTTATCATCTATGTATATACCCTGGTGAGTTTGTGTAATGGGTAAGGGATTACCACTCTGCTTTGCCAATTATGAGTTCATCTTTATTAATTGTATTTGAGTTATATGGCATCGCCATTGCTCTCCCATTCTTCGATCTTTTCCGAGCAAACAATTTCCTGATCTTGCGTCCTGTCTTTGCTGCCTTTAATTGTCATAACACCGAACGAGGCTTGTTTGAAATGCACCTTTTCATTCCAGCTCGAATTTAGCAAAAATCAACTGGTTCTCTCCTACAGAAAACTTGCAAGGAGAGATTTGTATAGAAAGAGAGGAAATGAAAATATGCGGAAGATATAGAGTTGCATAACCATATGTAGACATTGGAGCCTGGTGAGCAAACTGCCGGTGCTGGGGAAGGGAAGGCAGATAATACTCCAGATGTCAACCGCAGCAGCATCGCCCATGCTATACCTGACAACCCATTGCGGGTTCCAGTTTTGGGGTGTTTAAGATTTACCAATGTAATCAATGTCACCATTAACTCTTTTTCATAATCTTCTACTTCCCATTCATTATTTTGTTTTCTTCTGCCTCATCCCTACCTTTCATAGTTCTTCACTACCTGAATATTCAGCCTCCCCTTTTCGATTATGCAATAGGTCATCTCCTCCCCATCCCCCAATACTATAAAGCTCATTGTTAGCGATACCTTAACCACAAAAGTAGTCGTAAAGAGGAAATAGAGAAGCTTATCTGCAATTGAAAAAGCTCTAAATACAGAGCAATCAATATTTGGTAAGTAAAAATCGTTTTTAATGCTCCATAACGCTATATATTAAGAACGTGATTTTTTTCGGGGGAGACTGAATAATAGATTGTTTTCTTAGTTTGGTTATGACCTATGTATATTTTAAGATTTTAAAGTTTGAAAATACAAAATGGTGAAGTTCATATAAATATAAATATGATTATCGAATGTTTTGGAAATTTTTAAAACAAAATTAATTTCAGATGGTGGAGTTCGGAAAGTTTATTAAAATTTAGGCATGGCTTCTTTTTTATTTTTATTTTTCCTATATTCAAATGTTTATATAAATATTTTCTTAAATAGACTTTTCATTTTAATCATTAACAGGAGGAAATAGCTACTGGCCCCCCAAAACAAGTAAAGCAAAAGGAAATTATTCGAGTAAATTTATATAAAAAAGAATCTGGGGGATAGGGGGTTTTTTCGTATTAAAAAAAAATCAGATAATAAAGTTTTCTGGCCTAAGGCATAGAGAATAAGCATCGATATGAAAAAGATAGACCAGAATAAATTATTAGGATTCCAGGCAAGGCTTCGCCACTAAGATTAAAATTTAAAATCTAAAAAAAAACAGCCATGGTTAAATTATTATAAATTTTCTCAACTTCGCCAATTATAATAATTTTAAAACGGAACTCTAAACTATTTCTCCCCCTTCAAAAAATTACGTTCCTAAAATATAGAGTTATAGAAGATATATAAAAATAAATTTTCGGAACTTCATCATTTGTAATTCTTTGGGTTTTTAAAAATTCACAAAATTTCGTTACTTCTATTTATTTCTGAACTTCACTATTTTATTTTTTATATTATTAAAGAATTATTAGAAATAACTTTGATTAAAAATACATAAGTCATTTGTCCACTAAAGAAAAAAACATTTATTAATTTTTCAAAAATCCCGTTATACAATTATAGAGTTAGTGATGATGATAATATGTACTAGAAACTTTTAAAAAATGTTTAGACCAAAATGCAATTGCCAAACCCTGATTTTGAAGAAAAAAAAATAAACGAGAGAGATGTTCTTTGTATTTTAAATGCTTTAATTCAAGTTCTTTCTAAGAGTTAATTTAGAGATCGCAAACTTAAAGTGCAGGGCTGTTTTTTCGTATATTCAAAGATTTTATCAAAGTTATTTCTAAGAGTTGCTTTAGAGTTTGAAAATATAAAAATTATAGGCGTTTTTTTGCATATTTGATGTTTTTATCCAAATAATTTCTAAGGGTTACCATTTTTTTCTCAAATTAAAAATTGTACTAAAAAAACTAAGAATGAAGATGAGAAAAGCTTGAATAAAATAGATTTTAAAAATATTGTATACGAAGAAATATTTAAAGACGAGATTATTAATAAAATTTAAAAGGAAATAAAGATTACGATTACAAAAGAGAAGATCAAAAAGAAGTTATTGAAAAAGATATTGAAAGTTTTCTAATGGGAGAAGAGATAGAAAAATAAAAAGTAATAAATATATTTCAGAAGAATTTAACACTATAGGAAAGGTAACTGCTCAATTCGATCCGGAAATAGAAACCGCTACCCTTACCTTGGTCGTAGGCCACAGACCGAAAGTCTGCGTGCGAAGAGCAAGCTCCCTCCTGTAAGGAGGAGTGGCGAATCCGCTCATCTTGTTTAACTAAATTTTAGAACTAATTATTTCAGTGCATTTTCTCATAAGTAAAGTTGTAGTCTTCATTAACGACTTCCAGCCTCGTCCAGATCCCAGCATTAAATATTAAAAAAAATTACCACCAAAACTAAACATTCCAACTCAAATTTCATATATATCGAGGATATTTTTAAGATTTATTTGACGGTGTTTGTAAATGGCTCATCCCCCCAAAATAAGTGGCTGCTTCCCACCCACCCCTGCGTTATTTCTTTTTTTGTTAGCCATGTTCTCATTTATGCTGTTATTTTATTTTCTTTCTATGTCCTCACTCAAGTATTCTTGTATTTTATAAAAGATCTACTAATATGAAAAGAACGGGAAGATCTAAGAAAAAGTCCGAGAAATCCGAGTGTAAAACAAACGTAGTAAGAGAATTTAAGGTAACATTAAAGTAAATTTGTCTATTTATTTTTAACACAAACTAAAGCGAGAGCTTCATTCAGTCTAGACTTGAACACGTACCCTTAAGTATGTTGCGTTCATGTGCTGGTAGACTGTAAACGTGGGGCCTAGTCAAAATCCTCCGAGAAATAAAATCACAATCAAAAATGGAGTGGAAATGAAATAATACCCTCATTTATTGGTTAAGGTACTTTTTTTAAGGTAGAAAAAAACAACACAAATGGCAAAAAAACGTAATTATTTAATGCTTGCAGTGGTCGCTACCTATAATTTGAGATAATTTGCTTAATTCACCGCCCGAAGACGATTTTCCTCGTCTCCCATTAAAAAAAGTCGCTGGTGTTGGCGCTGCAGGGTGGGCCGGGGGGGATTGCGAGCGTGCGTCGCAGAAGGCGATTGGAAGCACGTGTTTTGGAGCGTCATTTGGACAGCGAAGAGCAGAGGTGGTAAATTCGTGAGATAAAGATGCAAGCCAGCCCAGTGGTGCTTCCCACCACCCGGCTATTGCGGATCTTGCTTCATGATTATTCCTTTTGGTTTACAAAGGGGGGAGAGGGTGTATGAACAAGCACTGGTGTACATACGTGCATGTATACGGTTTCTGTGCTTCAACCAGTTGGACCATAATTGGATGGGGGAGGATGTACCGTGTACCAGGTATATATATATATATATATATATATATATATATATATATATATATAATGACGCATTTTTTAAAAAATAATAATTATATCATTAACCTCTTTCCTATTAATGACAATTAATAGGAAAGTGATTAATAGTGATTCATCAAAGCGATGATTCAATCGATCATTTACTGTAGGTAAGTTAAATTTCTGATTATTTATTTCTTTACACTCGATATTTTTTTTTTGTACCCATGTTGTTATTTTTGTGAAGTGCAAGAAAACTATAAAAGGTATCTTAATTCCGTTTTTTGCATTCGGAATTTAGATACCTTTTATAGTTTTCTTGCACTTCACAAAAATAACAACATGGGTACAAAAAAAAAATATCGAGTGTAAAGAAATAAATAATCAGAAATTTAACTTATCTACAGTAAATGATCGATTGAATCATCGCTTTGATGAATCACTATTCTGAGTCTTTTTTTTCCACACACGCAAACCTTTTCTTACTTCATTAATGCAAATTTCTTGCCAAGATTCTCGTATTTTGCTTTTCAATTCTGGATCAGTCAATTTTCTTTGCGACCTCGGTGAACCTTTTCTTAAAAGTAACTCCCTAATTGAACAAACCATCGGGTTACAATCTTGACTTTGCGGTGGCCACTCATTTTTTTGTTATTAATTTGGCGTATTGTTAATTAGAAATGACTATGTGGCGTGGCTTATATGCAAAATTAAGTCATTTTCTTGATACAAGCGACGACAATCAGGCAACAACTTTGTTTTCAGGAGTTCAATGTAATTAGCAGAATTCACTTTTGTCTTTTCAGTATCAATAAAATAAACATCTGGTTTGCCATTCCAAGAGACTCCTGCAAATATCATAACCTTTTAGGAAAATCTTAAAGTTTCATGATACAATCTGTTTATCAGAATGTCATACTTTTTACTACGCACGTAGACAACATCATTTTGGCGGCTTCGCGGAATTTCTAAAGTAAAATCTTTTTCATCCGTGAAGTCAATATTTTTAACATCAGCGACAGAGAAGTTATCAAGTAACTGTCTGCATTGTATTTTTCTTTTATCCTTAATAGTACCACTTTTTCTAGAAGATACTATTCTATTGAAGGCTTTTAGATTTTATATCTTAATTATTCGTTTTACAGACCACCTTCCATTATTCAAGTTTTTAGCAATTATTCTTTGCGATAAATAACTTCCTGGTTTATCTTCTTGAGAGCAGATGTTATCGTTAATGTAATTCACATTTTCCGATTCTGAAGCTTTTTTAGGTCTACTGCTTCCTGGTTTTCTTTTAGCGCTTCCCGTTTCGCGAATCTTTTTTAAGTCTTTCCACATTTTTCCAGGAAATTCTCGGAATACTCTTCCAGTCTTCCATTCCTTTTCACAGTAACGAGCTTTAATGAGAATGCGATCTTCTTCTGACAACGTCATTATGGGTACTGAGGAACTTTAAATAAAGATATCCATAATATGACATATTCATACCTGTAGGCTTTTGTAAGAATGTAAAAATTCCTGTATGATATTGCACAATAAAATAATATTTTAACTCGATATCGATTTTTTTACCCATGTTGTTATTTTTGTGAAGTGCAAGAAAACTATAGAAGGTATATCAATTCCGTTTTTTGCATTCGAAAATGGAGATTGAAAGTATCTTGCATACGAAAAATGTCATGAATAGGAAGGATTACTGAGATATTATTTTTTTTTAAATGCGTCATTCTGGGGGAGCCACCCGATATATATATATATATATATATATATATATATATATATATATATATATATATATATATATATATATATATATATATATATATATGCGTGCGTGTGTGTGTGGAGAAGGTGCTTGTGGTTCTCTTCGATTGGGACGGGGTCACCAGTTCCGGGTAGGGACAAATAATTCTTCTCTTCGTATGAATCCAAATTCGGGATTCGAGCTTGTTTCTGAGGGTGTTCACCAAATAAAATCGTATTTGGATTTATAAATAATTTAATAAAATAAGTTTATTTTGAACTTGGCTTTTGGTGAGACAAATGAGCAGACTCGGTGAGTTTAAGTCCTTTTTCGGTGGAAGGAAGGCATGTGAACGCAGATGGAAAGAAGACGTTTTTTCCTTATATGATCCGAGTTATGATCTGTGAATATCTGCAGCGAAGACTGCTTGAGGAGGTGAATGGGTCGACTTTAGTTGAATTAAAAGTCCTTCCTCGGTGGAAAACGAATGGAAGAGACTTGTGCCTCCTGAAGTGATATGGGCTACTGTAATATAATGTATTATTTATGAGTATTTATGTGTAAAGAAAGTGGGTGTCACCATTTTTGATCTCCATTCGGGGTTGTCGGGCAGAAGCTTTGTCTGAAAGTAAATGTTTTTTGGTGAGTATTCGAGAGAGAGAGCATAAATTAACTACTCTTAATCAAAGAATTTATATTTCGAGTCTATATAACTGTTGAGAAAAGGATTGATTATGGTCTCGAGGAAGTTTGGAAAAATAGTTTATAGGATTTCAGTCTAGCAGGTTGGCGTTAATAGAAGGAAATGGTTAAATGGGGGTATCGCGCGACCAAGGCTGTTGACATGGGAAGAAGAATTTGACCGGGAAAAAACAAGGAAATCTTTATATGGTCAGTCAGAAGATTTGAGTCTGGGTAAAGACCGTGTAGTAAAGTTTGTGTGCATGAGCGTGTAAATTAATTATGTAGTCATGATATATTTTATATATATATATATATATATATATATATATATATATATATATATATATATATATATATATATGAGAAAATCACAAGGTAGCACATGAGTAGAGCATAAATAAAAAAATCCACAGGAAAATGAAAGGCGGATTCCAAATACTTTCAAAATTTTTCAGTTCATATTCAAGGAATAACGAATTACAATACAGAGGTGGTATATATAAGAGAAAATCGAGTAGTGCCAGGACCATGTACAGCGAAAGGACACATAATAGAGAAATATTATCAAAGACGGGATTAAATACCAGATACGAAAGTTCCAACTGTGAGAAAAGAATGTAGACATTTAGGTCGCAAAACTATGAGTACATACAAATGCAATTATAAATACATTGAAATAAATAAAAGAAACATAACTAATATAGTTTATCAAAGGGCTAAGATTTAGAATGGACAATTTCGTTACAAATAAGCTTTTAATTACAGGGTTCAGTTTATAGAGATCGGGTGATATATTAAAATTAGGCGAGGAATTAATGAATGAGCATTCGACAATATTTTTTTTAACATAGTCATCAGATTTGTAAATAAATTTAGCCGAATTCCAATTGATAGGGTGATTATTTTTAGATTAATGGACAAATAAAGCACTATTACTTTCACATCTTCTAATATTGTATTTCTATTGGGTCAAGCGTACACTTAATGATTTATCGGTTTGCCCAAAGTAGTGCTTAGGGCAAACGACACAATCGACAGAATACTTCCCTCCCTATACCAATGTTGATATTATGAATCAACATCTTGTACATGCTAGACTCATATTTGAATATGGCTGAAACATTTAAACTTTTCAAGAGGCGGGGAAGCAAGGAAAAGGAATCAGGAAACGGTAAAACAAGGGAGTTCTTAAAATTGTATGCGGGAGGGATTTCAGTTCTGTAAAACGATTTGGCATCCTTCAAACTAAATTAAAGTTCAACAGGAGGAGCCCAAACCAATATATAATATATATATATATATATATATATATATATATATATATATATATATATATATATATATATATACATATACATATATATATATATATATATATATATATATATATATATATATATATATATATATATATATATATATATACACTCTGCGCATAGTCCCAAATTCAAACGTTCTGTTTTTTTCCTCTATTTTACCGGCGTTAACGAGTTGTAAGTCTTGAATAAATATATGGATTTGGAATTCTCCAATATCTTTAAAATTAGCTATAAATTATGTTACCCTTATCCCTTTCTTCTAAACTGTCTTTCCTCTGCAAAAACAGACGTTCTATAATACAGTTCCTGCTGTCCCTTTTATTGTTAAAAACATTTTGGTTTTACCCTCCTCTGATTGTTTCAATGACCTTCTTCGTCTCTAAAACCCCCTTAACATTTCTGTTGCTTTCAAATACGAGTCGACTATAAAGAATATACTGGTTCACAATAATTGTAATAATATTGGTGGTGTCTATTCAGTCGAATGTTCTGTTTGTCCAATTAAATATTTTGGACAGACAGGAAAGCAATTATCTGTCCGTATTAATCAGCATAAATACAATGTTAGGAGAGCTGTAAACAATAGTGTGTTTTTTGTTCATATGTCCAAAAATAACCACTTAATTATTTAGAATTCAGCAAAATTTATTTGTCGTTCAAATGACGCAATTAAAAGAAACCTTGTTGAATGTTTATGTATAAGTCAATTAAATTGTCAATTTAATTATTTCATTGGTTTTGTAGTAACATTATTTTATTTCTCCCGCTCTCTCCTTGACCCCCTCCCCCAACGTATCTGCTTGCTTGTCGTGTCTCTCCTAATCTCCCTCTTTAGACTATCTCCTTTTCCTATAATCGTTTTAACCCTTTGGCTCTGTTCTTGACCCTTTGGTATTTTGGTTTGACCGTGCTACCTGTTATAGCTAAATCTTAATGTGAATTTACCTGTCCCTCTCCTACTTCCTCATTGGTGAGTTCTTGGCTTAGAGGTGGTTCTTTATTTTTATACCTTCTTATATATACCCTTATTATTTTATTTTCTCTTGTAGTTATCCTTGAAAATGAACTGAATAAAGTTCGAAGCACTGTTTCATTTTTCCTGCGGTAAATTGCATTCATTGCGAACCTCACGTGCTACTTTGTTAGTTATTCATATATATATATATATATATATATATATATATATATATATATATATATATATATATATATATATATATATATATATCCAGCAAACCGCAAGAAACAGGAAATCAGGATAATTTTTCTTCACAAAAATTCCGTAGAAAGGTGGTATTCGAACCGTGCACACTGAGGCAGCGAGCATCCGCTTTGATCTCAATTAAACCGTCCCTTAGACCACTCGGCTACGCGGAAAAGACAAAATCTTCCCAAAAAACAAGCTTTCAGGGTACGATTTGCAAGATCGATCGGGATTATGAACGAGAGAAAAGTTAATAGGGAATTCAAAGGACAAAGGAGAGTTGAGGTAAACAGCGGCGAATATACAATGTATAAATCTTTCATGAACGCAAGAAGTAGTGTGCCGTGCCTCAGTGTGCCGAATCGTGCCTCATTTTGCACGGTTTGAATCCCACCCCTCTACGGAATTTTTGCGAATTAGGAAATAACATTTCCGAAGAAGAATTATACTGTTTTTCTGTTTCTTGTGGTTTGCTGGATTCATTTCATCATTCTTTCTCGTTCATGAAAGATTTATATATATATATATATATATATATATATATATATATATATATATATATATATATATATATATATATATATATATATATATATATATATATATATATATATATATATATATATATATATATATATATATATATATATATATATATATATATATATATATATATATATGGAAAAAGATCCAAGACAAATTGGTATAGTTAATGTAGTGGCATTATCAGACAACCTCTCTACTTCAGGCCAAGCAGGACATCCTTTCGTCCTCGAACTGGGAGACCACATTATAGGATAGATCATCCATAAGTTCGAGGACTAAGGATGTTACGCTGGACCTGAAGTAGATCAGTTATTTAATAATGTCACTACATTAACCGTACCAATTTGTCTTGGATCTTTTTCCATCTTTCGAATGTATTTGCCTGAGTTAAGGCTGTTAATATATTAATAATAATAAAGATTCTTTATGACGGTAAAGAGGCTAACATAAAAGGGGTAACTTTGAAACCAGTTTTTTTTTGGACTAGTGGATGAGCTACGAGGGGTGGTCAATAAGTTTTGCAATCCGGATATAAGGAAACGAGGCATGAGGAAACGTTTTTATTATTTTTCAATATAACTACCCTCGACTTCAATGCACTTGCGCCACTTGTCCCTGAGGCTTCGAATTCCCGATAACCAGAAATCTCCCGACTGCTGTTCAATCCAGTCCTGGACAGCGAGCTGGACATCTTCATCGTCCTTAAACCGGCGTCCACGCAGTGGAGCCTTGAATTCACGGAATAAAATGTAGTCGCTAAGGGACAGATCTTGACTGTGGGGGGGATGGTTGAGCTCCTCGAATCCGCACTCGCGCAGGGCAGCTTGTGCAACTCTGTCCTTGTAGACTTTGACGACGTTGAAGTCGATCATGGGGCGTGAGGTTTCTAGGGACCCAACGGGCACAGACCTTGGCCTTGGCCAAATTGTCGTGGATGATGCTGACAACACTTCCATGTAATACTCTGAGTTCTCGCTCGATTTCTTCGACCTTCATCGTCGAATTTCGAGGAAAATCCTCTCCACACTGACCACATTATCCTTGTTGGTTACGTCTGACGGGCGTCCTGGACGGGGGTCATCTTCAACGGCCTCACGACCATGGCGGAACTCACTATTCCAGCGAGCAATGGTTGCATAGGAAGGGGCGGTGTCGGTGTACACTGCAACCCTGCGTTCATGGATCTCTTTTGCATTCTTGCCTTCCTTGGTCAAAAATTTGATCACTGCTCGGTGTTCAACCTTCTCCATTGTTGAGAAATTTGTGACTGACGATCTGCGATCAGCTACTGCTTCTTAAATAGACGAAGCAGGAGCGTGCGGTTGTAGGTCCTGACTTGCAATAACTTGTCCTAACACCCCCACAACAACCATCTACCTTTCTCTATTTTGCCCTGCCGATTCGCAAAACTTATTGACCGCCCCTCGTATCCTATAATGTGGTTTCCCAGTTCGAGAGCGCTGGACCTGAAGTAGATCAATTGTCTAATAATGCCCACATTAACCGTATATATATATATATATATATATATATATATATATATATATATATATATATATATATATATATATATATATATATATGTCTGTGTGTGTGTGTTTTTTTTCAAAAGTGACCGCTAGTTTCGAATTAATAATTCTTTTTTTAATCTTCTCAATTTGTCTTATATTCGCCTTTTCTTCATTGTTCAAGATGTGGATAAGCGTACCGAAGTTCAGCGGGGACTGATGCTTGTTATTTTGCCAAAAGTAGAAGTAATTAATGTAATTTAGCACTTTCTTTAATTTAACTGACGCGTTTCGATTGAGGAATGTTCCGTGTACTTCCTGTGTATGTTTTTTAGGTGCACCATTGCTCAGATGGTATGGCATTCTTCTTGAGAGAGTGGTTTCGGTCATGCCGATATACGAGTTAGGTAGGAGCTCACAGTCTCCTAGTTTACATGTGTACTCGTATATCAGATGTGTCCTTTGTTTCGGTTGTAGCGGGGGTTTGGAGTTATTTTTCATGAAGAGGGTTGAAGTACGTCTATTTTGATAGTAGATCATTAGTGCGATCTTTTTCTCGGCGTTTATTGGTTTTATTCCTCGGTCTAGATTGCCCTTGATGGATCTTTCATTTGCTTAGTGTTCTGTGCTCATAGTACTCTTGTAGAGCAGTTTTATAATATCCCCATTATCCGTATTCCTGTTCTTCTGGGGTTCTGAGAGGTACCATCTGTCCATTTTAATTCTTATGGCTGTTTGTATTTCTTTATTGGAGAATCCGTTATTTACGAGTACCTGAGTGGCTCTCTCGAGATCATTGTGTGTGCCCTTCCATGTGGTGCAGTGGGTAAAAGCATGATTGATGTACGACGATATTACGCTTGTTCTGTAGCGCTTAGGACATTCGCTGTCCTCATTCATGCAAAACCTTGGGTTGGTGGGTTTAACATAAACTTCAGTTGTTATTGTTTAATTGATATTGGCAGTGAGGATATTTAAGAATGGTAATTGGTTGTTATGGCTTTCTTCTTCCATGGTGTAGTTGGGGCAAAACATTCTTTAAAGGCTTTTTCCAGATTATGTATTTCTTCTTGTGTTTGTACGTTGATGTAGATGCCGTCTATGTACCTGCAGTAAATATGGGATTTGGGTACTCTTGAGATGACCCTTTTTCAACTACTCTCATATAGAAGTTGGCAAAGAGAACTCCCAAGGGAGAACCCATGGCAACTCCATAGACTTGGTGGTACATGCTTCCATTGGGGTCAAAGAAGGGGGCTTCAGAGGTGCAAATTTGTAGCAGTCTCTTCATGTCGTCCCTTGGTATTCTAATTGAAAGGGCGGTTATTTTGGTCATAGCCGTGTTCTAGTATTATGTCTATTGTTTCAGCGACTGGTACATTGGTGAATAGTGATTCTACGTCCATGAAAGCTATTATTTTCTTAGGGTTAGTGGCTTGGATGATATCGATGATATCAAAATAGACGTACTTCAACCCTCTTCATGAAAAATAACCCCAAATTCCCGCTATAACCAAAACCAAGGACACATCTGATATACAAGTACACATGTAAATCAGGAGACTGTGAGCTCCTACCTAACTCGTATATCGGCATGACCGAAACCACTCTCTCAAGAAGAATGTCATACCATCTGAACAACAGTGCACTTAAAAAACACTAAAATTTTAGACTATGCTCCGAACTATGCTCCTAAAAGCACTCAGGGCACTTTATAAGTCGCTAAAGATCACAATCCGGCTTCCGAACCAGGCATTACGCCTTATATCCCGTACTAAGCAGTGTACATATTGCAAAAAGCTCGAGAGTGAAGACACAGTAACTGGTAGAGCACCGCTGATTTCAAACAGGGGGGATACGGTGTGGAAATCGCCCCTTCCTAGGACTTGGGGCCATTTGTATACACTGGACTGGATCCAGCGTGACACGATATGTGCTTTAAAAAGGTTCAAAGCAATACTTCTGGCGATGTAGAAGTTTTAGGAGCAAAGGCGTGGCTACAAATTGTCAAAGGTGGTACCCTCCATGGTGACGTCCTTGGGAGAACCAGCGGCACTACCGGCCCGAGAGCTACACCGAGCTCTCGAAAGTGTTTACTAGCCCTAGTCCCAAAGGGCTTAGGGTCTGACTGGCGTCTCTCGGCGGCAGGCACCGTCAAGATCAGCTGCGGATGGAGTGATAGCTGTTGGCGAATGAGGGGGGTACTGGGCTTGCGTTTACACGCGGATAATGCACTGCGCACGGCGCAGAGTGACTGACATCTCCCCAAAATCGACAGGTAAGCTCTCAATGAGAGAAGTGTGAAAGGCACTGGTCGCTACTCGGAGACAGGTGGGGTGGATCGTCACCACCTTTACCTAATACACACACGGCTGCGGATGCATAAAACTTTCATCCGTAGTCAAGCTTTGAACGAACCAAAGATCTCTAAAGCAATAGCCCTATGAGCACCCCAGGTACTGAAGGTATGGATTGAAGAATGTCCTTGGTGCGGGTACAAGAAACCCTAAAGCTGCGAATGTGAGCCTACCAGGTGAGGCGTAAGTAAAAAAAGACCATGGAAAGGGTGCGAATTAATCCCTTCTAGGCGAACTCCGTTTAGGAACAAGTCCGGGTCGGTTTGGAGTCATAGAAGGCGACAAAAGTACACCACCTTTGTCTTGGCCAAGAAAAACCGAAACCTGCACGCTTCGGCATAACGTGAGATGCGGTTTAATGTATGTTGGAATCGAAGCTCCGGAGTTGGCATAGAAACGCAAAAAAAAAGAGAACGAAAGGCCGTCCACGAAGAGCGTAGCGAGAACATCTACCAACAACACCGACGTGATACCGTTGATGATCAGAGCAAAGAGTATGACACTAAGGTTACATCACTGGGGAACAACGTTTTCCTGCTTCATTAAGCTGGAGAGCGCCCCCACCACTCGCAAGCAGGATAAATGATCTCGCAAAAACTCCGAAATAAAGATCGCGAGGTGTGTCCTCGCTTCCGTCGTGTGTAGAGTCTCCATGATACGGTAACGCCAAGCGGAATTCGCACTGTTCAAAGGAAAGGTGGCTTCCGCTTTATAGGAAAAAGGATAGTCTAACATTTACAAATTTCTCCACCAATTCACACATGCAGAATGTTTGAGAAATTGAGCGGAAGCTGGCTATGAGTGAAGTGATCTATCCCCAGTTTGGGAAAAGCAAGCACAGTAACCTTTCGCCAGGAGTCTGGGAGCATACCATTTGTCGAGATCCTATTGAACAACAAATCTAAAATGAAAGGCCTTGCCTTGCTCACCTAAATGTTGAAGCATAGCATAGAGGACATCGTCCGGATCAGTATCAGTGTCCGCGCAGGTAGCGAGAACGGAACGTAACTCACTCAATGTAAACATGTAGTTGAAGGGTTTTCCATTTGCCTTGGGTTAAATTCGAGTGTGCGACCTTCAGCTAGATCACAATTTGCATTTTCTGGTGTAGCAGCCTCCTGACTAGAGAATGCGGAGAAAGCTAACGCGAAGGACTCCGCCACGGACGCGGGTCTGAAATTGCGGTCTCATTCTTCTGGATAACGGGAAGGGGGCCATGCAAGAACTTACAGCGAATCCTTTTGAATTGCTCCCACAACTCTGCTATAGGGATTTTCCCATTGTTTCCAGTAGGTTTCCGTGCTTCGAAACATACCGGAACCTAATCATAACTCGACGAAATTCACCGATGGTGAAATCGTTAAGGTGGCACTTATAGCGACGGTAGGGTTATCGTTTCTGTTTAAGGCGCGTCTCACATTCAACCGACCACCACGAATGTGGTTAGCGTGCAAAATGTCCAGACGTTTTAAGGAATAATAGCTAGGTGCACTGCGATGGGGTTGCCGGTGAAGAACTCAACGGCTTCATCCACTGACATAAGATCTTCGACTGTGACAGAGAAATCAGCCATTTCTGGAAATGTGAACCACCATGCCCATGCCAAGCACCAACTGGGGGTTTCTCATTCTGCAGTGATCCAGAAAATACTATTTGAATAGGAAAGTGATCACTACTATGTGGGTATCAAGAAATTCCCACCCAAAATCAGCCTGAGCATCCGGAGAGCAGAGGGATAGATCATGAGTGGAAAATAAAACAGTTCTCGAGTAATGATTCGATGACTCATCCACAATTAGGACACTGATCTCCAATTGATCGATCCAGGCTCAACGACCTGACCCCTGGAATTGATCGACTAGTCTCTAAAAAGGTGTTTTCTACCGTTCAAATCCCCGAGCAGTAGAAAGTGCCTCGGCAATCGTGCCACGGTGAAGCGGAAGTCGCCCGCGTCGAAGTGGGATGAAGGTGGAATGCGCTCAGAAATAACAATATACCGCCTATCCAGGTGCAGCTGCACAGCTACTGCCTTAAAGAAGGTATTTAAAGCAAAGAAAAGAACGGAGACCTGATGACAGATGTAAATGGCCTATCCTCCTGCCTGGTCCACATTCCGTTGTGGTGGGGTTGTAAACCCTTATACATCAGGAGAGTTGGCAGAGGGCACGAGCCCTGAATGGTCTACTACTGAGAAAAACTAACGGGGAATGGGAGGATACGAGCCTCCGTGGCTCCTCTGACTTAGCACGGAGTCCGTAGCAGCTCTATTGAAGGAGTAATCCCTCCAGGCCTAGCTCGGAGGAGATGAAGGTGACCTCTTCGAAGAGAAGACCCTCACCGGAATTGCCGTCAGCTTCTCGGATACAGAACTCCGGGCACTGTTGGCTGAACAAGGTGCTCAATACGCTAGCATCTTCGAGGACTTATCGGGGGATATTGGGTTTGCTATACGAGTCTTTTCCTCCCCCCGCCTGGAAACAATCGGTGGTTGGAGCATCTTCGGAAGGGATGGGACCCTCTTTTAGAGGATCCAACATCTTCCAAAGGAGGTTGGTGGATAGCTAGCCACCCAGCGTAGCTATGGGTGGGGACGTAGGAGACAGTCACTTTGGTGCTCTCCTCCATTCGAGGGCAGCTTTAGGAACTTTGGAAGATCGCCTCACCACCACCTTCAGGCATGTTGTCTCCTGTGAGTCTAATGACTCGGTGGAGGCGCGCGACCGTTTTGCCTCACGGGAAACGGTTGCTGGGCGACGGAGGGGGCAGCCCCAATTATAGCCGAGTTCTGGAGTGAACCGTGTATGTCGCCAACTCTACCAGACGAGCGCCTGAGGCGAGTAAAAACCGCAGAAAGTTCCGAACGGACACGGGAACTACATTGCTTGACGGTATTTAGGGGCCAAGAGCAGAGGTGTTTTTTTAAATATTGTGGCAAAAGACGTCCCGAGTAATTAGCTTTGCGAAATAAAAGACGATTCGTAGCTTGAACGCCGAGTATTTTCTTCTTCAGAGATACACATCACATTTTTTCGAAGAAGCAGGATAGGGTTCTCCACAGTTGACACAATTGGCCATCGATGATAGAGACTTATCGTAAACGACCTTGGAGCAACTTACACAGACTTCTGGTAAACCCGACTTTTCAACTCTCTAGGAGCGATTCGTATGGCCGAGTCGGCTGGCAGAAGAAGCACTTGCACAGCACTGGGACGAATTTCTTCATGCCGTAGCGATACAAACCGGCACACACCGACTCAGGGAGCCTGCCACTATCAAACGTGATGAAGAGTGTAGGGCCTGGTTTTGAAACCTTACCCTATTTTCTCATGGCATGTTAGGCTTTGACCGTTGTATGGTCGGCCTGTTCTCAGGTGAGGTCATCTATGGAGTAGTTCACGACCTCCCTCGCGTAAACCACTCCTTTCACGAAGTTCATGGTAGAATGTGGCGTCACACTCACCGTCGAACCATTAAGTGTACGAAGGGCACTAATCATGGCCGCCTTGTAGGGTTCCTACGCGTTTGCAAGAAGACTCTCTTCTGAGAAACGGGTTACCTTCGGCTCTCTACCAATCAAGCTACCTAATGCTCTCCTCTGATGGATCCCGTTGGCCTTGGCCAATATGCTGCCATCACTGGATCAAATAACCAGAAAGCTTCTGAATCCAACGGGCTCGTAAACGCCAGGTAGTCTCTCAAAGAGGCGCCCCGGCGTAATGGAGGCTCTACTCAGCGCACTTGCGACTCTGGTCTTGGTCTAGGATTCCCCACCGTGGAAGCATCGGAGCCGGACGTGCCGATCTTGGCCTGGTCGCTTGGCGAGAGGGTGGCAGTGCCGTTCGACCCCGGAGCTCCCGCAGAGGGAGACGGACCCTTAGTTCTCTTTGTCTTCCTTTTATTTATTTCCCCTTAGTAGAGTGGGGAATGAACCTGCTTCTCTCAACCACCGGAAAGAGTCCCTAGACCAGACATATCCACCTCAGCAAGATCCTTTTCCGAAATGTATACGGTCTTGGCTGTCAAAGGGGTGCCAGCCAGGGGATGAAGTCCCTCATCCCCTTGTGATTCTTCGGGGGTTCAAGCCACATGAAGGGAGGCTTGCGTGGAGCGGATTACGTTTTGGTGTTTGACACCGAGCTCAGGTTCGCCTACATGGAAGATCCTGCCGTTTGTGGCTGGGACATCTCCTGGGCCATGTCTTAATCAGGCGGGCCTCCGTGTACCCCCTTCTTCGGCATCACGGATCCCATTCCAGTTACCTTCAGTCGGAGTCAATTCTCTGACAGGTGAACCGATCTCCATCGGGGAAGAGTGGTGAGCGAGCACGCTAACCTGCCCGAGAGCAGGTCCAAAGGTGGTAAAGGGCAAGCACCTTTGCCTCAAGTGGATAGTGAGAGAGGAGGTCCCTACCGGTCGAAGAGGTGTCTCATGTTCCCTCGTTCTCTCCGACACATAGGGCTGGCCAGGCTGCGCTTAGAGATGGATCCTCATGCGCAGTTCGACTCTTACATTCTATCGTCACCATATTTGTAGATAAAGTAAAATGAGGCACATTGAAATTGATTGGTTGATTGGATTTGAGTGGCTACCGGCTAAACCTTTTTATGTGATTTGTGGATTTATTATGGGTAGTGAATGAGTGATAGGTAGATAACGTATGGTTGAAGATCTAAAATGGCTGAAATTTTAAAATTATTATTTAATAATTGTTAAGAAAAATTCAATTATAAATTTAAAACAATGTATTTGCAGAGGTAATACAAAGCTATAAATGAATGAGGGTAAATGGATGATTAATGATTTAGATATGGATGAATAAAAGTATGAGAGATGGTGAGGATGAATGAGTGAATGAGACTGAATAGATGAATTATGAATGATGAATATATGTAATATATTTAAGTTGAAAAAGATGGTTCAAAAGTTATTTTAAGATATTAACAGAATAATATTTTTAGGAATGAATGAGATGATCAATCAGGGAATGGGTGAAAGATAAAATATATGGATATATATTAAATTTATTTTCACATTGTTTTAAAGTAGAATATATTTGGAATAAAGTTGTTTTTTTAATTTATTATATACGGTCGATGAGGCCAACCTCCTGGGGCAAATGGAGAATAAATATTATGACCCCCAATGACTTTGGAGGTTGAGAGAAAAGTCTTCATAGGATAAAAACAATTCGATAAATGTGATCATTTACACATACTCTGTCCACGGGTGGAGCGTTGATTTACCTCTGTCCACGGGTGGAGCGTTGATTGACCTCTGTCCACGGGTGGAGCGTTGATTGATCTCTGTCCACGGGTGGAGCGTTGATTGACCTCTGTCCACGGGTGAAGCGTTGATTGACCTCTGTCCATGGGTCGAGCGTTGATTGACTTTGCTAACCCGGCCCGCCATTCGGGCGAAATTGTCCTCGCGCTTTCACCATATAGTATGGTGCCGGTGTAGCCACCTTATATGTGTACGGAAAGAAGGTGAGCAGATTCGGAGGCCCAACACACTCCGTATATTATACTTGCCCAAGCCATCTGGCTTTCGGCCCTCGCATCAGGTAGGCACCTCACGGTATACATTGTCACTCGACTAAGGCTCGGAAGAGGACGAAAGTGCGCCGGGCTGCCAGAACCTCTGTGGATAGAAGAGCAAGTTTGGAAGGAAGTAGGCGGTTACATGATAAAGGGAAGTAAAGATAGTCAGGTCCACTAACGAGTATGTTGACTGATATTCTATTATTATCATATTCTGGTGCTAGATGATCCCAGGACGGCATGCAGTCCACCATGTCGGACCGAACTCTGTACAGGTGGAAACGGTCCTCATGGTACAGAGTGCGGTAGAAAAGGTTGAGGGGATGATTAATAATAATAATAATGTCAAACGAGGCAGTACTACATCCAGTGTTTTTATTCACATTAGCAATTACAACCACCACATAGCTTATTCGAAGTCCCAAATAATATAGTGGGTTTAGGAATAAGTTCTTGCGGTTTTATCAAATTTATTCATTACCATTAACAATTTTAGAAAAACTTCATTTTTAATTGATAACAATATGCAATTTAATCAATAATGTATTCTCCGTTGTTATTTACGACTTCTTCCCTACGTTCAAATAGTTTTTCGATGCCTTTGCAATAAAAATCTCTGGATTTTGACTAGAAGAATTCGTCTAACCAGGTTCTTAATTCCACATCAGTATTGAACGAATCGCCGCGCAAATTGTTGGAGAGCGATCGGAACAGATGGAAATCCGATGGAGCCAAGTCTGGCAAATATGGAGGATGCGGCAGGATTTTCCAATTAAGCGTTTGGATGGCGTCTTTTGTCATATTGACAATGTGAGGACGAGCATTGTCGTGTTGTAGAAGGACTCCATAACGTCGATGAGGTCGCTTTTCACGAATAGCTTCGGCGAGTCGATACATTTGTTGAACATAGAGTTCAGCATTGACAATCTCGTTGTTTGCAAGGAGCTCATAAAGAATGATGCCTTCACAATCCCACCACACACACAGCATCGTCTTTCGTGGAGGAAGTCCTTGCTTTAATCGTGGAAGTGGTTTTTTATTGGAGCTAAGCCATTGTTTTCGATGGTTCATGTTGACATAAACACACCATTTTTCGTCGCCAGGGATGATGCAGGGAAGAAATATGTCCTTATATCCACGAGTAGCCTTGTGACGAGCAAGCAAACCTGCGGCAATCGTGGAGCGTTGAAGTTTGTTGCTTTCGTTCAAAGCGTGCGGGACCCATGCACCGAGTTTTTTAACTTTCCCCATCGAATGAAGGTGATTTACTACAGTTTTCTGATCACACGCCATTTGTACAGCTAATTCTCTAGTCGAATGACAATGATTTTCATGAAGAAGGTCGTTCAATCGATCTTCCTCCAACTTAATGTTCGTCATTAAGATTGAAATGACCGTTTTTGAATTTTGAAACGTGAAAACCACCATTGAGCTGTCCTTTCTGATAAAGCATTTTCTCCGTAAACAGCACAAATATCGCGACGAGCTTTGGCTGCGTTTACAGTGTTCCCGTCTCGATTGAAAATGAATAACAACAAGAGTCGAAAATGCGCCTTTCTTTCAACTTGACATTCCACTTTGATGGTACAGAACAAAAATTAATTTAACAAAACTTTTAAATAAACCGCAATGACTTATTACTCATCTTCAAGACGTAGCCTAAGCAAAAGCCTAATAGTCTATGCTGTTAAGAGACGTAGCCTAACCTTTGCAAATTTTGCTCTCATTATTTATTATTGTTTCTTAATATGTGCACAAATTACGTCAACAAAACTTAATTCAACACAACATTAAAAAAAAAAACGCAAGAACTTATTCCTCAACCTAATACAATTGTAAAGATTTCTGTAAAAGAAAAAAATAGAATCGATACGAGGACTAATAGGAGAAATTCCCAATTTCAATCTTTCTGACGGTAAATTTAAATGCAATTCCTATTCCCGGGAATAGATCCTAAACAGTATAATTAATGATCTCAGAACAAAACCCCCTGATTAATGGCTTTTTTTTCTTTTTCTTTTTATTTTTCTTTTGTCCTGATTTTGAGGCCGTGTGGTGACTTTTGTATCCATTCTATTCTCAGTATACGACTGCATAGGGTATGGTAAACTTGGTACCGAAACTAGTCTCGTAAATAAATGCTATGCATCATATGCCATAACTCGTTATTGAGTTATTTTACTTATATATATATATATATATATATATATATATATATATATATATATATATATATATATATATATATATATATATATATATATATATATATATATATATATATTAAGACCTATTTAAAAAGATAGCGATCGAATTTCTCCTTCTCACTTCTATGAGATTCAGATGACAATGAAGGAATAAAGCTTATGACGGAATAAAGGCGGATGTTTGATAGGGGTACGCCGTGTTGTGAGTGGGTTGGTTACCAAAGGTGATTTGTCACCGACTTTTGGTTCGGCTTGGTGGCTACCGGTTTGATTCTTCGGGGATTGCCTTTTAAGCAAGAAAAAAAAAAAAACTTCGGAAGGAGAAGAAGCAGAAACGAAGAAAAGAAAGAAAGGAAATAAGAAGAAAAAACAGAAGAAAACAACGAACAAACGACCACGGATGAAGAGGAGGAACTGGAAACTAACTACGTGGAGGTACTTTTCACCGATAATAAGGAGATCCTCGAACAAGGGTACTTCTTTGACGGTGCAGACGTGGGCCTCAAGGTGTTTGGTTCACCCCTGTGCCCGCCCCCCAAAGATGACCCAGAACTATTACTGCATGGCACAGCCGCAGGACAGTTCAAGTTCACCTATGAGGGACCCTTCTCACCCGAGGAAGTCGCAGCACTGGTTTTGAAGGGCACAGTGTACATACCGGCAAAGTGTGTACACACAGTGAATATGACAACCTTTAAAAACATCAAAGTGGTCAAAAGACATCTGAAATAAAATAATCGAAGTAAAGTGTTAAGTGACTAAAAGTTCAAGCAGTTAAAGTAATAATAATAACGAGTCCAATAAGTGAATTAACTAAATAAAAAAATATGTGACGAAACAAAAATTTAATCGATAAAAGTAAGAAAATAATCAGTGTGCGTATATTAATAGAAACCAGGCAATGGCTTCCCCCCCCCCCTCCCTCCACTACGAGGGGAGCTTGCGCTTCGCTACTAAGAATAAAATTTAAAATCTAAAAAAAAGCAGCCATGGTTAAATTATGGTTAAATTTTTATAAATTTTCTGAACTTCGCCAATTATAATAAATTTAAAAAGGAATTCTAAACTAAATTTCCCTCCTTTCAAAATATCACTTTGCTAAAATATAGTTATAGAAGAAGATAGATAAAAATAAATTTTCTGAACTTCACCATTTGTAATTCTTTGGGTTTTAAACAATTCATAAAATTTCGATACTTATATTTATTTCTGAACTTCACCATTTTGATTTTCTCACTAACTATAATTTAAGAACGGGATTTTTTTTTAGTATATGAATAATAATTTTATCTTAGTTTGGTTATGACTTAAGTATATTTTAAAGTTTTATCAAGGTAATTTCTAAAAAATTCTTTATAGTTTAAAAAACAAAATAGTTTAGTTCAGAAAAAATAAATATGATTATCCAATGAATTACAATTGGTGAAGTTCAGAAAATGTATTAAAATTTAAGTAAGGATTCTGCTTTTTTTTATTTTATCTATAACTATATTTTAGCAACGTGATATTTTGAAAGGGAGAAAATTTAGTTTAGAGTTCCTTTTTAAAATTATTATAATCGGCGAAGTTCAGAAAATTTATAAAAATTTAACCATAGCTGCTTTTTTTTTAGATTTAAATTTTAATCTTATTAGCGAAGCGCAAGCTTACCCCGGAGTGGCGAAACCATTTTCTGGTTGATATTATAAAAGAATTATTAGAAATAACTTCTATAAAAAAACATAAGTCATAATCAAACTAAGATGAAATTACACAGGGAAACAATTTTAATCACATTTTCTAGTGACTTAGATTTATCTGACAATTTTAATTCGTTTTTTCATGCTGATTTCAAATATAGAATCCATTTTTACCTACATGCTATAGTTATTCTGTAATTTCTATTTTCTCGTTTCCCCCAAAACTGCCCTCCGGACGGACAGAGAGGGTGCTGATAGTAATAATTGTTATTGTGCAAAATAGTGACATTATTGTTTCTTTTTGAGGTCTCATGTTAGAGTGATGTCTTCACCAAGAGGAAAGTGCGTTTATGATCCAGACACCTCTTGCTACAAATGTGGCTGTTACATGCTAGTTCGTCCGGAGCGCAATAATCAAACTTTCTGATCAGCACTTATAAGGTATATTTTGATGATCCTCTTGACGATCAAGATAAAAAGTGGACCCCACATGCTGTTTGACATATTTGTGTGGAACATCTTCGTAAGTGGACGAAAGGAAAGAGAAATGGTCTTCCTTTTGGAATCCCCATGGTGTGGCGAGAGCCAAAGGATCATGTATAGGACTGTTATTTCTGTCTGGTGAATACTATAGGGATCAGCAAGAAAAATCGGCATAAGATCGACTACCCCAACATTTCCTCAGCGATCCGGCCAGTACCTCATTCTGAGTCTTTACCAGCTCCGATTTTCAGTGGATATGCTTCCTCCGAGGATGAAAATGATGTTCCTGATATGGACGTCCACGGAATGGATTCAGAGTCTGCAGATTCATCATCAGATGCTGAACAGTCATTAGCTCCTCACTGTTTCAATTCAGAGGATTTGAATGACTTGGTACGTGATTTGGCTCTTTCCAAGAAAGCTGCAGAACTTTTAGCCTCCAGGTTGAGTGAAAGACATATGCTTGACAGGTCTGTGCGGGTATCATATTACCGAACAAAGGAGATTACATTTGTTAAGTATTTCTCTGAGGACAAACAATTTGTATACTACCACAATGTTCCTGGTCTGTTTACCGAGTTAGGACTTGGCACCTATAGCCCTGCTGAGTAGAGACTGTTTTGAGCTAACTCCAAGCGTAGCCTCAAGTGTGTCCTTTTGCATAATGGCAATGACTTTGGTGCAGTTCCTCCCGGTCACTCTGTCCATCTGCAAGAAACTCACGATGACATAAGAATGGTCATGGATTTACTTAAGTACCATGAACATAATTGGATCATATGTGTAGACCTTAAGATGGTCAACTTCCTCCTTGGCTAGCAGAAGGGATATACAAAGTTCCCATGCTATATCTGTATGTGGGACAGTCGAGCTCGTGACAAACACTGGTACCAAAAAGATTGGCCAGTTCGGGAAACTTTGGAAGCAGGAATACCAAACATTGTTAATGAGCCAATCGTAAGTCGAGAGAAGATCGTTTTCCCTCTACTTCATCTCAAACTGGGGTTGTCGAAGCAGTATGTCAAGGCTTTGAGCACTGACAATGATTGTTTTCAGTACATAGTATCGGCGAATCATGCTTTTTCATACGAAAAAATAAAAGCAGGAGTATTTGATGGTTCCCAAATCCAAAGACTTCTGAGTGATTTTAGATTCGTGAACACCATGAATGAAAAGGAGAAGGCAGCCTGGCTCTCATTTTCTGCCGTTGTTCGTAATTTCTTGGGAAACAAAAAAGCGCATAACTACGAGGATCTGGTTACTCATATGCTTTTAGCATATTAAGATCTGGGATGCAACATGAGTGTGAAGCTGCATTTCCTAAATAGTCACCTCGACCGATTCCCAGAGAATCTGGGAGCCGTGAGCGACGAACAAGGGGAACACTTCCATCAGGATTTGATGACGATGGAAGAGCGCTACCAAGATCACTAGGATAGACACATGATGGCGGACTACTGCTAGACGATTAGAAGAGATCAGCCAGAGAAGACTTACAAGAGAAAGAGTTACAAACGTAAATCTTTGCCCGATTGAAATCAAGAAGAGGTCCTCCAGCCTGATGTACGGTCATTAATAAATTAGCATCTATTTGATTACAGTATTTGTAATCCTAATGTGTAATTCAAGTTTCTTCTCATATGCAATAAAATGTTTGTGCAAAAAAATCTGCTTTACTATAAATAACGCAAAAGGATGATTCAAAATTACTTCAGGGCATGATGAAAGGCATGATAAAATGAAAATTATTGTATAATATTAGTTATTGATATTACGAAAGATCTGGAGCATTTAGAGAGAATCTGATTTCAGATTTGAATTCAGTATGCTCGAATTAGGTAGGAAAATGTACTTTTGTCAATTCACCAAATACATTGTTTCCCAGTGTTATTATTCAAATACTAAAAAAAAATCTCCTTCTTAAATTATAGAGTTAATGATGATGATGATGATGATGGTGAGGATAAAACAAATAACCTAACTTAATCTAAGATAATTAACGACTTAGATACTAGAAACAATCTAATTCAAAATAAGTTAATATAATGTATTAAAAGACAGTGTAAATCAACATAGAAATACGTGATTTAAATTAATAGCTGGACTAACTAGCTTAAAAAAAATATTACAGTAACTGAATAAAAGTATTTAATAAGCAACTGACCATTAAGAAGTGTATAAATATTGAACAAACTAACAAAAAGTAATTAAAATTGTATAATTGAGAAATAACGGTGGATCATGATTATGTAGAATAATTGTTTGTATATAACTTAGAAAACTATATATTTTCAACTCCTATGAGTAAAAATGTAAATAAAATATTGTACTGTATAGCACTAACTAATTGAATTCCATGTCTCCGGGAACCTTTATCTTCTTACTTGCACTATTTACTATCTCTTCTCTGCTAAATTCTATTTTCCCCACTGTTCGCTATTTACATGTATGTAATTCTCTCAATTGTAATTCATCTCCTAATAAACCGTTGACCGTTTCCGACGGAGATGGTCGAATATTCGATTCATACGCTCTGCTGACTACCAATGGCTAATGCATTTTTACTTGCTTAGTAACGGACTATGAGCACCGCCTACATAGAAAAGAGCTTATTCTGGAAGTCTTTTGGTGAATTTCGCTTCACCCTTCAAAAATAGAGAGTACTATTTTTCACCGAGGATTCATAATTCAATGAGGGCTTACGCACCTCACTGCTCCCGCCCATCGCCCTGTGCGGGAACCTGCTCGGATGTCTGCCATTCATTAATTTCGTCTTAACTATGCCGGCCACTTGGACTGCCATAATTAAGAGCTTATGTGAAAACTGGTTTGAGGACTAGCCCACAGCGGAAGCATAAGTCAGAAATTATTTCGAAACTGGGGCATAACTGCGAGTCCAAGACGGAGTAGAGATCCTCATCGCCCAGAGGACCCGGCAGCAACATAGAGGGAAGTAACACCCGTTACTATGCAGTTATGGCGCAAGTACCCGAGAATGGGTGGCAAAACTTTAGCGGCCGTTGATTCGACCGCTACTGCATCAAGTCCACCATAATTCATCCCTCTTGGGGTTTCCATTTGAGATCCATCCCATCTATCCATCACTCATCATCCTGGCAGCAACCGAGTGGGGGAACAACTAGAAAATGGACGATGGCGCTCTCACTGACGTTTTGGAACTTCACTAACCACTACCGCCTTTACCACATACTCACATTCTTTTTCACTCACAAAATACAAAAATAATTATAGATTGGTTACAGAGGACATAGTAGGGAAGGAAGAAAACCATGGAGACCTCCAGTAGGAGGGTCCCCATCAGGACCATACAAGGAGAAAAGACTCCGGAAAAGAGGAAGCTATGGGAAACCCTCTACCTCGAACACAAGGTGATCCTGGTGAAACTGATTGAAGTTTCATCAGGTTTTGTTGTCATCTGTGCAAAGACAAATGATGTGGATCGGCTCCTGTCTGAAGAAGGAGCTATCACATTAAAACGCATCGGACTCGAAGCAAAGACCCCCCACAAGTGGCAGCGAACCGCAGTGTTATTTTCAGAAAAGTGGAGAGTTGGGTCGGTGAAAACTCAACCAAAGATCTGAAAGAAGAGATTATGAGGAGCAACCCGTGGGCAAAGGTCCGAGATATAAACAAATTCCGGGAACACACCCACTTTTTTAAAATAACGTTCTCCATCACTGACATGGCCAGGAAAGCGACGACGAACGGGATCTTGGTTTTTAACATGAAAATCCCAGGAGAGAACATACAACAGGAGAGGTTTAATAGCATACATATGTGTTTTGTATGCTATAAACATGAAGATCACAAACCACGACCTGCCCGGAGAAGAACAAACTGTGGTGCAGTGAATGTGCCGCATAAGGACATCGGTTCTATAAGTGCGAGAGCACTAAGAATAGATGTCTCAACTGTAAAGGGAAACATAGGACCATAGCCATGAACTGCCCAAAGCGCCGAGATATTATCAAAAGGAAGGAAGAATAAGTGAAGAAAGCTAAGTAGATGACATACGCGAACTACGCTAAGAATAATAGGAAAGAAAAGACTGCACCTGCAAAAATGAACATCACAGGAGATCTGAGGGCAAAGATTCTGATCTGCATTACTTACGCAAATGTGGCTAATGCAGTGAAGATTGGCTGTTACAACCATTTCCTCAATTCACTCTTAAAGGCAAACAATTTCCCTTCAGTAATCATGTCTGCAGACTCAGAATGTTCCAAGGGATTGAAGGAATCAGTCATAAGAAACAACACTGTGAAATCTGGACTGGAGGAGATCATCGAAGTTCCCTCATCGGGGGAATCCGAAGAGGAGGAAGAAGAAGAAGAAGGAAAAGCTGGAAATGAGGAGGGATCCTCCTTTTCAGACAACCACAAGGGCCCCTGCACCTGTACACGAGCTACGAAGAGCAGGTTCAAAACCCCAAGTCCCCCCCCCCCCATCCCTAAGAAGGAAAACCCTGGACACAGTAAAACCGCCCAGTCATCCTCCAAGAAGAAAAAGAAGAAGCCTAGGTAAAAACAATTCACAATGTTACGGAACGCACTGAAGATACTGACAATTAATACCAACGGCTGGATGACGAAAAAGACTCTTTACGGAAATGTATTTAGACAAATTGATGCAGACATCATCTTAATTTCAAAACACGGGATCGACATGCGTAGTGCAGGAATGAAAATCTGGAACTACGATGTGTTGATCACGAATTATTCGAAGGAGCGGTTCGACGGAGCCGCTATTGCAATAAAGAAAGGGATTAAATACAAGCAAATAAGAAATCTAGAAGAATCCTACCTCGCGATTGAAATCGAACTCGACATAGAAAAGCTGATCATTGCTACTGGATATCAAACGCAAAGGAGAGACTTGTTACCAATTCACACTATCACTGGCCTATTTGGCAGATGAGCTCCCACTATATTAATGGGAGATCTGAACGTCAGATGACGAAAATCGGGTTACAGGTCCTTCAACGTTATAAGAAGAAGCCTGGACCTATTGCTGGACAGAAATATTGCCCAGAGAATAGGCCCCGACTTCCCCACCTTTGTCAGAGCAGGAAGTGCCACAAAACCAGATATCTGACTGGCGAATCGTCAGCTGCCGTTCAATTACTACATGGAACCAGTCCAGATACTATGTAGTGACCATATAGGGATCCTACTCACTATCAACAGGAACCCTATACAAGTTCCAGATGTGTTCAGAAAAAACTACAGAAGAGCAGAATGGTCACGGTACGCACGCCTTTTCGAAGCCTACGATCCGCCCAACTTGGACCAGGCAATTCTCGAGGAAATTGACGAGGCACTCGATGACCTCAATAACAATCTCATCAACGCAGATCGGGCTTATATCCCTAAATCCGAGTATAGGACCATCTCCACCTACAGATGGACCGAATACATGAAGCATTTATACCGTGAGCTGAAATTATTGTATGAGATCAACATCAGGAATGCATCAGTTCACTCAATGCAACGAAGTAAAGAAATCAAAGAACTCGACCAGTTGATCCTCGAACAACAATGGAGACAATGGGATGATGCGATCGATAGCCTCGATAACGAAGCAACTCCCAGCGAATTTTGGGAAAATATCAGAAGTCTTAAAGGATCGACTGGGAAGAAGAAGATCGAACTACAAAAAGAAGACTGAAACATCGAAACGGAAGAAGAAAGAATTGAAGAACTATTCCGAAGTTATTGGGAAAAAATCTTCAGTATAATTGAGGGTGAAAACGAAGAATATGTCCTAGAGTTTGAAAGCTACATCATAGACGAGCTTAATGAACAAATACACAAGACGCACCCTCGCCACCAGGTGGATAGACAGCGCGACGGAGACGACGAGATTACTGAAGAAGAAATACTGGCGCGCTTGGCGCATTGCAACAAAAAGCCCCAGGATAATCATGGCTTACAAAGTTAAACTTTGAAAAGCCACCATCCAATATCATCGAAGGGATGAGAAGGATACTTAACGCCATTGTGAACACAGTATACTTTCCAGATGCTTATAAAACAGCCAAGATAGTTTTCTTGTCTAAGCACGGAAAATACCCAAGGTTGAGGGATAGCTACTGGCCAATTTCACTTCTAGAATTTAGTGGTAGGCTCTTCAAGATGATCCTCAACCGAAGACTAGGCTCTCACCTGGAAAAGAGCTCCCACTAAAACCCACATTAATTCAGGTTTAGGAGGAAACGAAGTACGGAGATGGCGATTAATGTCATCACGGTAAAGCTAGCCCAAGAAAAACGGCAAATAAGTTAGGTGGTCACTGCGGGCCTCCCACAGAGGGAGTGCCTTTCCCTCACTTTCTACTTGATTTATACCACTGATTTCACAGCCCCTGTAATCCCCACTTGCCTCAACATTCAATTCGCCGATGATTTCATTCAGATAATCAATTGTCCATTGATAAATGCACCTTGGCAAGTTCGTATGACAGCAGCAGTAATTGAAAACATTAACACCTACGAGGTCCGGTGGAAAATCCATACGAACCAAGAAAAGTTCAAAGTAGTAGCCATAGGCAGGAGACTACTATACGACTTCAGGGTGGGGGATAGACGCTATCCCTACACCACAGAGTGCAATGTACTCGGTATGAAGATTATTGCAACCAGGTACAAGAAGCACGTCCATGAAAGAATTACCAAGGCCACAGCTGCAGTCAAAACTCTATACATGTTCAGAACTCTCCGTAAAAGCAATAAGAAAAAGATCTACAATGCACTTGTAAGATCGACGCTGCTATATCCCTCTTCCACCCTCTCGTGTGTCTCGAAGAAACAAAAGAGAAAACTACAAGTGGTTCAGATCAAATGTATGTACCTAATTACAGGTACATACAGACGAGAAAGAAGACGCCAGGAAGAGCTGCATTGGGAGGCGAGGTTAAGTCCCATTAACTTTGGCATAGAAGAACGGACAAGGAATATGCAGGAACTGGTTAATCGAGAATTGAACGATGATATGGTCCAAATGATTAACCAGAACAGAAAAGCCGTTACTCGAGCCAGATTTCCGAGCTCTGTTGGGTTATTAGCTAGCGGAGCAGAAGCGCCGTTCTACGCATGAAAATAAGAATGTTTTTAACCAAACCAAGAAAAAGAATACATAATTACGAAACCTCACCGATTTCTACAAGAATTCACCGATGAATACCCAACTATACCGAAGAAGACATGCAAGAAAAAACAAAAGACACAATACACACACACTATAAGATATACAAAAAACATTGGTGGGCAGTTCGTCAGTACCCATGACGGAAGGTCCGTCAGTCCGGCACTGATGGAGTCCCATTTCGCTGGCGGACTGAGGACTGACGGAAACTTTGAAACACTGACGGAATAAGCGATGACCTAAGCGATTTACGGCAGTCACCCGAACTTTCACTAACCCGAAAAGTAAAGACAACCTTCGGTAAATAATATTTCCTTCACTGGTCAGCGAAACAGGAGTCCATCAGTGACGGACTGACGGACCTTCCGTCATCGGTACTGACGGACCTTCCATCATCGGTACTGACGGACTGCCCACCACTGAAAAAAAACAAAGACACTAAGCATAATACTAAAGTGATTAAAGTAATTTATTACCACTACAGGAAATGCGCATAACATATCCAAGAACATTAAGTTTTTTAAGACAAAATGGCTTGAATGCCATAATAATATAAACTATCCCAAAGACACCAAAGGCACCACAAAACAAGAAAATATTTAAAAGCGATAGGCCTGATCACCAGGCACTTCGCATCTTTTTGCCCCTTACCACACTTCTTTCTCTTTTTACCACTTGTCTATTTTCAGCTATCTGTCTGTCCCCACACCCTTTCTTTATCCCCTACCCACTTACATCGTTCATAGTTTCAGACGGAGACGCCTAGATTACAGAAAAACAACTACTCGGCGCGCTCAACTCATTCCGACAAAAAGCCCCAGGACAATCGGAGCTTAGAAAGTTAAACTTTAAAAAGGCACCAGCCAATGTCATCGAAAGGATGAGAAGGATATTTAACCCCTGTGTGAACTCGATATACTTTCCAGCTGCTTATAAAACGGCTAAGATGATATTTTTACCTAAGCACGGAAAGGACCAAACGTTGAAGGATAGCTACTGGCCAATTTTACTTCTAGAATTTGGCTGGAAGCTCTTCGAGAAGATCCTCAACCGAAGACTGGTATCTCACCTGGAGGAGAACTCCCTCTACAACCCACATTAATTCGGGTTTAGGAGGAAGCGAAGTACATAAATGGCAATTAATGTCATCACGGAAAAGCAAGCCCAAGCAAAACGGGAAAGAAGTTACGTGGCCATTGTTTGTCGGCATGTATCAAAAGCGTTTGATAAGGTATGGCAGCGGGGAATGCAGTACGAGATCTTACGACTGGGCTTAAGTTAAAACTTAGAAAGAACTATCTGTGACTATGTCATGGAGAGAGCGGCGTATATCAGTTTAGGGTGCACGGACGGACCAAAGTTTCTGCTCACTGCGGGCCTCCCGCAGAGGGGGTGCATTTCCCCCACTTTCTACTTGATTTACACCGCTGATTTTCCAGCCCCTGTAATCCCCACTTGCCTCAACATTTAATTTGCCGATGATTTCACTCAGATAATCAATTGTCTATAAAGGAATGCGCCTTGGCCAGCTCGTATGACAGCAGCAATAATTGAAAACCTTAACACCTACGAGGTCCGGGGGAAAATCCATACAAACCCAGAAAAGTTCAAAGTAGTAGCCATAGGCAGGAGACTACTATACGACTTCAGGGTGGGGGATAGACGCTATCTCTACACCACTGAGTGCAATTTACTCGGAATGAAGATTACTTCAACCGGGTACAAGAAGCACGTCCATGAAAGAATTACCAAGGCCACAGCTGTAGTCAAAATTCTATACATGTTCAGAAATCTCCGTGAAAGCAATAAGAAAAAGATCTGCAATGCACTTGTAAGATCAACGCTACTATACCCCGCTTCCGCCCTCTTGTGTGTCTCGAAGGTACAAAAGAACAAACTACAAGTGGTGCAGAGCAAATGTGTGTACCTAATTACAGGTACATGCAGGCGAGAAAAAAGACGCCATTAAGAGCTGCCCTGGGAGGCGGGGTTAAGTCCCATTAACGTTGTCATAGAAGATCGGACAAGGAATATGCAGGAACTGGTTAATCGAGAATTGAATGATGATATCGTCCAGGCTTTATCAAAAATATCATGTTGGCCTTCTTTAATAACTCGGGGAAGTGGTCAACATTTATACATACATTGAAGGTATGTAAAATAGCTTGATTAACAATTGGGGGTGTGATTATAAGATGCTTTTTCGTTATTCCTGTCATTGCCGGTACCTTCTGTTTAAAGCTTTTCAGTGCAGTTTCGTACTCTTCATGAGTGAATGGCCTTCCTTCCTTACGAGTACGGCGTGTTCTATTAACCTGGTGTGAGCTCATCACCCAGTTGTCTCAACCTTGTTTCCAAAGGTGGGCAGTATTTAAATACATTTATGTATTTAAAATTGTATTTTTAAATAGATTTGAAATCATGTATTTAAATACTTTTGAAAGTTTTTAAATACTCTTTGAAAATACTTTACTGATAATAGGTTTATATAGCTGTAAAGAACGTGTAATGCATGTTTTAGCTCGTCGCAACTTGTATGATACAAACGGTTGACTGATGGTCACAGTTGTGTTCGGTTGTATAGTGAGAGCGCTCAGCGTTATTTCAACTGCTGCATGGCAACTTCAGTTCTTTCGAAAGAGTGTGAAATGAAGAGATTAGACAATAATAAAGACGAGGAAGATAAAGAATCATGTAATTATAGTCATCCTTTACTAGATGGTAATTTTTTTTAGAGTGAAATCTTCCGACTGAAAAAAGTGAAGTATGTATGTACATCATGCAATGTCGAAATCTAAGTGGCGAGCAATGGTACTTCCAATCTACGCATTCATTTGAAGGTAAGAATTTATTAAATCTAATTATATGATACTTAATTGAATAAACAATTTTCACTATTTCTTATTAAAAAAATGGCAAAAATTGCTAGTAGGTGACGATAATGTTAAGTAGCGTAGGTTTACCAAGCACGAACCTACCTGCTTCCCTTTTAACACCTTTATTTATAGTATATGTTTATTGAATTTATAGTATATGTTTATTGAATTTAACGTGAATTATGGCAACGTGAAACAAATGTCCTTCAATTAACTTATCTACATTTATCAACAGAGAAAGCATCCTGCTTTGGTGCAAAAAGCGGATAACGACGTGACAGCTCAAAGAAAAGATTCACAAAGAAAATGTTCAGTATTAGACGATGGTCCTTCATGCAGCGGTGTTAAAGTAAAGACATTACCGGAGTGTTTTGCACTGAATACTGAGAAGGTCAAACAATCTGTTGTTGATAAGCTGATTGCATATTTTATCATACAAGGTGTGCATCCCCTATCATCCATGGAGCAACCAGCTTTTGTGAGATTAACTAAAGTTGAGTTTTGAGTTACAAATGTTGCTTACAATTATAGTATTAGTAGTACAGGTTAAGCTCGTATAACGACCGAATACTAAAGCGTTCGGATCATCGGTCACTACTTAGGCTATATAACGAAGTTAAATAAAGGAAGACATATACAAACAACAGAGGTTAATATATTGCAATAATTTCATGCCAATCCAGAAACATATATTCTTAAAACGCACTATAAATGACTTGAAGATATTATTGAATAAAATTTTTTCAGGAATAATTAGTACAATTACACTAGCCAACAAATTTTAAATTTGTCTCTGCCACTTGAGTATATGTTGTAACTAACTAATTTGGGTGCGCTAATTCCAAATCTGTGCTCAGATTCGTCATACCACAAAAGGTTCTTGAGTTATGCAACTAGGCCATATGGCTCACTTTGTCACCTTGGATCAATTAATGATATAATTATTACGAGTTTGAGAAGAATGAGACGTTTCTGGCCAAAGGTTTGGAATCGGGGCACCCTATTTGGCATTATGCACGTCCTTTTGCAGACCCGGACAAGATATGTATTACATATAAAAGAGGTAGTACTCACCTAACTATAACTTTCTTCTAAAATGTTTGAGACTCTTGCTCTCTTGCTTGTACATTGATATAGGATCCTCCCGTTGTAGGAACCAGCAGTAGTCACCCATCATGTTTTCGTTGAAGCGACCTTGATACCTGCTTTCCATCATTGCGATATCTCGGTGGAACCTTTTCCCATGTTCGTCACTAATATCACCCATATTAGATGGAAAGAAATCTAGATGCGAATGCAAGAAATGCATCTTAAGGGACATCCGACACCCCATTCGTTGATAGGCTTTTAGCATGTTGTCCACTAGTTCTTCATAGTTTTCAGCCCTATGATTACCAAGGAAGTTCTGCACTACATGGACAAATGAATCCCATGCTGCCAACTCAAGTGGAGTTAGTTTATTTCTGAACTCCCTGTCACGTATCAATTCTTTGATTTCCGGCCCTACAAAAATGCCAGCTTTAAGTTTAGCATTGGTTTTCTTTGCACCAAATTTCTCTGTGAGATACTGAAATCCATCAGAATCATGGGCCATTGCCTTAACAAAATTCGTGATAAGGCCAAGTTTGATATGAAGTGGTGAAGGTAGATCTTCTGTGGATGTATAATTGTACCAAAGGCATGTGCTTCACATTGCATCAGCGAACTATGTTTTCTTCTCTTTCGGGCCACTTTTTGACAATATGATGATTCCTGTCGTCACGGCTGTTCCATATGTATAAGAAGCACATCTTCTTTGTATATTCTAGCTGCAGTCCAAGAAGTAAAGAAATTACCTCTATATCACCACAAATATTCCACTTATGATGCGAGTAATGAACACCTTCCAAAAGGAATTTCATTGAGTCATATGGCTCTATCATCCCAACATAAGTGCGACAGGAATTGAAGGTTTTTGGTTACTATCGTGTAGCAACACAGCTTTGAGGCTAGCAGTGTTTGTATCGATAAATAGTCTCCATTCATCAGGTTAATGCTCGTTTCCTAGCTGATTCATGAGGCCATTAACATCAGTACAGAAACAAGCACCATCTTCTTCTTTATAGACGGCAACTAAGGCCTCATGCGTTTACCGAAAGTAGATATTTTTGCACCGCCCTCTAGAAGATTCCATTGCTGTAATCTAGAGCCCAACAGTTCTACGTTTTCCTTTGAAAATGACAAATCCCTCTTTTCCTTAGAATCATCCTCATACATTTCATCGTCATTGTTATCCTCCTCTTCAGGCGATGAATCATCTTCTTTAACTGCACTAGCTGATGGAGGAACTGGAATTGGCATCTCCATATTATGGGGAGCTGGGTTTTAGCTGACTTACAATCTGGATATACAACTTTTGACTTGTTCTTATTTGAGAATCCCTCAATATTTGTCATACAAAAATAGCAATCAAAAACATGATTTGTTGGCTCACGCCACACCATTGGTACAGCAAAGGGCATACCATTCCGTTTGCCATTTAACCACAGGGTGAGCCCCGTATAACACACAGTACAAGATTTGTGAGGTGCCCAGGGCTTGTCTCGTTCACCAACTTTACACCCAAAATAATAATGCTATGCAGTTTTCACTCTTTAAGTTAAATTTTTTCTGCTGGTTGCTTGGAGTATATCTTCCACATATATAACAAAAGTTGTCTGGGCTATTTATACATCCTCGCCGATTCATGTTTTCAACTTAGTTTGTATATATCCTGTTATATATTTTTGTACAATCTCATTTCATTTACAAATTAATTAAGAGATAAATCTGAAAGAAAAATGCAAGTAATCACTGTATGTAAATACCGTTTCAACACCACTACTATAATGGCTAAATTTGCAACGTGATAAAGCAGGAGTGTAACACAGGAACCAAACACACATAACACATCCTCTCACTAGGGAGCCGAAGCAACATTGACAATATGTATAAATAAAGAGTACGAGTATGTGTGTAACTCAGAAACCTTACGAACTAGAACAATTCTGATTACAGATTCGGAATCAGCTTACTAGATTTAGTATAAATCACAAGCTAATACCCAAGTAGCAAAATCATTGTTGGCTAGTGTTATTGATCGATTATATGTAGTTATTAGATGGATTCCTATCACAATGTATTTCGTTATAGTAGCAATGCCTGTATATCATTATGTCAAAACTAGCATGCTCGCCCGTCAAAAATGTAGGAAATAAAGCTTGATAATGAATATATTCCTAACAATACTGAAAGTCAACATTTTACTATGTAATTCTCAATATTAAATACTAATAATATTTTATGAATTAATGCATGCATATAGCTACATTTTAAATATAGAATTTTATATGCATACCATATAATATTCTCATTTCACTCACAATAATCACACATTCCACTACCGCATGTCTAAATTCTTCAGTTGACGTCATTTCAAGGCGGACGCTAGGCCGAAATCTTAAAAAGAAGAGAAAGTGACAAGAACTCTACTGAAGAATAACATAACATAACATAATTTCACGGATGACAAAAGCAACAAGGGACTATCAAAGGTCATCTGCATCTGTCAAAACCCACCCACAAAATGCATCCATAAGATTGTTCAGATCATGCGTCTACAATATACAATTTAAACAATCCATAGGATTGTGTCGGATCATGCATCTACAATATACACTTCGAACCATACACAGGAATGGGTCAAAAACAAAAAGCACCATCATCAAGCCTCGTCAAAATCCAAATCAATAGTAATATACAATAATAAAAAACTCCATCCAGAGGAATGAGTCTAGAATACACACAAAATTAACCCTCCCTTCCCATATAATCATCTAATCTGCGTTTGAATACCTTCAAGTTTTGACTGTCTGCCGTCTCAGATGGCAAACCATTCCAGTAATCTACCACTCTATTGGTGAAAAATATTTTCTAACCTCTAACCTGCACCTCTGTTTTTTTATTATTTTTTAAGTGGTGACCCCTAGTCCTATTACTACCTTCCAACTCAAATAACTTGCTAAAATCCAACTTAACAATCCCAGAACAGATTTAAAAAAGCTCAATCATATCTCCCCTCACACAGCTTCTCTCAAATGAGAACATATTTAGTACCCTCAGTCTATCTTCATATTAAAGGTGCTTCAGGGAAGGCATTATTTCTGTTGCCCTCCTTTGTACTGACTCTAGCAGGTTGATGTCATGTCTAAAATGTGCTGACCATGCTTGTATACAATACTCTAAATGTGGTCTAACATACGAGTTGTAGAGTTTAAGGATAGCCTATTTACTATTGTAGCTAACATTCCTGTTAATGTATCCTAGCACCCTATTTTCTCTAATTTTTGCCTAAATACACTGCTACTACTGCTATCTACAACTACGCCTAAGTCCTCCTCATCCTCAACTGAATTCAGCCAATGCCCATCCATTTCCTAGCTAAAGTTCTCATGTTAAGAACTTTGCATTTTTTGTTTTAGGTTAAAAGTCAACTGCTACTTCTGAGCCCAAGCTAATAACTTATTTAAATCACTCTGCACTTTAAAACTACCCTCAACTTCTTTGACTACAACTGCAAATTTAGTGTCATCATCAAAAAATGACACTGCTATTTACAGCATCCCCAAGATCATTTATATAAACTATGAATAATAAAGGGCCTAGAACGGATCCCTGAGGTACGCCACTGATGACGTCCCTCCACTGTGACCTTACCCCATTCAGCACAACTCTCTGTTTCCTGTCTTTCAGCCATTCAGTTATCCAATTCAAAACTTTACCACATATCCCATGCATTTTTTAATTTGTGAACTAGTCTCCTATGTGAAACCTTATCAAAAACTATGCTAAAATCTAAGTAAATTACATCAACATTCTCTCCCTTATATAAGGGTTTAGTAACAATGTAGGGTTCTCCACCCCTACATGTTTATAAAAATTTCCCCCCCCAAAAAAACAATATATGTATATATAGGGTATTCACCGCTAAAATTCGGCTGGCAACATTTTCATTTTTCCCAAGCGCGCTTACACCCACGGTTCTTTCTCATTTGATTCCTGTGCTCATCGAGAAAGGTCAGTTCAAAAATTTAAGTCTGTTTTCTTAGCTTGTCCCATCCCCCCTTTGTATCAAACTCAAATTAATTATGGCGTCTTTCATTTCCAGACCCATTAATCACGGTAACCATCAGTTCCAATTAATAACGATCATTATTATCTATCAGTTCTAATTAATACCGATCATTATTAACCATCAATTCCCAATAATTTAAAATATATTTACTCCTAAATAATTATTTATCAATCGACAAAAATTTATAATTGTTGTAATAACAAACAGTCATAATCGAATGTAATATTTCTTTGTTTTACTTTGCTGCCATTTTCTTAAATTCTAGTTGTATATTCAGTAATTCATGGTTTCGCCAAAACTGAAAATCGTCGTACAAAGACACCTTAACTTTGAAAATTAACGCCATTCGAACCTAAACTCTCCCATTAATTAATTCAATCAATTAAGTTATCACCAAGTAATATATTCCTATTAAAATATCTCATTTAGATTTGTAAATAAACTTATTTTTGTAACCTTGAATTCATATCCTATTTTTCATTCAAGTTGTAGGGGTGCGAAAATGTATGAGAGAAATTCCTTCCAACTCGATAATATAAATGGCCGAAAAACTTACCAACAATTATACAGACCAAGCCAGTCGTCGTGTGGCTAGAGTATTGGAAATCAAATCCAGTGGTACCGCGTTCGAAACTCACAGTCCCCAAACTTTTATGAAGATCTCTCAAGAAAGAAAACGAAGGGCCAACTTAAAGAAAAAAAGAAATTCAGTCAAGAAGAAGAAAATTCGAGAAAGCTGCATCAATAAAAGAAAAAAAATCAAAAGAAAAATCGAGATGAACAAGAATAAATAAACAAATTATAATAAAGGATATGGCCCCTACCCCCCATAAAGTATCCTTCTTCAAATTCTTTCATTGCTAAGATATTTAGGATCTTAGCTGGTGCCCTTAGTTATCTAAGCTCAAATTCAACTTAGCATTCAATAAATTCTCAAAAACCATCCCGCTAAAACATAATCCATAAAATCCAGTAAATTTGTCAAACACGATACCTCTTCTAAACCTATGCCGGTCAGAAATCCCCTTCTTAACTATCTTCTCAAGAATTTTACAAACGATAGAAGTTAAGCTTACCGGTCTAAGGTTATTTGGGTCCTCTTTACTTCCCCGTTTAAAAATGCGCACTGCATTCGCTAATTTCCAAATCATTAGGTATTTTTCCAAACTATAGTGATCTAGTATATATCTTCTCAAAGCTACTGCAATACTTTCTACACCTTCTTTGAGTAACCTAGAATGAATGTTGTCTGGGCCGGATGACTTACTAGTATTTAACTCCAATATAAGCCCTTTAATTATTTCCCTGTTTACATTACCGGTATTCAACACAACTTCCCTTGACCTAGAATTATCATCAATTAATCTATTTTGATTCTCTTGTGTAAATACTGAAGAAAAATGATCATTAAGAGCCTCTACTATTTCCTCATCAGATTCTTTCAAAACCCCTTCATATGTAATAAGCCCAATTTTATCACTGTTAGATTTGTTATTAATTCTATAATAGCTAAAGAATTTTCTTGGATCTTTATTATTATTTTGAGTTAAGTTCATTTCTGCCGCCCTTTTGCTCTTCTTAATAATCTTATTTAGCTCATTTCTAGTCGACCTATAAGGATTTAAATTGTCAAACTACTTTCTTTCTGTAATCTATGTATGCCCTTTTTTTCTCAGAAACTTTCCTATCTCCTGATTCCACCACAATGGCTTCCGACATTTCTTCTATAGTACGAGGGGCGGTCAATAAGTTTTGCGAATCGGTAGGGCAAAATAGAGGAAGGGGGATGGCTGTTTATGGGGGTATTAGGACAAGTTATGACAAGTCAGGCCCTGCAGCCGCACGCTCCTGCCTCGTCTAGTTAAGAAGCAGTAGCTGATCGCAGATCATCAGTCACAAATTTTTCAACAATGGAGAAGGTTGAGCACCGCGCAGTGATCAAATTTTTGACCAAGGAAGGCAAGAATGCAAAAGAGATCCATGAACGCATGGTTGCAGTGTACACCGACACTGCCCCTTCTTATGCAACCATTGCTCGTTGGAATAGGGAGTTCAGCTATGGTCGTGAGTCGCTTGAAGATGACTCACGTCCAGGACGCCCGTCAGACGTGAACAACGAGGACAATGTGGCGGGTGTGGAGAGGATGATCCTCGAAAATCGATGGGTGAAGGTCGAAGAAATCGAGCGAGAACTTGGATTATCACATGGAGGTGTTGTCAACATCATCCACGACGATTTGGCCATGAACAAGGTCTCTGCCCGTTGGGTCCCTAGAAACATCACGCCCCATGATCAACTTCAACATCGTCAAAGTTCACAAGGCCAGAGTTGCACAAGCTGCCCTGCGCGAGTGCGGATTCGAGCAGCTCAACCATCCCCCTCACAGTCAAGATCTGGCCCGTGGCGACTACTTTTATTCCGCCTGCTCAAGGCTGCACTGCATGGACGCCTGTTTGGGGACGATGAAGATGGCCAGCTCGCCGTCTAGGAGTGGATTGAACAGCAGTCGGGAGATTTCTGGTTGTCGGGAATTCGAAGCCTCAGGGACAAGTGGCGCAAGTGCATTGAAGTTGAGGGTAGTTATATTGAAAAATAATAAAACACTTTTCCTCATATCTCGTTTTATTATATCCGAATTGCAAAACTTATTGACCGCTCCTCGTATATGGTTATTCATGGGATTTATTTTATGTCAATAAATCAGCCTAAAGAGCGTTTCGAAAACCATAACCATAAATTTGTTTGATCGAAGTTTTCGCCTGCTAGTTTTTAGGCCTAAGACGAAAGCGAAATAAATTTTGAAATAATGAACTGGGTTTTAAGAAAAACATTAGACAAATATAAATATATTCATAGAATCAACGAATGCACAATGAGATAAGTTGGATTAGGTATACAATGAAAGATATGGTAAAATATGATTTACAGTAATGAGATGTGAAGAGAAATGAAGTACATGAAATAAATATGAAATAATATGGTGACTACGATGGACTGAATTGGGGGCTGCAAATACGAGAAGTAAATAGAATTAGGACCTACTCTCGTATGGTCGTTTGCAGAGAATTGCGATAGGATGTGGAATTAAACTAAGTATTATTTGTTTGGAGGTAATTGACTAATTGTAGAAGGAATGATTACCGACCTTTATACGGAGAATGGTGAGAGTCGAATGGGAAAGAATATTGTTCCAAAAGGTCGAGCTGAAAGCGTGTGTTTGTTTGTTTGTGTGTGAAATTTTAGGAGATGATTTTTGAAACAGTATTGCGTTAAATGAATTGACAAGTAAGATAAATGAATTAATTAATTATTAAGTTGTACATAAAATATGATTTAATTTACAAAAGTTAAGTAAAATAATTGAACGATTTAATTGACAAACGTAAAAGAATTGCATGATATGAATTTTGCATAGTAAGTGATGTCTATATATATATATATATATATATATATATATATATATATATATATATATATATATATATATATATATATATATATATATATATATATATATATATATATTAAGTTTCCCAGGAGGTTTTTATTATAGGAATGCCCAGAGGCATTGCTATACTTCCTAATAGCCTTCATTGGAATACACTACTTCTCTTCTATGTTTAGTATAGACTTAAAAGTATCCCACATCTCATAAGTATTCTTCCCCCTGAAATCTATATCCCACCTAATCTGATTTAGCAAGTTTCGTAATTTATTGTAATCTCCCCTATAAAAATTTGGAGTTTTTGTGGAGTTTGTTGATCTTCTACCTTTCACTATTCCCAAGTTAAAACGAACCATCTGATGATAACTATTTTCCAATGCTTCCCTGATAGTCAATTCCTGAACCAAGTGATCATATTTTGAAAGAATCAGATCTAAGATATTGGTACCCCTTGTTAGCTTATTAACTAATGAGTCAAAAATATTATCCTCAAAGTATTCTATAAACTTATAACTTGCTCTATCCCTTCCTATCATATTTTTCCAGTCCACAGAATATAAATTAAAGTCACCAAGAATAACTGTATCTACTTCACATACTTCCCTTATTTCTCTGTTCATTAGCTCATCAATACAGTCAGTCTGTCCGGTTGGTCTGTAAAAGGCTCCCAAGTGTATTATCCTATTTTTAGTGACCCTAATATCTATCCACAGTGACTCAACTTCTTCTTGCTTTATAGAATTATTTAGATTTGAAGAAATGCTATTTCTGATATAAATAATCAACCCACCACCCGTCCTATCTATCCTTTGACTAATGTACATATCATAACTCTGTAGGTTAAATTCACTCACGTTGTCATTAAATTTATTTTCATTAATCTATGATTCTATTACACATATTATACCTATATCTTCATCAATAATATAACTAAATAACTCACCTTTCTTATTTCTAAGACTACGAGCATTGGTATAAAGACAACTCAGCCTTCCTATCCCTGAAGCACCTCTTTTAGAATGTATACCTTCCACTCTATCTCCTCTGCATCTCTTTTCTTTCCCTGCCCCACCCTGTTCTCTTATATTTCCCTGACCACTATCAGTAACTAGTTTCCCGCCTACAAAGACCCAACGACACTATCTAACTCCTGCCACAACACGTCAACCCTAGCCAGGCTTAGATGGAGTCCATCCAATGCATACAATGCCTTATTCCACAAAACCCATTCCAAACATCTACAAACACTAATCCCGACTCCTCACACAGGCATTTTACATACTCATCCAATCCAATTGCATGAGACAACCATTCCATCCCCACATCCAATCTCGGAAGCACACCTGAAAGAGTGCCTTTCACTCTACTTTCACTCATCCTTTCAACTAACCTTTTGTACCTCTCTCGTAACTCACATGAACCCACCTTCCTTACATCATTTACTCCCACATTCATAATCACAACTGCATCCCTCTCACACCTAGACACCAGACTATCATACCTCTCAGACACATCATTTACACCAGCACCCGGCCGAGAAACTCCTTCTCCCTTCCATTTGCTTGCACTCAACTTTCTATCTATATATCTAATCTGAGAGTCACCAATCACAAGCACCTTAGTCATCCTCCTAGTCCCCCTAGGCCTAGCATTACAATCTCTCCTGTTCTCATTCAAATTACCACTTATTTCACTTTCTGCCACAACCACATCAGACGAATCACTTTCAACCTCTTCTTCTCTCAGGGCATCAAATCTGTTAGTCAACCTAACAGGTTCCATGTCCCTCTTACTCACAAACCTAACCTGTCATAACCTATCTATTCTATCCATATTGACCCACCATTCATCTTCACTCACATCAGTCACTTCTTTCTCTCCAATCCCTATTCTAGGCCTATCTTCCACCTCCCTGGTCTCAGCCACATTCTTCATGCGTACATTCGCATCCCTTCTCACTTCACTCACCAACTCACTTAATCTTTTGCATCATCACGCAACCGACCCACCTCCTCTACCAAAGCCACATATGCACTAGTCACATAATAAGCCGGGCGTTCAGATACATTTGCTCTTCTTTTAACACCACAAAAATCACAGGCTACATACACACTGCTTACATCAAAAGGCATACTCACTTCATCCAAAGTAACAGCCATACTGAGAAACTTTTCAAAATATAATTAAAAATTGCTTTAGAATTATGTCTAATAATCACAGTTAACTATCTTGTCGAACTTAAATATATTACACCGAAAAATCCAAAATGAAAAAACGTCACTGAATAGACAGCTCGCCGAAAAGACGTCTGATCGCTACCACTTATTTCACTAGACAGCACTAGACGAACACTGTCACTGATAACTGCTATAATTTTGTTAAAGCGTTAAAGGAATTTGCAGTCACTGCTGCAAATGTGTCCACAGATTAAGAAGATGGAATCCAGGTAGGTGAAGAAGATCAGGGTGGGCACGAGCTGGAGGATAGTTTCTTAATGAGAAGTGCCTTAGATCAGCAAGAAGACCTTTCGTCTGACCCATGCAGCTTCAGCCTACCTAAGCATCTGCGCTGTGCTTCACACACACTCAGTCTCGTCGCCACAACTGATGCAAAACAGGCACTGATTTTTTTTTTTTTCAAAGATCAATCATGCTGCGATGGGGAAATGCTCAGCATTATGTAACAAAAGAGGTCGTCCAAAATCAGCAGAGATTATCAAAACTGCTATCAACTGCTCATTAAAAGTGCCTTGCATTACAAGGTGGAACTCTCTGATGGATGCATTATCATTAATTTTAAAACACAAGGACAAATTACATTAACTCATGATGTTCCTTGAACTTCCAGTATTCAGAAGTCACGAAATTGAATTTCTTGGAGAGTAAGTCTCAGTTTTGGTTCCTATTGCAGTGGCATTTGATCGCCTAGAGGGAAAACAAAATTGATTTTATGTAGAATTGCTCCCTACCTTGCTCACTGTGGAAAAAAAGCTGAAGAACCTTCAGTCACGTTCTCTGAAATTTTGCCAACCTCTTCTAAGTGCAGTCACTAAAGGATTTGGAAAGCAAGACCAATCTTATTTGACCTTGGCAAAAGAAACCAGCGTTACAGATGCCATTATTGCATTAACAAGCCATTCATTCTTCAAAATCCGCTGGTTAGATATTAATATTTGATGGGACAGTTCAAGCCACCAAGACTCTGTAAAAATATTCTGATTCGAGTAATTGAGAATTTAGCAGAGGGACCCAAAGTTGAATCATCCAGTGGTGTATCGGACAGTGAAGATTATTTTGGATTTACAAAACCCATTCAAACACGATCAACCGCAGATTTAGAATTGTTCATTACCTTCAGGATTCAAATAAAACACTTCAAAGTTTAGATAGATATCCAAACATAACAAAAAGTTATTTATTAAATAAAACGCCACCCTTCCGTCGTCAGCTCTTGTGGAACGGCTCTTCTCTTTAGGAGGATTGACCTTATCTCTAAAACGGAATTCTTTATCTGACAAAACATTTCAGCAACTGATATTACTTAAATGTAATGCTGATATAAATAGCTAACTGAAATTTCATTCTATGGAACTTTCTATTTTTTTTTGTAGTACCTAAGTCCAATTGTCATCAAATCCTACATTAGTAATTATAATATACAATTTCATTTTAATGGATATTTTTTGGTTGAGATACCAATGGTCCTTATCGATTCTCATTATATATCATGTATATAATGACATATCATGTATATAATGTATCTAAGTACATTTAATATATTTAGTATTTAAATACATTTTTCTCATGTATTTAATATTTAGTATTTAAGGGGATACCACATTCATTTTTTCAACTTTTTACTACATTAGATTATCATATATGAAATTAAAGCTCATTAAAAGCCCTTTTATACCTGCCAAAATCATAATAACCTACGGCGCCTCTTTGTTTTTGAGATACAGGGGGTTCTTTCAGACGCCCTCCACTTGAAACCTAATGTCATATAAATGGCTATAGAATTAATAAAAAATAAGAATTCAAACTCAATTCACGAGCAAACGATGCACATGTGATTTAGTTATCATTTGAAATTAGTTTTCTTTAGCTCCATGAAAATTTGTGTTAATAGTGGACTAAAACATATATTTTCGGACAAGGTCAACTATAGGTTTTGTTCTCAGTTGGAAAAGAGGGTGTTAGGTGAATAGTAGTGGTGTTCTGAATGCCCTAGAATTTAGTTCAATCTATATTCGAATATTGCTAAAAATATAAAACAGTTCTCTTATTTTAGCAAATATTTAAAATCGTATGGTATAGTTTTGCGCTTTGTTCACAAATCGACTTTTAAAATTTACGGAGAATTTCCACGAATGTATAAAATTTTGCATTATCATAATTTTCATTATTGTTTTTCACAAATTAACCTTAAATATCTAAGAAAAGTTTCCACGAATGTATACAATTTTGCATTATCTTAATTTTCACTATGTTCTAGTCATGTTGTTAAAGAAATACTTATACCATAAAAAGATGCATAAAATTTGCAATAAAATGATATACAAAGCCAAAAAATGCGAATTTTGAACGAAAGAATTAGAAAAGTGACTAATGAACAAATGTGCTATCCCCTTAAATACTTTAAATGTATTTAGTGCTCACCTCTGCTTGTTTCTACTTCCTCCTTGTAATCCCCGTCGAATTCTTCATTTTCCGCTTTGATTATACGAAATCTATTTATCCAGTACTTTCTGAAATGGCGCTCTACAACTCTATCTCTGGTAATTTCATCTCAGTTGACTAATAATCTTATTTTATCTTGGAAGGGTTCCTCTTAATCTCTTGGGTTGATTCCAAAATTTTCTCGGGTCACCTTATGTGTCCATATTGCCAATTATGTTGTCCCAAGCCTGCTTAGTCTTTTCCATAATGAGAAGCTTGATGGTGTATCTCAATTCGCGAAGTTCTCTATAACGTTGGACTGTGTTTCCATACAGGTTTATATCGTTGATAAGGACTTCCATGCGGTCCCTCCTATCGGTGATATATTTATCCCACTTTGGGGCCGGGAGAGTTTTGAACCTCGTCCATGGGATAGCTAGACGGCCAGCCTCTATAATTTTCTCCACTGCATTGCGAAGATATTGATCGATCTCCTCAAGCGAGGCTCCTTCCAGTCGATTTGCTTGGATGGTGCTCAGATGTTCGTTATATGCGTCCCAATCAACTCTGTTCAAGCACCTTCGTTTGTGTATTTGGATCTGTATCAGTGAGATTTATAGCGTTGTCACCAGGCTGATATGGTCAGATGGTATATAAGGACCCAGTACTGTTACCTGATTAAGAGCGAAATTTGCGTTAGTTATTATAATATCAGGCGTGGTCGAGGACCTTTCGGTTAAAAAGGTGGCGAAACCTAGTCCTTGCCTATGCACTATGTTCCGATTAATTAAGAGGCTCAGTGAGTTACCGGTTCCATTGAATGCCGTCGTATAGCCCGCTTCTCTGCAGCAGGCATTGAGGTCTCCGATTAAAATTGTAGAGGCGTTTCTACGGAATAAACGGATAAAGCTAGGAATTGGCAAATATGAGCGTCTTAGAAGTTGATAACCGACGGCCATCGCAACGTCATCATAGGTCATCTTGATTTTTATCGTCACGTAAGAGTCTTCTAGTCCTTGAATTTCTTGGAATCTTATGTCTCTCCTGACTGTAATTGCAACACCATTAAATCTTTCGTTAAAGTGGTTTACCATTAGTACTTGGTAATTGTATATTTTAATGTAATATGTCCTCATGTCAACGCCCTGCTCAAAAATGAGAATGATAACTGGGTCCAGGTCCTTATGATTTCCCTGTAAATACTTTTCTTATTTGTCCAACCGTTAACATTGAGGGAGAAGATTTTTAAGTTTCTAATATATCTTAATTGATTATCCATGATTAGTTTTTATGCAACTGTTTCGGTTTCGATCCGCTTTCTCTGGATGAGGATCTAATTCTCTCGCTTCTCTTCTTTTTAAATATCTCGTGTGCGAGCTTAAAGCAAGAATCCTGGGAGATCTCAATTCAACCTTGTTTTAGAGCCGCTAGCAGGTCATCTTCGTTTATTTCAGCTTCGTAGTCGTATTTGTATTTCCCCTTAATGATTCCTGATATGATGTCAGTTGATTTTGAAATCTTCGGTATTGGTGCAGATGGTGAACCGTAAATCATCATACCTTACCTAGTCCTTCTGTTGTTTTACATGTTTTGGGGGAAACAGCACTATCCATTGGCTCGGTTTCTTCTTTACTTCCCATTTGCGTGGCTGTAATGGTGACCCCATCTCTGGTTGTGGGGCGTGGTTCTGTTCGGGAGTCACTAGGTACTGACGTTCTTGGTTTATTCAGGCGGGGGTCTCTAGACGTGCAGCGAGATATTGTTACAGTTTCCTTCATAGCTTTGATTTGGGCCTGGAACAGCTCCCCTGATGGGAGATTGTCCGCGAACCACATCAGTTTGAGTCCGTTGTAAACTAGCATCTTATTCATTTCCGTTGCATAGCTTCCTGGTTTAATAATGTTGGTAAGGTGTGCATGAAGGATGCACATCACCAAATCTGGTCGCATGTCCGGGCCTATGTTTAAGCAATGTCTTTTTATGGTTGTCTGGTCTTGCCGCCTGTCCGTACGTCGTGTTAGCCTTTTTTGTTCTTATCTTCTATTATCTGTTTCTTCTTTTCAGCTATTATAGTCTTTTTAGGCAGACAGGCCATTGGTATGGTTCAATGCGGGTTGCTGCAATTTATACATTTGTTCTGCGGGTTTTTACACTCTTTCCACGTATGATCTGTACGAGCGCATTCAGAGCACACTTTACCTTCGAACGAGCATTCTTTTGTAGAGTGCTTCTCCAGGGCATAACAAGAGAAGCACACTTGAAGTGTGATAAACACCTCACGTTCAATGCAGGACGCTGATGCGTTGGAGTTAAACATGACCATTCCATTTTCCTTAGCTTTGTTTGCCATTTCAGCTGTTTGAAATGCCACTTTGAATACATGACTGTATTCATCTCCTTCCCGATTCTTGAATTTATATACTTCGTCTATCTTAGCCCAATTTTGCTTCGATTCTATTTCATGTTGTATTTCTTCGGGATAGTATGAGCTAAGGTAAGGGTCAATGTTTCGACAGACAATCGATCTCTATGCAGCAACTTAAGGGGGCACCTTAGGAACGAGGCCGATCTTTTCAAATTTATTTCTCGATTTTGTGCTCAGAATACTATCTATGTCCTGGGTCGTGTCGCACATGGCTAGGTAGCCATACGCTTGTTCTTTCACTCGGCAAAGAGCAATCCCAAGTTTCGATAAGGCGACTTCGAATACTTTCTCCCTCACCGGTTTCTAACAGCGCTCTTTCACCCTAAGCTTGAGGGGAATGCGCTTGTCGCCATTGAGGTCGTCCATGACGGCCCGAAGGCGGTGGTTCTGGTTGCGAATCTAACAGGCCCTTATCGCGGGGCCTTGACCTATTACTATCCCCGAGTTCTCCTTTATCTGCCCTACCTATGATTTTGTCTTACGGGGTCCACCTACCTGCCCTGACCACTCCAACCCAGACTGGGCTCCCCTTCTTCGTGCCTCCTGCAGGGCTTCCTTGCTGAGTTCGGACACGCCAGAGACAAGCGGCTTCTACAGACCTTAATTGGCAGGAGAGTTATTTGAACTCGAGATGTGCTGTTGCGTTGAAAAAAAAGAAAGAGTTCAGGGACTTAGGCTCGCGGGCGCGCGTAATTTAGATCTTCTTTGGACTCAGTTGTGAGGCTTTGGAGTAAAAAGACTTCTTCACTTACTATCCGTAGTGGTAAATCCGCTGGCTAAGAGTAGCAGGGCTAACTGTGCAGTTTTCCTCCTTTTCCTATGCAGGGGCAGGTATCCAACGATGAGAGCAGTCGCTATGACTATTCGTATGTACGTTAGATGCCTATTTTATTTAAAGTGCAAAAAGGGAAGCTCATCTCGTGTAGCAGGCTGGATTAAGTGATCAAACGAGCTTTCTTAGGATAAAGGAAAATATTCAACTAGATTCTCTATTTCGTCGTAAATTGTGGGAACACGTCTCGAAACGGTAGTGATAACTTCTTCTTGCTTCTTGATAATGATCCTTAAGCCACAAAATACAGCTATATACATAGTCGTTCCATTTACTCATAGCTATACAATATTCAACCAATCAAGGTTGACACATTTAATTGTCATACCTATGTTCATTTCTGAAATAACAGACCTAAGCGTTAACTGATGAGAGAAGTATGGAGAGAGAGAGGATGATAACATGAAAGATATTTTTTGGGGGGAGGTTGATTAAAAGATGTGGTGATAAGTATGAAGATGATTAGTTGCCAGGTTACTGGCTGGTCTCTTTGGCTTTTAAGTTCTTTATCTCCACTTTACTTCTAAGTTAGATTGAGACCTTTGCAGGTGCGTTAGTTCTAATTTTGTTGATGAATAATTATTTTCTTAGTATAAATCTTATCCGTTTATTGGTTTGTTTCTTCTAATTTATTTTCTTTATCTTTCTTGTATTAGTCTCTTGTGACTAATTGGGGCATTCATACCTTTGTCTTCTTTTTTCTAAACTTGGAGTTATTTGTTTGGTTTTCCTGTTGATTTCTCAACTTTTCCTTAGTATGTGTCGGGTTTTGTTTTGATAGTCAGTTCCTCCTGCTCTAGGTTGATCCTATTGCTGAGGAATAACTTATTTAAGGTTTCTTTAAAGCTGTCTTGGTTTAGGTAGCTTTGATGATTCCTTCTTTGCCTTTAGTCCATTTCCACCTTGTTACTCTTTCCAATAGTTCTTTTCTTAATGTCTTTACGTCATCGGGGTAGATTCTGATTTTGTTTTCGTCTAGTAGTTTTTCAATGTTTTTTTTGTTTTTATTCACAAACGAAGGTCCACTTGTACGTCCCTTGTTCTATACCCTTTTTTACGTCAATCGGTTTTAACTCTCTTGGGAGGGGGTATGCTTCATGTACGAAGACCTTGAGATTGAAGTCGCGGGCTTTGTACAGGCATCCTTCTTTGATATTGATTTTGAAGGTGTCTTTTTCGGAGTCAGTTGTCCATTCCGTTTCTGTTTCCGTCGGTGTGATGTTCTTCTTCGTTTTCTTCTGAGATTGGGTTTCTTTCCTTACTTTTTGTTCTGGTTCGGTTTCTTTGGCATGTTCTTGTTCTTTCTTTCCTGTCTCTGTTCCAACACACATCATATCTTTGACGTTTAGTGTCTTCCCGGCTGTGACATCGTATATGAGTGCCGATGGAGGATTTGGGGGAAACCACATTTTGCGTATTCCATTCTTCTCCAAAAGGAGATTTAGGGTTTTCGCAAAGGTTCCCGGTTCGCGATATTGTTCACGTGCGCAAACATTATGCATGCTAGTATATCTAAGCCGGTGCCTTCATTCACATTAATGTTGATTTTAGGTTCTTGAGCACTTTTTACCTCGTTGATTGTGGCTTTGGCAACACTCGCATAGGTCTGGTTGTTTTGTTTTTGTGTTTTCTCTTTTTGTTCCAGTTCTTTTCTCTTAAAGATTATCTTCCGTTTGGGGCAGTTTATGGCCATAGTCCTGTGAGGACCCTGGCAGTTGATGCATTTCTTTATTTGTTCATTGCACTCTCTGAAGATATGGCCGACTTGACTGCACTCGGAGCATATCTTCTAGTCCTCTTGGGGGCAATTCTTTGATACGTGATCCTCTAGTGCATAGCACTGAAAACATGTTTGGACATTGATGAATTTTTCCAGTTCCATGTTGTCAGGAGGGATTCTCATCTCAAATGCTAGAATCCCATTTGAGAGCGCTTTGTTTGCCATTTCCGTCGTTGCGCACACGATCTTGAACACGTGGGTGTGGCTCCTGAATTTGATGAGGTCATTAATTTTGAGATTTTGATTTTCGTTCTCAATCTCCGTGGTCAATTCTTCTGGGGTGTGGGCTCCTACGTATTCGTCAACTTTTCTACATATGATTGACCGGTTTGCCAGGAGTTGCGTCGGTAATTTTTGGGTTAGACCTATTTTGTTTAGGGCCGTTGTTCCTTTCGGGAAAATCAATTTTTTCACATCTTCCTGTTTGTGGCAGAGAGCCACATAACCGTTGGGGACGTCGAGCAGCCTTGTTATGGCTACTTTTAGGTCGATGTAGAGGGTTCTGATGAGATATTTTCTCTCCGGCTTCTGTCTTCCTTGTTCTACCCTATGCGGTAGTCTTTTATATTCCTTCATTTTTTGGGTGGTGGGGGTCTCTCCCCTCTTAAAAGAGGGGTGTGGGAGGGGGTTAGGCGATCATTGAGGATGATGCGCCTGTATAAAAATTAATATTATAACTCTCTTATAGGTACCTCCGCAATGGGACGATTTTGGTGTGGTAGGGAAAAGGGTGCAAAAGACAAAAGATGAAAGGAAAGGAAATGAAGTCCTATTCTTGTACTTGACAACTCTTCTAGGTAATTTTCTTTCTTCTTAAGCAATCTACGGTCTCTATTCCAAGGAATGAGAACGAGGCAGACTCTTCTTCGGTTGAGAATGATCTGAAGTATTGGCGGTCGTATGCTTTACCAAACTTGACTTGCGTGGTGTATCAGCGATCCGAGCGGTGAATTCCAATCTAATAATGATGATGATATATACTCAGTTTTAGTAGAAGTTGGGATAGTGGAAGATATAGTATGTGAAAATTAAAGATGGGAGGGGGTATTCTGCCCTAGGAGGGAGGGCATCGCTTTATTTTTATTTTCTGTTCATTTTGCCTTTATTAGTGTTGTTAGGTTATGCTTTTTTCTCTTCTGTTTATGTTCCTTCGTGTGTTTTTTAGTGTTCTTCTTATTGTTTCTTTCTTATGATTTGTTGCTCTTATTTTTGATGTAAAATATTTAGCATTCAAGCCTTTTATAGCTTTGTTTGCCGACAGTTTCCCTTGTATTGCTTGTTTAGTGAAAGTCGTATTGTTTGCTGTTCTCATTTTTGTGTGTTTTTCTGCAGCGTTTTTAATATGTTGTATTGTGTTATTACTATATGTATAGTGGTGTGATAATTTCTTGAGTACATAGTTTTGTGCTCAGGAATCGACTTCGGCGTGAGACTTTCGCACGCAGCCTTGCAGGAATATTAAGCCTGCCGCCTGTTCCCTGTAACTCTAGAGTGACCTCATTCGTTAGAGTGGACCAGATCTTTTTACCCAGTTCATGGGGGACGACATTGATGGGCTCCAAACATTTCCTCCTGTACAAATCACTTTGCCTAAGATGATAACTCCTTCTTACTTTATTGATTAGCAGAGAGGCAGTGTTCTGGGGCCTTTTCATCGAGGTTTTGTTTGCCGCTTGGGAGACCACTGCGGGGTAGATCGGCTTAGCCCGGATATACATCAGATATATTTCCTGATGTTGGCCGAGCTAAGATCTCTAAACCTGTAAAGCTTGAAGATTTCTCTCTTTGCTAGGTTCCGCCTCTCCGTGTGGTGTTTCGAATATCCATGGTCGGTGATTTTAAGGCCCAGAACGGTCCTTCGGCGGAGTAGCCGTATCTCCTCCCATCTATGATGATGGGACATGTCAACTCGCGGCTCAACGGGAGGATTTGGAATTTGTCCCTATTGGTCCTGATTTTCCATCGTCTCTCATATTGGCTGATGTTGTTGATTTCCGCTATTGTGCGAGCCGCCTGCACTCTCGCTTTCCTCTCCGGGCATGGGGCAATTTGAGTGACGTCATCTGCGAAGTGCAGATACATCGTGTCCCTGTGCACCGGAGTTGGGAGGTCGATTGTGAAGACTAAGTGAAGCAGAGGACTCAGGCAGCTTCCCTGAGAAACGCCTGCTTTTAATTCGAATTTGGGGCCTCTGTACCCTTCTATCATAAGACATGCCCTTCTGTCCATGACGAAATCAAAAAGGATCCATCCCAGGATTGGATCTAGCTGGAGGTTCAGGATCTTGTATTGAAGTCATTCGAGCCAGACTTTATCGAAGGCCTTTTGCACGTCCCTCAACACAATATCTACATAGAACCTGTTCGCTTGGAAGTATGCTACTTTTTTCAGTTAGGAGCGCCAGGGCGCTGTCTGTGCCCCTTTTTTGCGGAACCCATGCTGCTGGGGTTTATGTGCTCCTAACTCGCTCAGTTGAGCTTGTAGCCTGTTTGCTGAAATCTTTTCGAAGATTTTTCCCTGTATCTCAAGAAAAGAAATCGGGCGATAGTTTGCCACCTGATCCGGGGAGTGTTTCCCTTCAGAATAAAGATGATTTTGGCCATCTTGTATCCGTCAGGGAAGCAGGCTGTATTCAGGGCAGCGTTCATTATGTTCGCCTAACCCCTAATAATTTGTCTTGGGGCATTTACGAGGTTGTTCTTCATAATCCCAGACCAGCCTGGAGCCCACTGCTTGAAGGACCTTATGGCGTTTAAGGTCTCCTCGACAGTTCTTTGGCATCCGTGGTCAACCATGACTCTTTCCCGAGATACTTGCGGATGGAGATGGGTTCTATGTATCACTGTGCCGAGGTCGTCGAGCAATTATTCTTCAAAATGCTGGTCGAAGAAATCGTTTTCCTCAGGTGATATAGCGAAAATCTTTTGCCAGTGTGCTCTAAATTTTCTTTCGAGAGACTCTGGGTCCTCTATGATGTGGTCTCCATCTTTGATTTGGGTTCTGGCTCAGTTGAGCTTGTAGCCTGTTTGCTAAAATCTTTTCGAAGATTTTTCCCTGTATTTCAAGAAAATAGATCGGGCGATAGTTTGCCACCTGATCCGGGGAGTGTTTCCATTCAAAATAAAGATGATTTTGGCCATCTTGTATCCGTCAGGGAAGTAGGCTGTATTCAGGGCAGCGTTCATTATGTTCGCCAAACCTTGAATGATTTGCCTTGGGGCATTTACGAAGGTTGTTCTTCGTAATCCCAGACCAGCCTGGAGCCCTATGCTTGAAGGACCATATGGCGTTTAAGGTCTCCTCGACAGTTCTTTGGCATCCGTGGTCAACCATGACTCTTTCCCGAAATACTTGCGGATGGGGATGGGTTCTATGTATCACTGTGCCGAGGTCGTCGAGCAATTGTTCTTCAAAATGCTGGTCGAAGAAATCGTTTTCCTCAGGTGATATAGCGAAAATCTTTTGCCAGTTTGCTCTAAATTATCTTTCGAGACACTCTGGGTCCTTTATGATGTGGTCTCCATCTTTGATTTGGGTTCTGGCTAGGTTGAGCTTGTAGCCTGTTTGCTAAAATCTTTTCGAAGATTTTTCCCTGTATCTCAAGAAAAGAGATCGGGCGATAGTTTGCCACCTGATCCGGGGAGTGTTTTCCTTCTGAATAAAGATGGTTTGGGCCATCTTGTATCCGTCAGGAAAGTAGGCTGTATTCAGGGCAGCGTTCATTATGTTCGCGACCCTGAATAATTTGCCTTGGGGCATTTACGAGGTTGTTCTTCGTAATTTCCAGACCAGCCTGGAGCCGTCTGCTTGAAGGACCTTATGGCGTTTAAGGTCTCCTCGACAGTTCTTTGGCATCCGTGGTCAATCATGACTCTTTCCCGCGATACTTGCGGATGGGGATGGGTTCTATGTATCACTGTGCCGAGGTCGTCGAGCAATTGTTCTTCAAAATGCTGGTCGAAGAAATCGTTTTCCTCAGGTGATATAGCGAAAATCTTTTGCCAGTGTGCTCTAAATGAACTTTCGAGAGACTCTGGGTCCTTTATGATGTGGTCTCCATCTTTGATTTGGGTTCTGACTCAGTTGAGCTTGTAGCCTGTTTGCTGAAATCTTTTCGAAGATTTTTCCCTGTATCTCAAGAAAAGAGATCGGGCGATAGTTTGCCACTTGATCCGGGGAGTGTTTCCCTTCAGAATAAAGATGATTTTGGCCATCATCTATCCGTCAGGGAAGTAGGCTGTATTCAGGGCAGCGTTCATTATGTTCGCCAAACCCTGAATAATTTGCCTTGGGGCATTTACGAGGTTGTTCTTCGTAATCCCAGACCAGCCTGGAGCCCTCTGCTTGAAGGACCTTATGGCGTTTAAGGTCTCCTCGACAGTTCTTTGGCATCCGTGGTCAACCATGACTCTTTCCCGAGATACTTGCGGATGGAGATGGGTTCTATGTATCACTGTGCCGAGGTCGTCGAGCAATTATTCTTCAAAATGCTGGTCGAAGAAATCGTTTTCCTCAGGTGATATAGCGAAAATCTTTTGCCAGTGTGCTCTAAATTTTCTTTCGAGAGACTCTGGGTCCTCTATGATGTGGTCTCCATCTTTGATTTGGGTTCTGGCTCAGTTGAGCTTGTAGCCTGTTTGCTAAAATCTTTTCGAAGATTTTTCCCTGTATTTCAAGAAAATAGATCGGGCGATAGTTTGCCACCTGATCCGGGGAGTGTTTCCATTCAAAATAAAGATGATTTTGGCCATCTTGTATCCGTCAGGGAAGTAGGCTGTATTCAGGGCAGCGTTCATTATGTTCGCCAAACCTTGAATGATTTGCCTTGGGGCATTTACGAAGGTTGTTCTTCGTAATCCCAGACCAGCCTGGAGCCCTATGCTTGAAGGACCATATGGCGTTTAAGGTCTCCTCGACAGTTCTTTGGCATCCGTGGTCAACCATGACTCTTTCCCGAAATACTTGCGGATGGGGATGGGTTCTATGTATCACTGTGCCGAGGTCGTCGAGCAATTGTTCTTCAAAATGCTGGTCGAAGAAATCGTTTTCCTCAGGTGATATAGCGAAAATCTTTTGCCAGTTTGCTCTAAATTATCTTTCGAGACACTCTGGGTCCTTTATGATGTGGTCTCCATCTTTGATTTGGGTTCTGGCTAGGTTGAGCTTGTAGCCTGTTTGCTAAAATCTTTTCGAAGATTTTTCCCTGTATCTCAAGAAAAGAGATCGGGCGATAGTTTGCCACCTGATCCGGGGAGTGTTTTCCTTCTGAATAAAGATGGTTTGGGCCATCTTGTATCCGTCAGGAAAGTAGGCTGTATTCAGGGCAGCGTTCATTATGTTCGCGACCCTGAATAATTTGCCTTGGGGCATTTACGAGGTTGTTCTTCGTAATTTCCAGACCAGCCTGGAGCCGTCTGCTTGAAGGACCTTATGGCGTTTAAGGTCTCCTCGACAGTTCTTTGGCATCCGTGGTCAATCATGACTCTTTCCCGCGATACTTGCGGATGGGGATGGGTTCTATGTATCACTGTGCCGAGGTCGTCGAGCAATTGTTCTTCAAAATGCTGGTCGAAGAAATCGTTTTCCTCAGGTGATATAGCGAAAATCTTTTGCCAGTGTGCTCTAAATTTTCTTTCGAGAGACTCTGGGTCCTCTATGATGTGGTCTCCATCTTTGATTTTCCGTTCTGGCTCAGTTGAGCTTGTAGCCTGTTTGCTGAAATCTTTTCGAAGATTTTTCCCTGTATCTCAAGAAAAGAGATCGGGCGATAGTTTGCCACCTAATCCGGGGAGTGTTTCCCTTCAGAATAAAGATGATTTTGGCTATCTTGTATCCGTCAGGGAAGTAGGCTGTATTCAGGTCAGCGTTCATTATGTTCGCCAAACCCTGAATAATTTGCCTTGGGGCATTTACGAGGTTGTTCTTGGTAATCCCAGACCAGCCTGGAGCCCTCTGCTTGAAGGACCTTATGGCGTTTAAGGTCTCCTCGACAGTTCTTTGGCATCCGTGGTCAACCATGACTCTTTCCCGAAATACTTGCGGATGGGGATGGGTTCTATGTATCACTGTGCCGAGGTCGTCGAGCAATTGTTCTTCAAAATGCTGGTCGAAGAAATCGTTTTCCTCAGGTGATATAGCGAAAATCTTTTGCCAGTGTGCTCTAAATTTTCTTTCGAGACACCCTGGGTCCTTTATGATGTGGTCTCCATCTTTGATTTGGGTTCTGGCTCAGTTGAGCTTGTAGCCTGTTTGCTGAAATCTTTTCGAAGATTTTTCCCTGTATCTCAAGAAAAGAGATCGGGCGATAGTTTGCCACCTGATCCGGGGAGTGTTTCCCTTCAGAATAAAGATGATTTTGGCCATCTTGTATCCGTCAGGGAAGTAGGCTGTATTCAGGGCAGTGTTCATTACGTTCGCCAAACCCTGAATAATTTGCCTTGGGGCATTTACGAGGTTGTTCTTCGTAATCCCAGACCAGCCTGGAGCCCTCTGCTTGAAGGACCTTATGGCGTTTAAGGTCTCCTCGACAGTTCTTTGGCATCCGTGGTCAACCATGACTCTTTCCCGAAATACTTGCGGATGGGGATGGGTTCTATGTATCACTGTGCCGAGGTCGTCGAGCAATTGTTCTTCAAAATGCTGGTCGAAGAAATCGTTTTCCTCAGGTGATATAGCGAAAATCTTTTGCCAGTGTGCTCTAAATTTTCTTTCGAGAGACTCTGGGTCCTTTATGATGTGGTCTCCATCTTTGATTTGGGTTCTGGCTAGGTTGAGCTTGTAGCCTGTTTGCTAAAATCTTTTCGAAGATTTTTCCCTGTATCTCAAGAAAAGAGATCGGGCGATAGTTTGCCACCTGATCCGGGGAGTGTTTCCCTTCTGAATAAAGATGGTTTGGGCCATCTTGTATCCGTCAGGAAAGTAGGCTGTATTCAGGGCAGCGTTCATTATGTTCGCGACCCTGAATAATTTGCCTTGGGGCATTTACGAGGTTGTTCTTCGTAATTTCCAGACCAGCCTGGAGCCGTCTGCTTGAAGGACCTTATGGCGTTTAAGGTCTCCTCGACAGTTCTTTGGCATCCGTGGTCAATCATGACTCTTTCCCGCGATACTTGCGGATGGGGATGGGTTCTATGTATCACTGTGCCGAGGTCGTCGAGCAATTGTTCTTCAAAATGCTGGTCGAAGAAATCGTTTTCCTCAGGTGATATAGCGAAAATCTTTTGCCAGTGTGCTCTAAATGAACTTTCGAGAGACTCTGGGTCCTTTATGATGTGGTCTCCATCTTTGATTTGGGTTCTGACTCAGTTGAGCTTGTAGCCTGTTTGCTGAAATCTTTTCGAAGATTTTTCCCTGTATCTCAAGACAAGAGATCGGGCGATAGTTTGCCACCTGATCCGGGGAGTGTTTCCCTTCAGAATAAAGATGATTTTGGCCATCATCTATCCGTCAGGGAAGTAGGCTGTATTCAGGGCAGCGTTCATTAGGTTCGCCAAACCCTGAATAATTTGCCTTGGGGCATTTACGAGGTTGTTCTTCGTAATCCCAGACCAGCCTGGAGCCCTCTGCTTGAAGGACCTTATGGCGTTTAAGGTCTCCTCGACAGTTCTTTGGCATCCGTGGTCAACCATGACTCTTTCCCGAAATACTTGCGGATGGGGATGGGTTCTATGTATCACTGTGCCGAGGTCATCGAGCAATTGTTCTTCAAAATGCTGGTCGAAGAAATCGTTTTCCTCAGGTGATATAGCGAAAATCTTTTGCCAGTGTGCTCTAAATTTTCTTTCGAGAGACTCTGGGTCCTCTATGATGTGGTCTCCATCTTTGATTTTCCGTTCTGGCTCAGTTGAGCTTGTAGCCTGTTTGCTAAAATCTTTTCGAAGATTTTTCCCTGTATCTCAAGAAAAGAGATCGGGCGATAGTTTGCCACCTAATCCGGGGAGTGTTTCCCTTCAGAATAAAGATGATTTTGGCTATCTTGTATCCGTCAGGGAAGTAGGCTGTATTCAGGTCAGCGTTCATTATGTTCGCCAAACCCTGAATAATTTGCCTTGGGGCATTTACGAGGTTGTTCTTGGTAATCCCAGACCAGCCTGGAGCCGTCTGCTTGAAGGACCTTATGGCGTTTAAGGTCTCCTCGACAGTTCTTTGGCATCCGTGGTCAACCATGACTCTTTCCCGAAATACTTGCGGATGGGGATGGGTTCTATGTATCACTGTGCCGAGGTCGTCGAGCAATTGTTCTTCAAAATGCTGGTCGAATAAATCGTTTTCCTTAGGTGATATAGCGAAAATCTTTTGCCAGTGTGCTCTAAATTTTCTTTCGAGAGACTCTGGGTCCTTTATGATGTGGTGTTCATCTTTGATTTGGGTTCTGGCTCAGTTGAGCTTGTAGCCTGTTTGCTGAAATCTTTTGGAAGATTTTTCCCTGTATCTCAAGAAAAGAGATCGGGCGATAGTTTGCCACCTGATCCGGGAAGTGTTTCCCTTCTGAATAAAGATAATTTTGGCCATCTTGTATCCGTCAGGGAAGTTGGCTGTATTCAGGGCAGCGTTCATTATGTTAGCGTCCCTGAATAATTTGCCTTGGGGCATTTACGAGGTTGTTCTTCGTAATTTCCAGACCAGCCTGGAGCCCTCTGCTTGAAGGATCTTATGGCGTTTATGGTCTCCTCGACAGTTCTTTGGCATCCGTGGTCAATCATGACTCTTTCCGAGATACTTGCGGATGGGGATGAGTTCTATGTATTACTGTGCCGAGGTCGTCGAGCAATTGTTCTTCAAAATGCTGGTCGAAGAAATCGTTTTCCTCAGGTGATATAGCGAAAATCTTTTGCCAGTGTGCTCTAAATTTTCTTTCGAGACACTCTGGGTCCTTTATGATGTGGTCTCCATCTTTGATTTGGGTTCTAGCTCAGTTGAGCTTGTAGCCTGTTTGCTGAAATCTTTTCGAAGATTTTTCCCTGTATCTCAAGAAAAGAGATCGGGCGATAGTTTGCCACCTGATCCGGGGAGTGTTTCCCTTCAGAATAAAGATGATTTTGGCCATCTTGTATCCGTCAGGGAAGTAGGCTGTATTCAGGGCAGTGTTCATTACGTTCGCCAAACCCTGAATAATTTGCCTTGGGGCATTTACGAGGTTGTTCTTCGTAATCCCAGACCAGCCTGGAGCCCTCTGCTTGAAGGACCTTATGGCGTTTAAGGTCTCCTTGACAGTTCTTTGGCATCCGTGGTCAACCATGACTCTTTCCCGAAATACTTGCGGATGGGGATGGGTTCTATGTATCACTGTGCCGAGGTCGTCGAGCAATTGTTCTTCAAAATGCTGGTCGAAGAAATCGTTTTCCTCAGGTGATATAGCGAAAATCTTTTGCCAGTGTGCTCTAAAGTTTCTTTCGAGAGACTCTGGGTCCTTTATGATGTGGTCTCCATCTTTGATTTGGGTTCTGGCTAGGTTGAGCTTGTAGCCTGTTTGCTAAAATCTTTTCGAAGATTTTTCCCTGTATCTCAAGAAAAGAGATCGGGCGATAGTTTGCCACCTGATCCGGGGAGTGTTTCCCTTCTGAATAAAGATGGTTTGGGCCATCTTGTATCCCTCAGGAAAGTAGGCTGTATTCAGGGCAGCGTTCATTATGTTCGCGACCCTGAATAATTTGCCTTGGGGCATTTACGAGGTTGTTCTTTGTAATTTCCAGACCAGCCTGGAGCCGTCTGCTTGAAGGACCTTATGGCGTTTAAGGTCTCCTCGACAGTTCTTTGGCATCCGTGGTCAATCATGACTCTTTCCCGAAATACTTGCGGATGGGGATGGGTTCTATGTATCACTGTGCCGAGGTCGTCGAGCAATTGTTCTTCAAAATGCTGGTCGAAGAAATCGTTTTCCTCAGGTGATATAGCGAAAATCTTTTGCCAGTGTGCTCTAAATTTTCTTTCGAGAGACTCTGGGTCCTTTATGATGTGGTCTCCATCTTTGATTTGGGTTCTGGCTAGGTTGAGCTTGTAGCCTGTTTGCTAAAATCTTTTCGAAGATTTTTCCCTGTATCTCAAGAAAAGAGATCGGGCGATAGTTTGCCACCTGATCCGGGGAGTGTTTCCCTTCTGAATAAAGATGGTTTGGGCCATCTTGTATCCGTCAGGAAAGTAGGCTGTATTCAGGGCAGCGTTCATTATGTTCGCGACCCTGAATAATTTGCCTTGGGGCATTTACGAGGTTGTTCTTCGTAATTTCCAGACCAGCCTGGAGCCGTCTGCTTGAAGGACCTTATGGCGTTTAAGGTCTCCTCGACAGTTCTTTGGCATCCGTGGTCAATCATGACTCTTTCCCGCGATACTTGCGGATGGGGATGGGTTCTATGTATCACTGTGCCGAGGTCGTCGAGCAATTGTTTTTCAAAATGCTGGTCGAAGAAATCGTTTTCCTCAGGTGATATAGCGAAAATCTTTTGCCAGTGTGCTCTAAATGAACTTTCGAGAGACTCTGGGTCCTTTATGATGTGGTCTCCATCTTTGATTTGGGTTCTGACTCAGTTGAGCTTGTAGCCTGTTTGCTGAAATCTTTTCGAAGATTTTTCCCTGTATCTCAAGACAAGAGATCGGGCGATAGTTTGCCACCTGATCCGGGGAGTGTTTCCCTTCAGAATAAAGATGATTTTGGCCATCATCTATCCGTCAGGGAAGTAGGCTGTATTCAGGGCAGCGTTCATTAGGTTCGCCAAACCCTGAATAATTTGCCTTGGGGCATTTACGAGGTTGTTCTTCGTAATCCCAGACCAGCCTGGAGCCCTCTGCTTGAAGGACCTTATGGCGTTTAAGGTCTCCTCGACAGTTCTTTGGCATCCGTGGTCAACCATGACTCTTTCCCGAAATACTTGCGGATGGGGATGGGTTCTATGTATCACTGTGCCGAGGTCATCGAGCAATTGTTCTTCAAAATGCTGGTCGAAGAAATCGTTTTCCTCAGGTGATATAGCGAAAATCTTTTGCCAGTGTGCTCTAAATTTTCTTTCGAGAGACTCTGGGTCCTCTATGATGTGGTCTCCATCTTTGATTTTCCGTTCTGGCTCAGTTGAGCTTGTAGCCTGTTTGCTAAAATCTTTTCGAAGATTTTTCCCTGTATCTCAAGAAAAGAGATCGGGCGATAGTTTGCCACCTAATCCGGGGAGTGTTTCCCTTCAGAATAAAGATGATTTTGGCTATCTTGTATCCGTCAGGGAAGTAGGCTGTATTCAGGTCAGCGTTCATTATGTTCGCCAAACCCTGAATAATTTGCCTTGGGGCATTTACGAGGTTGTTCTTGGTAATCCCAGACCAGCCTGGAGCCGTCTGCTTGAAGGACCTTATGGCGTTTAAGGTCTCCTCGACAGTTCTTTGGCATCCGTGGTCAACCATGACTCTTTCCCGAAATACTTGCGGATGGGGATGGGTTCTATGTATCACTGTGCCGAGGTCGTCGAGCAATTGTTCTTCAAAATGCTGGTCGAATAAATCGTTTTCCTTAGGTGATATAGCGAAAATCTTTTGCCAGTGTGCTCTAAATTTTCTTTCGAGAGACTCTGGGTCCTTTATGATGTGGTCTCCATCTTTGATTTGGGTTCTGGCTCAGTTGAGCTTGTAGCCTGTTTGCTGAAATCTTTTGGAAGATTTTTCCCTGTATCTCAAGAAAAGAGATCGGGCGATAGTTTGCCACCTGATCCGGGAAGTGTTTCCCTTCTGAATAAAGATAATTTTGGCCATCTTGTATCCGTCAGGGAAGTTGGCTGTATTCAGGGCAGCGTTCATTATGTTAGCGTCCCTGAATAATTTGCCTTGGGGCATTTACGAGGTTGTTCTTCGTAATTTCCAGACCAGCCTGGAGCCCTCTGCTTGAAGGATCTTATGGCGTTTATGGTCTCCTCGACAGTTCTTTGGCATCCGTGGTCAATCATGACTCTTTCCGAGATACTTGCGGATGGGGATGAGTTCTATGTATTACTGTGCCGAGGTCGTCGAGCAATTGTTCTTCAAAATGCTGGTCGAAGAAATCGTTTTCCTCAGGTGATATAGCGAAAATCTTTTGCCAGTGTGCTCTAAATTTTCTTTCGAGACACTCTGGGTCCTTTATGATGTGGTCTCCATCTTTGATTTGGGTTCTAGCTCAGTTGAGCTTGTAGCCTGTTTGCTGAAATCTTTTCGTAGATTTTTCCCTGTATCTCAAGAAAAGAGATCGGGCGATAGTTTGCCACCTGATCCGGGGAGTGTTTCCCTTCAGAATAAAGATGATTTTGGCCATCTTGTATCCGTCAGGGAAGTAGGCTGTATTCAGGGCAGTGTTCATTACGTTCGCCAAACCCTGAATAATTTGCCTTGGGGCATTTACGAGGTTGTTCTTCGTAATCCCAGACCAGCCTGGAGCCCTCTGCTTGAAGGACCTTATGGCGTTTAAGGTCTCCTTGACAGTTCTTTGGCATCCGTGGTCAACCATGACTCTTTCCCGAAATACTTGCGGATGGGGATGGGTTCTATGTATCACTGTGCCGAGGTCGTCGAGCAATTGTTCTTCAAAATGCTGGTCGAAGAAATCGTTTTCCTCAGGTGATATAGCGAAAATCTTTTGCCAGTGTGCTCTAAAGTTTCTTTCGAGAGACTCTGGGTCCTTTATGATGTGGTCTCCATCTTTGATTTGGGTTCTGGCTAGGTTGAGCTTGTAGCCTGTTTGCTAAAATCTTTTCGAAGATTTTTCCCTGTATCTCAAGAAAAGAGATCGGGCGATAGTTTGCCACCTGATCCGGGGAGTGTTTCCCTTCTGAATAAAGATGGTTTGGGCCATCTTGTATCCCTCAGGAAAGTAGGCTGTATTCAGGGCAGCGTTCATTATGTTCGCGACCCTGAATAATTTGCCTTGGGGCATTTACTAGGTTGTTCTTTGTAATTTCCAGACCAGCCTGGAGCCGTCTGCTTGAAGGACCTTATGGCGTTTAAGGTCTCCTCGACAGTTCTTTGGCATCCGTGGTCAATCATGACTCTTTCCCGCGATACTTGCGGATGGGGATGGGTTCTATGTATCACTGTGCCGAGGTCGTCAAGCAATTGTTCTTCAAAATGCTGGTCGAAGAAATCGTTTTCCTCAGGTGATATAGCGAAAATCTTTTGCCAGTGTGCTCTAAATTTTCTGTCGAGAGACTCTGGGTCCTTTATGATGTGGTCTCCATCTTTGATTTGGGTTCTGACTCAGTTGAGCTTGTAGCCTGTTTGCTGAAATCTTTTCGAAGATTTTTCCCTGTATCTCAAGAAAAGAGATCGGGCGATAGTTTGCCACTTGATCCGGGGAGTGTTTCCCTTCAGAATAAAGATGATTTTGGCCATCATCTATCCGTCAGGGAAGTAGGCTGTATTCAGGGCAGCGTTCATTATGTTCGCCAAACCCTGAATAATTTGCCTTGGGGCATTTACGAGGTTGTTCTTCGTAATCCCAGACCAGCCTGGAGCCCTCTGCTTGAAGGACCTTATGGCGTTTAAGGTCTCCTCGACAGTTCTTTGGCATCCGTGGTCAACCATGACTCTTTCCCGAAATACTTGCGGATGGGGATGGGTTCTATGTATCACTGTGCCGAGGTCATCGAGCAATTGTTCTTCAAAATGCTGGTCGAAGAAATCGTTTTCCTCAGGTGATATAGCGAAAATCTTTTGCCAGTGTGCTCTAAATTTTCTTTCATGAGACTCTGGGTCCTCTATGATGTGGTCTCCATCTTTGATTTTCCGTTCTGGCTCAGTTGAGCTTGTAGCCTGTTTGCTAAAATCTTTTCGAAGGATTTTTCCCTGTATCTCAAGAAAAGAGATCGGGCGATAGTTTGCCACCTAATCCGGGGAGTGTTTCCCTTCAGAATAAAGATGATTTTGGCTATCTTGTATCCGTCAGGGAAGTAGGCTGTATTCAGGTCAGCGTTCATTATGTTCGCCAAACCCTGAATAATTTGCCTTGGGGCATTTACGAGGTTGTTCTTGGTAATCCCAGACCACCCTGGAGCCCTCTGCTTAAAGGACCTTATGGCGTTTAAGGTCTCCTCGACAGTTCTTTGGCATCCGTGGTCAACCATGACTCTTTCCCGAAATACTTGCGGATGGGGATGGGTTCTATGTATCACTGTGCCGAGGTCGTCGAGCAATTGTTCTTCAAAATGCTGGTCGAAGAAATCGTTTTCCTTAGGTGATATAGCGAAAATCTTTTGCCAGTGTGCTCTAAATTTTCTTTCGAGAGACTCTGGGTCCTATATGATGTGGTCTCCATCTTTGATTTGGGTTCTGGCTCAGTTGAGCTTGTAGCCTGTTTGCTGAAATCTTTTCGAAGATTTTTCCCTGTATCTCAAGAAAAGAGATCGGGCGATAGTTTGCCACCTGATCCGGGAAGTGTTTCCCTTCTGAATAAAGATGATTTTGGCCATCTTGTATCCGTCAGGGAAGTTGGCTGTATTCAGGACAGCGTTCATTATGTTAGCGTCCCTGAATAATTTGCCTTGGGGCATTTACGAGGTTGTTCTTCGTAATTTCCAGACCAGCCTGGAGCCCTCTGCTTGAAGGATCTTATGGCGTTTAAGGTCTCCTCGACAGTTCTTTGGCATCCGTGGTCAATCATGACTCTTTCCCGAGATACTTGCGGATGGGGATGAGTTCTATGTATCACTGTGCCGAGGTCGTCGAGCAATTGTTCTTCAAAATGCTGGTCGAAGAAATCGTTTTCCTCAGGTGATATAGCGAAAATCTTTTGCCAGTGTGCTCTAAATTTTCTGTCGAGAGACTCTGGGTCCTTTATGATGTGGTCTCCATCTTTGATTTGGGTTCTGACTCAGTTGAGCTTGTAGCCTGTTTGCTGAAATCTTTTCGAAGATTTTTCCCTGTATCTCAAGAAAAGAGATCGGGCGATAGTTTGCCACTTGATCCGGGGAGTGTTTCCCTTCAGAATAAAGATGATTTTGGCCATCATCTATCCGTCAGGGAAGTAGGCTGTATTCAGGGCAGCGTTCATTATGTTCGCCAAACCCTGAATAATTTGCCTTGGGGCATTTACGAGGTTGTTCTTGGTAATCCCAGACCACCCTGGAGCCCTCTGCTTAAAGGACCTTATGGCGTTTAAGGTCTCCTCGACAGTTCTTTGGCATCCGTGGTCAACCATGACTCTTTTTACGAAATACTTGCGGATGGGGATGGGTTCTATGTATCACTGTGCCGAGGTCGTCGAGCAATTGTTCTTCAAAATGCTGGTCGAAGAAATCGTTTTCCTTAGGTGATATAGCGAAAATCTTTTGCCAGTGTGCTCTAAATTTTCTTTCGAGAGACTCTGGGTCCTATATGATGTGGTCTCCATCTTTGATTTGGGTTCTGGCTCAGTTGAGCTTGTAGCCTGTTTGCTGAAATCTTTTCGAAGATTTTTCCCTGTATCTCAAGAAAAGAGATCGGGCGATAGTTTGCCACCTGATCCGGGAAGTGTTTCCCTTCTGAATAAAGATGATTTTGGCCATCTTGTATCCGTCAGGGAAGTTGGCTGTATTCAGGACAGCGTTCATTATGTTAGCGTCCCTGAATAATTTGCCTTGGGGCATTTACGAGGTTGTTCTTCGTAATTTCCAGACCAGCCTGGAGCCCTCTGCTTGAAGGATCTTATGGCGTTTAAGGTCTCCTCGACAGTTCTTTGGCATCCGTGGTCAATCATGACTCTTTCCCGAGATACTTGCGGATGGGGATGAGTTCTATGTATCACTGTGCCGAGGTCGTCGAGCAATTGTTCTTCAAAATGCTGGTCGAAGAAATCGTTTTCCTCAGGTGATATAGCGAAAATCTTTTGCCAGTGTGCTCTAAATTTTCTTTCGAGACACTCTGGGTCCTTTATGATGTGGTCTCCATCTTTGATTTGGGTTCTGGCTCAGTTGAGCTTGTAGCCTGTTTGCTGAAATCTTTTCGAAGATTTTTCCCTGTATCTCAAGAAAAGAGATCGGGCGATAGTTTGCCACCTGATCCGGGGAGTGTTTCCCTTCAGAATAAAGATGATTTTGGCCATCTTGTATCCGTCAGGGAAGTAGGCTGTATTCAGGGCAGTGTTCATTACGTTCGCCAAACCCTGAATAATTTGCCTTGGGGCATTTACGAGGTTGTTCTTCGTAATCCCAGACCAGCCTGGAGCCCTCTGCTTGAAGGACCTTATGGCGTTTAAGGTCTCCTCGACAGTTCTTTGGCATCCGTGGTTAACCATGACTCTTTCCCGAAATACTTGCGGATGAGGATGGGTTCTATGTATCACTGTGCCGAGGTCGTCGAGCAATTGTTCTTAAAAATTCTGGTCGAAGAAATCGTTTTCCTCATGTGATATAGCGAAAATCTTTTGCCAGTGTGCTCTGAATTTTCTTTCGAGAGACTCTGGGTCCTCTATGATGTGGTCTCCATCTTTGATTTGGGTTCTGGCTCAATTGAGCTTGTAGCCTGTTTGCTAAAAACTTTTCAAAGATTTTTCCCTGTATCTCAAGAAAAGAGATCGGGCGATAGTTTGCCACCTGATCCGGGGAGTGTTTCCCTTCAGAATAAAGATGATTTTGGCCATCCTCTATCCGTCAGGGAAGTAGGCTGTATTCAGGGCAGCGTTCATTATGTTCCCCAAACCCCTAATAATTTGTCTTGGGGCATTTACGAGGTTATTCTTCATAATCCCAGACTAGCCTGGAGCTCTCTGCTTGAAGGACCTTATGGCGTTTAAGGTCTCCTCGACAGTTCTTTGGCATCCGTGGTCAACCATGACTCTTTCTCGAAATACTTGCGGATGGGGATGGGTTCTATGTATCACTGTGCCGAGGTCGTCGAGCAATTGTTCTTCAAAATGCTGGTCGAAGAAATCGTTTTCCTCAGGTGATATAGCGAAAATCTTTTGCCAGTGTGCTCTAAATTTTCTTTCGAGAGACTCTGGGTCCTCTATGATGTGGTCTCCATCTTTGATTTGGGTTCTGGCTCAGTTGAGCTTGTAGCCTGTTTGCTAAAATCTTTTCGAAGATTTTTCCCTGTATCTCAAGAAAAGAGATCGGGCAATAGTTTGCCACCTGACCGGGGAGTGTTTTCCTTCTGAATAAAGATGAATTTGGCCTTCTTGTATCCGTCAGGGAAGTAGGCTGTATTCCGGTCAGCGGTCATTATGTTCGCGACCCTGAATAATTTGTCTTGGGGCATTTACGAGGTTGTTCTTCGTAATTTCCAGACCAGCCTGGAGCCCTCTGCTTGAAGGACCTTATGGCGTTTAAGGTCTCCTCGACAGTTCTTTGGCATCCGTGGTCACCCATGACTCTTTCCCGAAATACTTGCGGATGGGGATGGGTTCTATGTATCACTGTGCCGAGGTCGTCGAGCAATTGTTCTTCAAAATGCTGGTCGAAGAAATCGTTTTCCTCAGGTGATATAGCGAAAATCTTTTGCCAGTGTGCTCTAAATTTTCTTTCGAGAGACTCTGGGTCCTCTATGATGTGGTCTTCATCTTTGATTTGGGTTCTGGCTCAGTTGAGCTTGTAGCCTGTTTGCTAAAATCTTTTCGAAGATTTTTCCCTGTATCTCAAGAAAAGAGATCGGGCGATAGTTTGCCACCTGATCCGGGGAGTGTTTCCCTTCAGAATAAAGATGATTTTGGCCATCTTGTATCCGTCAGGGAAGTAGGCTGTATTCAGGGCAGAGTTCATTACGTTCGCCAAACCCTGAATAATTTGCTTTGGGGCATTTACGAGGTTGTTCTTCGTAATCCGAGACCAGCCTGGAGCCCTCTGCTTGAAGTACCTTATGTCGTTTAAGGTCTCCTCGACAGTTCTTTGGCATCCGTGGTCAACCATGACTCTTTCCCGAAATACTTGCGGATGGGGATGGGTTCTATGTATCACTGTGCAGAGGTCGTCGAGCAATTGTTCTTCCAAATGCTGGTCGAAGAAATCGTTTTCCTCAGGTGATATAGCAAAAATCTTTTGCCAGTGTGCTCTGAATTTTCTTTCGAGAGACTCTGGGTCCTCTATGATGTGGTCTCCATCTTTGATTTGGGTTCTGGCTCAATTGAGCTTGTAGCCTGTGTGCTAAAATCTTTTCGAAGATTTTTCCCTGTATCTCAAGAAAAGAGATCGGGCGATAGTTTGCCACCTGATCCGGGGAGTGTTTCCCTTCTGAATAAAGATGGTTTGGGCCATCTTGTATCCCTCAGGAAAGTAGGCTGTATTCAGGGCAGCGTTCATTATGTTTGCGACCCTGAATAATTTGCCTTGGGGCATTTACGAGGTTGTTCTTTGTAATTTCCAGACCAGCCTGGAGCCGTCTGCTTGAAGGACCTTATGGCGTTTAAGGTCTCCTCGACAGTTCTTTGGCATCCGTGGTCAATCATGACTCTTTCCCGCGATACTTGCGGATGGGGATGGGTTCTATGTATCACTGTGCCGAGGTCGTCAAGCAATTGTTCTTCAAAATGCTGGTCGAAGAAATCGTTTTCCTCAGGTGATATAGCGAAAATCTTTTGCCAGTGTGCTCTAAATTTTCTGTCGAGAGACTCTGGGTCCTTTATGATGTGGTCTCCATCTTTGATTTGGGTTCTGACTCAGTTGAGCTTGTAGCCTGTTTGCTGAAATCTTTTCGAAGATTTTTCCCTGTATCTCAAGAAAAGAGATCGGGCGATAGTTTGCCACTTGATCCGGGGAGTGTTTCCCTTCAGAATAAAGATGATTTTGGCCATCATCTATCCGTCAGGGAAGTAGGCTGTATTCAGGGCAGCGTTCATTATGTTCGCCAAACCCTGAATAATTTGCCTTGGGGCATTTACGAGGTTGTTCTTCGTAATCCCAGACCAGCCTGGAGCCCTCTGCTTGAAGGACCTTATGGCGTTTAAGGTCTCCTCGACAGTTCTTTGGCATCCGTGGTCAACCATGACTCTTTCCCGAAATACTTGCGGATGGGGATGGGTTCTATGTATCACTGTGCCGAGGTCATCGAGCAATTGTTCTTCAAAATGCTGGTCGAAGAAATCGTTTTCCTCAGGTGATATAGCGAAAATCTTTTGCCAGTGTGCTCTAAATTTTCTTTCGAGAGACTCTGGGTCCTCTATGATGTGGTCTCCATCTTTGATTTTCCGTTCTGGCTCAGTTGAGCTTGTAGCCTGTTTGCTAAAATCTTTTCGAAGGATTTTTCCCTGTATCTCAAGAAAAGAGATCGGGCGATAGTTTGCCACCTAATCCGGGGAGTGTTTCCCTTCAGAATAAAGATGATTTTGGCTATCTTGTATCCGTCAGGGAAGTAGGCTGTATTCAGGTCAGCGTTCATTATGTTCGCCAAACCCTGAATAATTTGCCTTGGGGCATTTACGAGGTTGTTCTTGGTAATCCCAGACCACCCTGGAGCCCTCTGCTTAAAGGACCTTATGGCGTTTAAGGTCTCCTCGACAGTTCTTTGGCATCCGTGGTCAACCATGACTCTTTCCCGAAATACTTGCGGATGGGGATGGGTTCTATGTATCACTGTGCCGAGGTCGTCGAGCAATTGTTCTTCAAAATGCTGGTCGAAGAAATCGTTTTCCTTAGGTGATATAGCGAAAATCTTTTGCCAGTGTGCTCTAAATTTTCTTTCGAGAGACTCTGGGTCCTATATGATGTGGTCTCCATCTTTGATTTGGGTTCTGGCTCAGTTGAGCTTGTAGCCTGTTTGCTGAAATCTTTTCGAAGATTTTTCCCTGTATCTCAAGAAAAGAGATCGGGCGATAGTTTGCCACCTGATCCGGGAAGTGTTTCCCTTCTGAATAAAGATGATTTTGGCCATCTTGTATCCGTCAGGGAAGTTGGCTGTATTCAGGACAGCGTTCATTATGTTAGCGTCCCTGAATAATTTGCCTTGGGGCATTTACGAGGTTGTTCTTCGTAATTTCCAGACCAGCCTGGAGCCCTCTGCTTGAAGGATCTTATGGCGTTTAAGGTCTCCTCGACAGTTCTTTGGCATCCGTGGTCAATCATGACTCTTTCCCGAGATACTTGCGGATGGGGATGAGTTCTATGTATCACTGTGCCGAGGTCGTCGAGCAATTGTTCTTCAAAATGCTGGTCGAAGAAATCGTTTTCCTCAGGTGATATAGCGAAAATCTTTTGCCAGTGTGCTCTAAATTTTCTTTCGAGACACTCTGGGTCCTTTATGATGTGGTCTCCATCTTTGATTTGGGTTCTGGCTCAGTTGAGCTTGTAGCCTGTTTGCTGAAATCTTTTCGAAGATTTTTCCCTGTATCTCAAGAAAAGAGATCGGGCGATAGTTTGCCACCTGATCCGGGGAGTGTTTCCCTTCAGAATAAAGATGATTTTGGCCATCTTGTATCCGTCAGGGAAGTAGGCTGTATTCAGGGCAGTGTTCATTACGTTCGCCAAACCCTGAATAATTTGCCTTGGGGCATTTACGAGGTTGTTCTTCGTAATCCCAGACCAGCCTGGAGCCCTCTGCTTGAAGGACCTTATGGCGTTTAAGGTCTCCTCGACAGTTCTTTGGCATCCGTGGTTAACCATGACTCTTTCCCGAAATACTTGCGGATGAGGATGGGTTCTATGTATCACTGTGCCGAGGTCGTCGAGCAATTGTTCTTAAAAATTCTGGTCGAAGAAATCGTTTTCCTCATGTGATATAGCGAAAATCTTTTGCCAGTGTGCTCTGAATTTTCTTTCGAGAGACTCTGGGTCCTCTATGATGTGGTCTCCATCTTTGATTTGGGTTCTGGCTCAATTGAGCTTGTAGCCTGTTTGCTAAAAACTTTTCAAAGATTTTTCCCTGTATCTCAAGAAAAGAGATCGGGCGATAGTTTGCCACCTGATCCGGGGAGTGTTTCCCTTCAGAATAAAGATGATTTTGGCCATCCTCTATCCGTCAGGGAAGTAGGCTGTATTCAGGGCAGCGTTCATTATGTTCCCCAAACCCCTAATAATTTGTCTTGGGGCATTTACGAGGTTATTCTTCATAATCCCAGACTAGCCTGGAGCTCTCTGCTTGAAGGACCTTATGGCGTTTAAGGTCTCCTCGACAGTTCTTTGGCATCCGTGGTCAACCATGACTCTTTCTCGAAATACTTGCGGATGGGGATGGGTTCTATGTATCACTGTGCCGAGGTCGTCGAGCAATTGTTCTTCAAAATGCTGGTCGAAGAAATCGTTTTCCTCAGGTGATATAGCGAAAATCTTTTGCCAGTGTGCTCTAAATTTTCTTTCGAGAGACTCTGGGTCCTCTATGATGTGGTCTCCATCTTTGATTTGGGTTCTGGCTCAGTTGAGCTTGTAGCCTGTTTGCTAAAATCTTTTCGAAGATTTTTCCCTGTATCTCAAGAAAAGAGATCGGGCAATAGTTTGCCACCTGACCGGGGAGTGTTTTCCTTCTGAATAAAGATGAATTTGGCCTTCTTGTATCCGTCAGGGAAGTAGGCTGTATTCCGGTCAGCGGTCATTATGTTCGCGACCCTGAATAATTTGTCTTGGGGCATTTACGAGGTTGTTCTTCGTAATTTCCAGACCAGCCTGGAGCCCTCTGCTTGAAGGACCTTATGGCGTTTAAGGTCTCCTCGACAGTTCTTTGGCATCCGTGGTCACCCATGACTCTTTCCCGAAATACTTGCGGATGGGGATGGGTTCTATGTATCACTGTGCCGAGGTCGTCGAGCAATTGTTCTTCAAAATGCTGGTCGAAGAAATCGTTTTCCTCAGGTGATATAGCGAAAATCTTTTGCCAGTGTGCTCTAAATTTTCTTTCGAGAGACTCTGGGTCCTCTATGATGTGGTCTTCATCTTTGATTTGGGTTCTGGCTCAGTTGAGCTTGTAGCCTGTTTGCTAAAATCTTTTCGAAGATTTTTCCCTGTATCTCAAGAAAAGAGATCGGGCGATAGTTTGCCACCTGATCCGGGGAGTGTTTCCCTTCAGAATAAAGATGATTTTGGCCATCTTGTATCCGTCAGGGAAGTAGGCTGTATTCAGGGCAGAGTTCATTACGTTCGCCAAACCCTGAATAATTTGCTTTGGGGCATTTACGAGGTTGTTCTTCGTAATCCGAGACCAGCCTGGAGCCCTCTGCTTGAAGTACCTTATGTCGTTTAAGGTCTCCTCGACAGTTCTTTGGCATCCGTGGTCAACCATGACTCTTTCCCGAAATACTTGCGGATGGGGATGGGTTCTATGTATCACTGTGCAGAGGTCGTCGAGCAATTGTTCTTCCAAATGCTGGTCGAAGAAATCGTTTTCCTCAGGTGATATAGCGAAAATCTTTTGCCAGTGTGCTCTGAATTTTCTTTCGAGAGACTCTGGGTCCTCTATGATGTGGTCTCCATCTTTGATTTGGGTTCTGGCTCAATTGAGCTTGTAGCCTGTGTGCTAAAATCTTTTCGAAGATTTTTCCCTGTATCTCAAGAAAAGAGATCGGGCGATAGTTTGCCACCTGATCCGGGGAGTGTTTCCCTTCAGAATAAAGATGATTTTAGCCATCTTCTATCCGTCAGGGAAGTAGGCTGTATTCAGGGCAGCGTTCATTATGTTCCCCAAACCCCTAAGAATTTGTCTTGGGTATTGACGAGGTTATTCTTAATAATCCCAGACCAGCCTGGAGCCCTCTGCTTGGAGGACCTTATGACGTTTAAGGTCTCCTCGACAGTTCTTTGGCATCCGTGGTCAACCATGACTCTTTCCCGAAATACTTGCGGATGGGGATGGGTTCTATGTATCACTGTGCCGAGGTCGTCGAGCAATTGTTCTTCCAAATGCTGGTCGAAGAAATCGTTTTCCTCAGGTGATATAGCGAAAATCTTTTGCCAGTGTGCTCTGAATTTTCTTTTCGAGAGACTCTGGGTCCTCTATGATGTGGTCTCCATCTTTGATTTGGGTTCTGGCTCAATTGAGCTTGTAGCCTGTGTGCTAAAATCTTTTCGAAGTTTTTTTCCTGTATCTCAAGAAAAGAGATCGGGCGATAGTTTGCCACCTGATCCGGGGAGTGTTTCCCTTCAGAATAAAGATTATTTTGGCCATCTTCTATCCGTCAGGGAAGTAGGCTGTATTTAGGGCAGCGTTCATTATGTTCCCCAAACCCCTAATAATTTGTCTTGGGGCATTTACGAGGTTATTCTTAATAATCCCAGACCAGCCTGGAGCCCTCTGCTTGGAGGACCTTATGGCGTTTAAGGTCTCCTCGACAGTTCTTTGGCATCCGTGGTCAACCATGACTCTTTCCCGAAACACTTGCGGATGGGGATGTGTTCTATATATCACTGTGCCGAGGTCGTCGAGCAATTGTTCTTCAAAATGCTGGTCGAAGAAATCGTTTTCCTCAGGTGATATAGCGAAAATCTTTTGCCAGTGTGCTCTGAATTTTCTTTCGAGAGACTCTGGGTCCTCTATGATGTGGTCTCCATCTTTGATTTGGGTTCTGGCTCAATTGAGCTTGTAGCCTGTTTGCTAAAATCTTTTCGAAGATTTTTCCCTGTATCTCAAGAAAAGAGATCGGGCGATAGTTTGCCACCTGATCCGGGGAGTGTTTTCCTTCTGAATAAAGATGATTTGGCCATCTTGTATCCGTCAGGGAAGTAGGCTGTATTCAGGGCAGAGTTCATTACGTTCGCCAAACCCTGAATAATTTGCTTTGGGGCATTTACGAGGTTGTTCTTCGTAATCCCAGACCAGCCTGGAGCCCTCTGCTTGAAGGACCTTATGGCGTTTAAGGTCTCCTCGACAGTTCTTTGGCATCCGTGGTCAACCATGACTCTTTTCCGAAATACTTGCGGATGGGGATGGGTTCTATGTATCACTGTGCCGAGGTCGTCGAGCAGTTGTTCTTCAAAATGCTGGTCGAAGAAATCGTTTTCCTCAGGTGATATAGCGAAAATCTTTTGCCAGTGTGCTCTAAATTTTCTTTCGAGAGACTCTGGGTCCTCTATGATGTGGTCTCCATCTTTGATTTGGGTTCTGGCTCAGTTGAGCTTGTAGCCTGTTTGGTAAAAACTTTTCAAAGATTTTTCCCTGTATCTCAAGAAAAGAGATCGGGCGATAGTTTGCCACCTGATCCGGGGAGTGTTTTCCTTCTGAATAAAGATGATTTGGCCATCTTGTATCCGTCAGGGAAGTAGGCTGTATTCAGGGCAGCGTTCATTACGTTCGCCAAACCCTGAATAATTTGCCTTTGGGCATTTATGAGGTTGTTCTTCGTAATCCCAGACCAGCCTGGAGCCCTCTGCTTGAAGGACCTTATGGCGTTTAAGTTCTTCTCGACAGTTCTTTGGCATCCGTGGTCAACCATGACTCTTTCCCGAAATACTTGCGGATGGGGATGGGTTCTATGTATCACTGTGCCGAGGTCGTCGAGCAATTGTTCTTCCAAATGCTGGTCGAAGAAATCGTTTTCCTCAGGTGATATCGCAAATTCTTTCGCCAGTGTGCTCTAAATTTTCTTTCGAGAGACTCTGGGTCCTTTATGATGTGGTCTCCATCTTTGATTTGGGTTCTGGCTCAGTTGAGCTTGTAGCCTGTTTGCTAAAATCTTTTCGAAGATTTTTCCCTGTATCTCAAGAAAAGAGATCGGGTGATAGTTTGCCACCTGATCCGGGGAGTGTTTCCCTTCAGAATAAAGATGATTTTGGCCATCTTGTATCCGTCAGGGAAGTAGGCTGTATTCAGGGCAGCGTTCATTATGTTCGCCAAACCCTGAATAATTTGCCTTGGGGCATTTACGAGGTTGTTCTTCGTAATTTCCAGACCAGCCTGGAGCCCTCTGCTTGAAGGACCTTATGGCGTTTAAGGTCTCCTTGACAGTTCTTTGGCATCCTTGGTCATCCATGACTCTTTCCTGAGATACTTGCGGATGGGGATGGGTTCTATGTATCACTGTGCCGAGGTCGTCGAGCAATTGTTCTTAAAAATGCTGGTCGAAGAAATCGTTTTCCTCATGTGATATAGCGAAAATCTTTTGCCAGTGTGCTCTAAATTTTCTTTCGAGAGACTCTGGGTCCTCTATGATGTGGTCTCCATCTTTGATTTGGGTTCTGGCTCAGTTAAGCTTGTAGCCTGTTTGCTGAAATCTTTTCGAAGATTTTTCCCTGTATCTCAAGAAAAGAGATCGGGCGATAGTTCACCACCTGATCCGGGGAGTGTTTCCATTCAGAATAAAGATGATTTTGGCCATCTTGTATCCCTCAGGGAAGTAGGCTTTATTCAGGGCAGCGTTCATTATGTTCGCCAAACCCTGAATAATTTGCCTTGGGGCATTTACGAGGTTGTTCTTCGTAATTTCCAGACCAGCCTGGAGCCCTCTGCTTGAAGGACCTTATGGCGTTTAAGGTCTTCTCGACAGTTCTTTGGCATCCTTGGTCATCCATGACTCTTTCCCGAGATACTTGCGGATGGGGATGGGTTCTATGTATCACTGTGCCGAGGTCGTCGAGCAATTGTTCTTAAAAATGCTGGTCGAAGAAATCGTTTTCCTCATGTGATATAGCGAAAATCTTTTGCCAGTGTGCTCTAAATTTTCTTTCGAGAGACTCTGGGTCCTCTATGATGTGGTCTCCATCTTTGATTTGGGTTCTGGCTCAGTTAAGCTTGTAGCCTGTTTGCTGAAATCTTTTCGAAGATTTTTCGCTGTATCTCAAGAAAAGAGATCGGGCGATAGTTTGCCACCTGATCCGGGGAGTGTTTTCATTCAGAATAAAAATGATTTTGGCTATCTTGTCTCCCTCAGGGAAGTAGGCTGTATTCAGGGCAGCGTTCATTATGTTCGCCAAACCCTGAATAATTTGCCTTGGGGCATTTACGAGGTTGTTTTTCGTAATCCCAGACCAGCCTGGAGCCCTCCGCTTGAAGTTTCTTCATGGCGTTTAAGGTCTCCTCGACAGTTCTTTGGCATCCGTGGTCAACCATGACTCTTTCCCGAAACACTTGCGGATGGGGATGGGTTCTATGTATCACTGTGCCGAGGTCGTCGAGCAATTGTTCTTCAAAATGCTGGTCGAAGAAATCGTTTTCCTCAGGTAATATAGCGAAAATCTTTTGCCAGTGTGCTCTAAATTTTCTTTCGAGAGACTCTGGGTCCTTTATGATGTGGTCTCCATCTTTGATTTTGGTTCTGGCTCAGTTGAGCTTGTAGCCTGTTTGCTGAAATCTTTTCGAAGATTTTTCCCTGTATCTCAAGAAAAGAGATCGGGCGATAGTTTGCCACCTGATCCGGGGAGTGTTTCCCTTTAGAATAAAGATGATTTTGGCCATCTTCTATCCGTCAGGAAAGTAGGCTGTATTCAGGGCAGAGTTCATTACGTTCGCCAAACCCTGAATAATTTGCTTTGGGGCATTTACGAGGTTGTTCTTCGTAATCCCAGACCAGCCTGGAGCCCTCTGCTTGAAGTACCTTATGGCATTTAAGGTCTCCTCGACAGTTCTTTGGCATCCGTGGTCAACCATGACTCTTTCCCGAAATACTTGCGGATGGGGATGGGTTCTATGTATCACTGTGCCGAGGTCGTCGAGCAATTGTTCTTCAAAATGCTGGTCGAAGAAATCGTTTTCCTCAGGTGATATAGCGAAAATCTTTTGCCAGTGTGCTCTGAATTTTCTTTCGAGAGACTCTGGGTCCTCTATGATGTGGTCTCCATCTTTGATTTTGGTTCTGGCTCAATTGAGCTTGTAGCCTGTTTGCTAAAATCTTTTCGAAGATTTTTCCCTGTATCTCAAGAAAAGAGATCGGGCGATAGTTTGCCACCTGATCCGGGGAGTGTTTCCCTTCAGAATAAAGATGATTTTGGCCATCTTCTATCCGTCAGGGAAGTAGGCTGTATTCAGGGCAGCGTTCATTATGTTCCCCAAACCCCTAAGAATTTGTCTTGGGGCATTTACGAGGTTATTCTTCATAATCCCAGACCAGCCTGGAGCCCTCTGCTTGAAGGACCTTATGGCGTTTAAGGTCTCCTCGACAGTTCTTTGGCATCCGTGGTCAACCATGACTCTTTTCCGAAATACTTGCGGATGGGGATGGGTTCTATGTATCACTGTGCCGAGGTCATCGAGCAGTTGTTCTTCAAAATGCTGGTCGAAGAAATCGTTTTCCTCAGGTGATATAGCGAAAATCTTTTGCCAGTGTGCTCTAAATTTTCTTTCGAGAGACTCTGGGTCCTCTATGATGTGGTCTCCATCTTTGATTTGGGTTCTGGCTCAGTTGAGCTTGTAGCCTGTTTGGTAAAATCTTTTCAAAGATTTTTCCCTGTATCTCAAGAAAAGAGATCGGGCGATAGTTTTCCACCTGATCCGGGGAGTGTTTTCCTTCTGAATAAAGATGATTTGGCCATCTTGTATCCGTCAGGGAAGTAGGCTGTATTCAGGGCAGCGTTCATTACGTTCGCAAAACCCTGAATAATTTGCCTTTGGGCATTTACGAGGTTGTTCTTCGTAATCCCAGACCAGCCTGGAGCCCTCTGCTTGAAGGACCTTATGGCGTTTAAGTTCTCCTCGACAGTTCTTTGGCATCCGTGGTCAACCATGACTCTTTCCCGAAATACTTGCGGATGGGGATGGGTTCTATGTATCACTGTGCCGAGGTCGTCGAGCAATTGTTCTTCCAAATGCTGGTCGAAGAAATCGTTTTCCTCAGGTGATATCGCAAAAATCTTTCGCCAGTGTGCTCTAAATTTTCTTTCGAGAGACTCTGGGTCCTTTATGATGTGGTCTCCATCTTTGATTTTGGTTCTGGCTCAGTTGAGCTTGTAGCCTGTTTGCTAAATCTTTTCGAAGATTTTTCCCTGTATCTCAAGAAAAGAGATCGGGTGATAGTTTGCCACCTGATCCGGGGAGTGTTTCCCTTCAGACTAAAGATGATTTTGGCCATCTTGTATCCGTCAGGGAAGTAGGCTGTATTCAGGGCAGCGTTCATTATGTTCGCCAAACCCTGAATAATTTGCCTTGGGGCATTTACGAGGTTGTTCTTCGTAATTTCCAGACCAGCCTGGAGCCCTCTGCTTGAAGGACCTTATGGCGTTTAAGGTCTCCTTGACAGTTCTTTGGCATCCTTGGTCATCCATGACTCTTTCCCGAGATACTTGCGGATGGGGATGGGTTCTATGTATCACTGTGCCGAGGTCGTCGAGCAATTGTTCTTAAAAATGCTGGTCGAAGAAATCGTTTTCCTCATGTGATATAGCGAAATTCTTTTGCCAGTGTGCTCTGAATTTTCTTTCGAGAGACTCTGGGTCCTCTATGATGTGGTCTCCATCTTTGATTTGGGTTCTGGCTCAGTTAAGCTTGTAGCCTGTTTGCTGAAATCTTTTCGAAGATTTTTCGCTGTATCTCAAGAAAAGAGATCGGGCGATAGTTTGCCACCTGATCCGGGGAGTGTTTCCATTCAGAATAAAGATGATTTTGGCTATCTTGTCTCCGTCAGGGAAGTAGGCTGTATTCAGGGCAGCGTTCATTATGTTCGCCAAACCCTGAATAATTTGCCTTGGGGCATTTACGAGGTTGTTTTTCGTAATCCCAGACCAGCCTGGAGCCCTCCGCTTGAAGTTTCTTCATGGCGTTTAAGGTCTCCTCGACAGTTCTTTGGCATCCGTGGTCAACCATGACTCTTTCTCGAAACACTTGCGGATGGGGATGGGTTCTATGTATCACTGTGCCGAGGTCGTCGAGCAATTGTTCTTCAAAATGCTGGTCGAAGAAATCGTTTTCCTCAGGTGATATAGCGAAAATCTTTTGCCAGTGTGCTTTGAATTTTCTTTCGAGAGACTCTGGGTCCTTTATGATGTGGTCTCCATCTTTGATTTGGGTTCTGGCTCAGTTGAGCTTGTAGCCTGTTTGCTGAAATCTTTTTGAAGATTTTTCCCTGTATCTCAAGAAAAGAGATCGGGCGATAGTTTGCCACCTGATCCAGGAAGTGTTTACCTTCTGAATAAAGATGATTTTGGCCATCTTGTATCCGTCAGGGAAGTTGGCTGTATTCAGGGTAGCGTTCATTATGTTCGCGACCCTGAATAATTTGCCTTGGGGCATTTTCGAGGTTGTTCTTCGTAATTTCCAGACCAGCATGGAGCCCTCTGCTTAAAGGACCTTATGGCGTTTAAGGTCTCCTTGACAGTTCTTTGGCATCCGTGGTCAATCATGACTCTTTCCCGAGATACTTGCGGATGGGGATGGGTTCTATGTATCACTGTGCCGAGGTCGTCGAGCAATTGTTCTTCAAAATGCTGGTCGAAGAAATCGTTTTCCTCAGGTAATATAGCGAAAATCTTTTGCCAGTGTGCTCTAAATTTTCTTTCGAGAGACTCTGGGTCCTTTATGATGTGGTCTCCATCTTTGATTTGGGTTCTGGCTCAGTTGAGCTTGTAGCCTGTTTGCTGAAATCTTTTCGAAGATTTTTCCCTGTATCTCAAGAAAAGAGATCGGGCGATAGTTTGCCACCTGATCCGGGGAGTGTTTCCCTTTAGAATAAAGATGATTTTGGCCATCTTGTATCCGTCAGGGAAGTAGGCTGTATTCAGGGCAGAGTTCATTACGTTCGCCAAACCCTGAATAATTTGCTTTGGGGCATTTACGAGGTTGTTCTTCGTAATCCCAGACCAGCCTGGAGCCCTCTGCTTGAAGTACCTTATGGCATTTAAGGTCTCCTCGACAGTTCTTTGGCATCCGTGGTCAACCATGACTCTTTCCCGAAATACTTGCGGATGGGGATGGGTTCTATGTATCACTGTGCCGAGGTCGTCGAGCAATTGTTCTTCAAAATGATGGTCGAAGAAATCGTTTTCCTCAGGTGATATAGCGAAAATCTTTTGCCAGTGTGCTCTGAATTTTCTTTCGAGAGACTCTGGGTCCTCTATGATGTGGTCTCCATCTTTGATTTTGGTTCTGGCTCAATTGAGCTTGTAGCCTGTTTGCTAAAATCTTTTCGAAGATTTTTCCCTGTATCTCAAGAAAAGAGATCGGGCGATAGTTTGCCACCTGATCCGGGGAGTGTTTCCCTTCAGAATAAAGATGATTTTGGCCATCTTCTATCCGTCAGGGAAGTAGGCTGTATTCAGGGCAGCGTTCATTATGTTCCCCAAACCCCTAATAATTTGTCTTGGGGCATTTACGAGGTTATTCTTCATAATCCCAGACCAGCCTGGAGCCCTCTGCTTGAAGGACCTTATGGCGTTTAAGGTCTCCTCGACAGTTCTTTGGCATCCGTGGTCTTCCATGACTCTTTCCCGAAATACTTGCGGATGGGGATGGGTTCTATGTATCACTGTGCCGAGGTCGTCGAGCAATTGTTCTTCCAAATGCTGGTCGAAGAAATCGTTTTCCTCAGGTGATATCGCAAAAATCTTTCGCCAGTGTGCTCTAAATTTTCTTTCGAGAGACTCTGGGTCCTCTATGATGTGGTCTCCATCTTTGATTTGGGTTCTGGCTTAGTTGAACTTGTAGCCTGTTTGCTAAAATCTTTTCAAAGATTTTTCCCTGTAGATCAAGAAAAGAGATCGGGCGATAGTTCACCACCTGATCCGGGGAGTGTTTCCCTTCAGAATAAAGATGATTTTGGCTATCTTGTCTCCGTCAGGGAAGTAGGCTGTATTCAGGGCAGCGTTCATTATGTTCGCCAAACCCTGAATAATTTGCCTTGGGGCATTTACGAGGTTGTTTTTCGTAATCCCAGACCAGCCTGGAGCCCTCTGCTTGAAGGACCCAATGGCGTTTAAGTTCTCCTCGACAGTTCTTTGGCATCCGTGGTCAACCATGACTCTTTCCCGAAATACTTGCGGATGGGGATGGGTTCTATGTATCACTGTGCCGAGGTCGTCGAGCAATTGTTCTTCCAAATGCTGGTCGAAGAAATCGTTTTCCTCAGGTGATATCGCAAAAATCTTTCGCCAGTGTGCTCTAAATTTTCTTTCGAGAGACTCTGGGTCCTCTATGATGTGGTCTCCATCTTTGATTTGGGTTCTGGCTCAGTTGAGCTTGTAGCCTGTTTGCTAAAATCTTTTCAAAGATTTTTCCCTGTATCTCAAGAAAAGAGATCGGGCGATAGTTTGCCACCTGATCCGGGGAGTGTTTCCATTCAGAATAAAGATGATTTTGGCTATCTTGTCTCCGTCAGGGAAGTAGGCTGTATTCAGGGCAGCGTTCATTATGTTCGCCAAACCCTGAATAATTTGCCTTGGGGCATTTACGAGGTTGTTTTTCGTAATCCCAGACCAGCCTGGAGCCCTCCGCTTGAAGTTTCTTCATGGCGTTTAAGGTCTCCTCGACAGTTCTTTGGCATCCGTGGTCAACCATGACTCTTTCCCGAAACACTTGCGGATGGGGATGGGTTCTATGTATCACTGTGCCGAGGTCGTCGAGCAATTGTTCTTTAAAATGCTGGTCGAAGAAATCGTTTTCCTCAGGTGATATAGCGAAAATCTTTTGCCAGTGTGCTCTGAATTTTCTTTCGAGAGACTCTGGGTCCTCTATGATGTGGTCTCCATCTTTGATTTATGTTCTGGCTTAATTGAGCTTGTAGCGTGTTTGCTAAAATCTTTTCGAAGATTTTTCGCTGTATCTCAAGAAAAGAGATCGGGCGATAGTTTGCCACCTGATCCGGGGAGTGTTTCCCTTCAGAATGAAGATGATTTTGGCCATCTTGTATCCGTCAGGGAAGTAGGCTGTATTCAGGGCAGCGTTCACTATGTTCCCCAAACCCCTAATAATTTGTTTTGGGGCATTTACGAGGTTGTTCTTCGTAATCCCAGACCAGCCTGGAGCCCTCTGCTTGAAGGACCTTATGGCGTTTAAGGTCTCCTCGACAGTTCTTTGGCATCCGTGGTCAACCATGACTCTTTCCCGAAATACTTGCAGATGGGGATGGGTTCTATGTATCACTGTGCCGAGGTCGTCGAGCAATTGTTCTTCAAAATGCTGGTCGAAGAAATCGTTTTCCTCAGGTGATATAGCGAAAATCTTTTGCCAGTGTACTCTAAATTTTCTTTCGAGAGACTCTGGGTCCTTTATGATGTGGTCTCCATCTTTGATTTGGGTTCTGGCTCAGTTGAGCTTGTAGCCTGTTTGCTGAAATCTTTTTGAAGATTTTTCCCTGTATCTCAAGAAAAGAGATCGGGCGATAGTTTGCCACCTGATCCAGGAAGTGTTTACCTTCTGAATAAAGATGATTTTGGCCATCTTGTATCCGTCAGGGAAGTTGGCTGTATTCAGGGTAGCGTTCATTATGTTCGCGACCCTGAATAATTTGCCTTCGGGCATTTACGAGGTTGTTCTTCGTAATTTCCACACCAGCCTGGAGCCCTCTGCTTAAAGGACCTTATGGCGTTTAAGGTCTCCTTGACAGTTCTTTGGCATCCGTGGTCAATCATGACTCTTTCCCGAGATACTTGCGGATGGGGATGGGTTCTATGTATCACTGTGCCGAGGTCGTCGAGCAATTGTTCTTCAAAATGCTGGTCGAAGAAATCGTTTTCCTCAGGTAATATAGCGAAAATCTTTTGCCAGTGTGCTCTAAATTTTTTTTCGAGAGACTCTGGGTCCTTTATGATGTGGTCTCCATCTTTGATTTGGGTTCTGGCTCAGTTGAGCTTGTAGCCTGTTTGCTGAAATCTTTTCGAAGATTTTTCCCTGTATCTCAAGAAAAGAGATCGGGCGATAGTTTGCCACCTGATCCGGGGAGTGTTTCCCTTTAGAATAAAGATGATTTTGGCCATCTTGTATCCGTCAGGGAAGTAGGCTGTATTCAGGGCAGAGTTCATTACGTTCGCCAAACCCTGAATAATTTGCTTTGGGGCATTTACGAGGTTGTTCTTCGTAATCCCAGACCAGCCTGGAGCCCTCTGCTTGAAGTACCTTATGGCATTTAAGGTCTCCTCGACAGTTCTTTGGCATCCGTGGTCAACCATGACTCTTTCCCGAAATACTTGCGGATGGGGATGGGTTCTATGTATCACTGTGCCGAGGTCGTCGAGCAGTTGTTCTTCAAAATGCTGGTCGAAGAAATTGTTTTCCTCAGGTGATATAGCGAAAATCTTTTGCCAGTGTGCTCTAAATTTTCTTTCGAGAGACTCTGGGTCCTCTATGATGTGGTCTCCATCTTTGATTTGGGTTCTGGCTCAGTTGAGCTTGTAGCCTGTTTGCTAAAATCTTTTCGAAGATTTTTCCCTGTATCTCAAGAAAAGAGATCGGGCGATAGTTTTCCACCTGATCCGGGGAGTGTTTTCCTTCTGAATAAAGATGATTTGGCCATCTTGTATCCGTCAGGGAAGTAGGCTGTATTCAGGGCAGCGTTCATTACGTTCGCCAAACCCTGAATAATTTGCCTTTGGGCATTTACGAGGTTGTTCTTCGTAATCCCAGACCAGCCTGGAGCCCTCTGCTTGAAGGACCTTATGGCGTTTAAGTTCTCCTCGACAGTTCTTTGGCATCCGTGGTCAACCATGACTCTTTCCCGAAATACTTGCGGATGGGGATGGGTTCTATGTATCACTGTGCCGAGGTCGTCGAGCAATTGTTCTTCCAAATGCTGGTCGAAGAAATCGTTTTCCTCAGGTGATATCGCAAAAATCTTTCGCCAGTGTGCTCTAAATTTTCTTTCGAGAGACTCTGGGTCCTTTATGATGTGGTCTCCATCTTTGATTTGGGTTCTGGCTCAGTTGAGCTTGTAGCCTGTTTGCTAAAATCTTTTCGAAGATTTTTCCCTGTATCTCAAGAAAAGAGATCGGGTGATAGTTTATCACCTGATCCGGGGAGTGTTTCCCTTCAGAATAAAGATGATTTTGGCCATCTTGTATCCGTCAGGGAAGTAGGCTGTATTCAGGGCAGCGTTCATTATGTTCGCCAAACCCTGAATAATTTGCCTTGGGGCATTTACGAGGTTGTTCTTCGTAATTTCCAGACCAGCCTGGAGCCCTCTGCTTGACGGACCTTATGGCGTTTAAGGTCTCCTCGACAGTTCTTTGGCATCCTTGGTCATCCATGACTCTTTCCCGAGATACTTGCGGATGGGGATGGGTTCTATGTATCACTGTGCCAAGGTCGTCGAGCAATTGTTCTTAAAAATGCTGGTCGAAGAAATCGTTTTCCTCATGTGATATAGCGAAAATCTTTTGCCAGTGTGCTCTAAATTTTCTTTCGAGAGACTCTGGGTCCTCTATGATGTGGTCTCCATCTTTGATTTGGGTTCTGGCTCAGTTAAGCTTGTAGCCTGTTTGCTGAAATCTTTTCGAAGATTTTTCCCTGTATCTCAAGAAAAGAGATCGGGCGATAGTTCACCACCTGATCCGGGGAGTGTTTCCATTCAGAATAAAGATGATTTTGGCCATCTTGTATCCGTCAGGGAAGTAGGCTGTATTCAGGGCAGCGTTCATTATGTTCGCCAAACCCTGAATAATTTGCCTTGGGGCATTTACGAAGTTGTTCTTCGTAATTTCCAGACCAGCCTGGAGCCCTCTGCTTGAAGGACCTTATGGCGTTTAAGGTCTCCTCGACAGTTCTTTGGCATCCTTGGTCATCCATGACTCTTTCCCGAGATACTTGCGGATGGGGATGGGTTCTATGTATCACTGTGCCGAGGTCGTCGAGCAATTGTTCTTAAAAATGCTGGGCGAAGAAATCGTTTTTCTCATGTGATATAGCGAAAATCTTTTGCCAGTGTGCTCTAAATTTTCTTTCGAGAGACTCTGGGTCCTCTATGATGTGGTCTCCATCTTTGATTTGAGTTCTGGCTCATTTAAGCTTGTAGCCTGTTTGCTGAAATCTTTTCGAAGATTTTTCGCTGTATCTCAAGAAAAGAGATCGGGCGATAGTTTGCCACCTGATCCGGGGAGTGTTTCCATTCAGAATAAAGATGATTTTGGCTATCTTGTCTCCGTCAGGGAAGTAGGCTGTATTCAGGGCAGCGTTCATTATGTTCGCCAAACCCTGAATAATTTGCCTTGGGGCATTTACGAGGTTGTTTTTCGTAATCCCAGACCAGCCTGGAGCCCTCCGCTTGAAGTTTCTTCATGGCGTTTAAGGTCTCCTCGACAGTTCTTTGGCATCCGTGGTCAACCATGACTCTTTCCCGAAACACTTGCGGATGGGGATGGGTTCTATGTATCACTGTGCCGAGGTCGTCGAGCAATTGTTCTTCAAAATGCTGGTCGAAGAAATCGTTTTCCTCAGGTGATATAGCGAAAATCTTTTGCCAGTGTGCTCTGAATTTTCTTTCGAGAGACTCTGGGTCCTTTATGATGTGGTCTCCATCTTTGATTTGGGTTCTGGCTCAGTTGAGCTTGTAGCCTGTTTGCTGAAATCTTTTTGAAGATTTTTCCCTGTATCTCAAGAAAAGAGATCGGGCGATAGTTTGCCACCTGATCCAGGAAGTGTTTACCTTCTGAATAAAGATGATTTTGGCCATCTTGTATCCGTCGGGGAAGTTGGCTGTATTCAGGGTAGCGTTCATTATGTTCGCGACCCTGAATAATTTGCCTTGGGGCATTTACGAGGTGGTTCTTCGTAATTTCCAGACCAGCCTGGAGCCCTCTGCTTAAAGGACCTTATGGCGTTTAATGTCTCCTTGACAGTTCTTTGGCATCCGTGGTCAATCATGACTCTTTCCCGAGATACTTGCGGATGGGGATGGGTTCTATGTATCACTGTGCCGAGGTCGTCGAGCAATTGTTCTTCAAAATGCTGGTCGAAGAAATCGTTTTCCTCTGGTGATATAGCGAAAATCTTTTGCCAGTGTGCTCTGAATTTTCTTTCGAGAGACTCTGGGTCCTCTATGATGTGGTCTCCATCTTTGATTTGGGTTCTGGCTCAGTTGAGCTTGTAGCCTGTTTGCTAAAATCTTTTCGAAGATTTTTCCCTGTAGATCAAGAAAAGAGATCGGGCGATAGTTTGCCACCTGATCCGGGGAGTGTTTCCCTTCAGAATGAAGATGATTTTGGCCATCTTGTATCCGTCAGGGAAGTAGGCTGTATTCAGGGCAGCGTTCACTATGTTCCCCAAACCCCTGATAATTTGTTTTGGGGCATTTACGAGGTTGTTCTTCGTAATCCCAGACCAGCCTGGAGCCCTCTGCTTGAAGGACCTTATGGCGTTTACGGTCTCCTCGACAGTTCTTTGGCATCCGTGGTCAACCATGACTCTTTCCCGAAATACTTGCAGATGGGGATGGGTTCTATGTATCACTGTGCCGAGGTCGTCGAGCAATTGTTCTTCAAAATGCTGGTCGAAGAAATCGTTTTCCTCAGGTGATATAGCGAAAATCTTTTGCCAGTGTACTCTAAATTTTCTTTCGAGAGACTCTGGGTCCTTTATGATGTGGTCTCCATCTTTGATTTGGGTTCTGGCTCAGTTGAGCTTGTAGCCTGTTTGCTGAAATCTTTTTGAAGATTTTTCCCTGTATCTCAAGAAAAGAGATCGGGCGATAGTTTGCCACCTGATCCAGGAAGTGTTTACCTTCTGAATAAAGATGATTTTGGCCATCTTGTATCCGTCAGGGAAGTTGGCTGTATTCAGGGTAGCGTTCATTATGTTCGCGACCCTGAATAATTTGCCTTGGGGCATTTACGAGGTTGTTCTTCGTAATTTCCAGACCAGCCTGGAGCCCTCTGCTTAAAGGACCTTATGGCGTTTAAGGTCTCCTTGACAGTTCTTTGGCATCCGTGGTCAATCATGACTCTTTCCCGAGATACTTGCGGATGGGGATGGGTTCTATGTATCACTGTGCCGAGGTCGTCGAGCAATTGTTCTTCAAAATGCTGGTCGAAGAAATCGTTTTCCTCAGGTAATATAGCGAAACCTTTTGCCAGTGTGCTCTAAATTTTCTTTCGAGAGACTCTGGGTCCTTTATGATGTGGTCTCCATCTTTGATTTGGGTTCTGGCTCAGTTGAGCTTGTAGCCTGTTTGCTGAAATCTTTTCGAAGATTTTTCCCTGTATCTCAAGAAAAGAGATCGGGCGATAGTTTGCCACCTGATCCGGGGAGTGTTTCCCTTTAGAATAAAGATGATTTTGGCCATCTTGTATCCGTCAGGGAAGTAGGCTGTATTCAGGGCAGAGTTCATTACGTTCGCCAAACCCTGAATAATTTGCTTTGGGGCATTTACGAGGTTGTTCTTCGTAATCCCAGACCAGCCTGGAGCCCTCTGCTTGAAGTACCTTATGGCATTTAAGGTCTCCTCGACAGTTCTTTGGCATCCGTGGTCAACCATGACTCTTTCCCGAAATACTTGCGGATGGGGATGGGTTCTATGTATCACTGTGCCGAGGTCGTCGAGCAATTGTTCTTCAAAATGCTGGTCGAAGAAATCGTTTTCCTCAGGTGATATAGCGAAAATCTTTTGCCAGTGTGCTCTGAATTTTCTTTCGAGAGACTCTGGGTCCTCTATGATGTGGTCTCCATCTTTGATTTTGGTTCTGGCTCAATTGAGCTTGTAGCCTGTTTGCTAAAATCTTTTCGAAGATTTTTCCCTGTATCTCAAGAAAAGAGATCGGGCGATAGTTTGCCACCTGATCCGGGGAGTGTTTCCCTTCAGAATAAAGATGATTTTGGCCATCTTCTATCCGTCAGGGAAGTAGGCTGTATTCAGGGCAGCGTTCATTATGTTCCCCAAACCCCTAATAATTTGTCTTGGGGCATTTACGAGGTTATTCTTCATAATCCCAGACCAGCCTGGAGCCCTCTGCTTGAAGGACCTTATGGCGTTTAAGGTCTCCTCGACAGTTCTTTGGCATCCGTGGTCAACCATGACTCTTTTCCGAAATACTTGCGGATGGGGATGGGTTCTATGTATCACTGTGCCGAGGTCGTCGAGCAGTTGTTCTTCAAAATGCTGGTCGAAGAAATCGTTTTCCTCAGGTGATATAGCGAAAATCTTTTGCCAGTGTGCTCTAAATTTTCTTTCGAGAGACTCTGGGTCCTCTATGATGTGGTCTCCATCTTTGATTTGGGTTCTGGCTCAGTTGAGCTTGTAGCCTGTTTGCTGAAATCTTTTCGAAGATTTTTCCCTGTATCTCAAGAAAAGAGATCGGGCGATAGTTTTCCACCTGATCCGGGGAGTGTTTTCCTTCTGAATAAAGATGATTTGGCCATCTTGTATCCGTCAGGGAAGTAAGCTGTATTCAGGGCAGCGTTCATTACGTTCGCCAAACCCTGAATAATTTGCCTTTGGGCATTTACGAGGTTGTTCTTCGTAATCCCAGACCAGCCTGGAGCCCTCTGCTTGAAGGACCTTATGGCGTTTAAGTTCTCCTCGACAGTTCTTTGACATCCGTGGTCAACCATGACTCTTTCCCGAAATACTTGCGGATGGGGATGGGTTCTATGTATCACTGTGCCGAGGTCGTCGAGCAATTGTTCTTCCAAATGCTGGTCGAAGAAATCGTTTTCCTCAGGTGATATCGCAAAAATCTTTCGCCAGTGTGCTCTAAATTTTCTTTCGAGAGACTCTGGGTCCTTTATGATGTGGTCTCCATCTTTGATTTGGGTTCTGGCTCAGTTGAGCTTGTAGCCTGTTTGCTAAAATCTTTTCGAAGATTTTTCCCTGTATCTCAAGAAAAGAGATCGGGTGATAGTTTGCCACCTCATCCGGGGAGTGTTTCCCTTCAGAATAAAGATGATTTTGGCCATCTTGTATCCGTCAGGGAAGTAGGCTGTATTCAGGGCAGCGTTCATTATGTTCGCCAAACCCTGAATAATTTGCCTTGGGGCATTTACGAGGTTGTTCTTCGTAATTTCCAGACCAGCCTGGAGCCCTCTGCTTGAAGGACCTTATGGCGTTTAAGGTCTCCTCGACAGTTCTTTGGCATCCTTGGTCATCCATGACTCTTTCCCGAGATACTTGCGGATGGGGATGGGTTCTATGTATCACTGTGCCGAGGTCGTCGAGCAATTGTTCTTAAAAATGCTGGTCGAAGAAATCGTTTTCCTCATGTGATATAGCGAAAATCTTTTGCCAGTGTGCTCTAAATTTTCTTTCGAGAGACTCTGGGTCCTCTATGATGTGGTCTCCATCTTTGATTTGGGTTCTGGCTCAGTTAAGCTTGTAGCCTGTTTGCTGAAATCTTTTCGAAGATTTTTCCCTGTATCTCAAGAAAAGAGATCGGGTGATAGTTCACCACCTGATCCGGGGAGTGTTTCCATTCAGAATAAAGATGATTTTGGCCATCTTGTATCCGTCAGGGAAGTAGGCTGTATTCAGGGCAGCGTTCATTATGTTCGCCAAACCCTGAATAATTTGCCTTGGGGCATTTACGAGGTTGTTCTTCGTAATTTCCAGACCAGCCTGGAGCCCTCTGCTTGAAGGACCTTATGGCGTTTAAGGTCTCCTCGACAGTTCTTTGGCATCCTTGGTCATCCATGACTCTTTCCCGAGATACTTGCGGATGGGGATGGGTTCTATGTATCACTGTGCCGAGGTCGTCGAGCAATTGTTCTTAAAAATGCTGGGCGAAGAAATCGTTTTCCTCATGTGATATAGCGAAAATCTTTTGCCAGTGTGCTCTAAATTTTCTTTCGAGAGACTCTGGGTCCTCTATGATGTGGTCTCCATCTTTGATTTGGGTTCTGGCTCAGTTAAGCTTGTAGCCTGTTTGCTGAAATCTTTTCGAAGATTTTTCGCTGTATCTCAAGAAAAGAGATCGGGCGATAGTTTGCCACCTGATCCGGGGAGTGTTTCCATTCAGAATAAAGATGATTTTGGCCATCTTGTATATGTCAGGGGAGTAGGCTGTATTCAGGGCAGCGTTCATTATGTTCGTTAAACCCTGAATAATTTGCCTTGGGGCATTTACGAGGTTGTTCTTTGTAATCCCAGACCAGCCTGGAGCCCTCTGCTTTAAGGACCTTATGGCGTTTAAGGTCTCCTCGACAGTTCTTTGGCATCCGTGGTCAACCATGACTCTTTCCCGAGATACTTGCGGATGGGGATGGGTTCTATGTATCACTGTGCTGAGGCCGTCGTCAATTGTTCTTCAAAATCCTTGTCGAAGAAATCGTTTTCGTCAGGTGATATAGCGAAAATCTTTTGCCAGTGTGCTCTAAATTTTCTTTCGAGATACTCTGGGTCCTCTATGATGTGGTCTCCATCTTTGATTTGGGTTCTGGGTCTGGGAGGCAATCCCCTAATTCTTCGGATGTTGTTCCAAAATTTTACAGGATTTCTCTCCCTGTTCAGCCTCCCAATGATGTCATTCCAGATTATTCTTTGTTTTTTAATTATAATGTTTTCAGTTCCACGCCTAGATGCCACATTCTGGCTGTCCTTTCCCTATTGGTTCCTGTCCTGCCGATCTCATCATAGATTTCTCTAAGTTCTCGGGCGATTTCTCTCATCTCGATCGTCCACTCAGGTTGTGGGAGTATTTTATTTGAGATCCTGGGAACGCATCTCTCGTCGGCTTGAATGAGGAGATTGGTGATCTTTTTAATCTCCTCATCAATCTCTTCGAGGTTAGCGTCTCCCAAGTCAGTTGGTTGGTATGTACTGAGTATCTCTCTATATAGCTCTCAGTCAGCTTTCGCGTAACTTTTCCTAAGTGGAACGAGCTTGAGTATTTGAGCAAGCGAGATAGTGGTGAAAATCGGGATATGGTCACTCGGCACCACTGGTCCGGGCTCATTGACGATGTTGAAGGGGAAGTTTTTGGATGTCAACACGATGTCCGGTTTTGTTGCCGAACGTTGTGTTAAGAAGGTCGGGAAATCTGGCCCGGCCCTCTGGAGTCTGTCTCTTACGAGTAGCAACTCCAGGTTTCTTCCCCTTTGATCAGTGCTTCAGTAGCCTGATGCAGCGAATCTGGCATTAAGATCACCACCAAGCAAAGTCAGTTTCCCGCGCCCGAAGAGATTGTAGAAGTTAGAGATCGGCAGGTAATCTCGTCGTGGAGGTTGATAGGCAGCCGCCACGGTCAGGTTTTCAACCAGGGTAGGTATTACTACCACCACAAATGATTCATCTAGGTTTGGAAGTGTTTTGTATGTTATGTTGTTTCGGATCGCGATGGCAGCGCCATCGTATCGTTCCTGTGTGTGGTTTTTGTTTAGGACTGTGTATTTGGGAACCACTTTACGAAATATGTTCGTGTAAGGAATGTGTTTTCCTTCCCACCCATTAACGTTAATTGTGAGAATTCTAAATGTATTGTTATTGTTTTCCATGTTTGTGTTATCTGTTTCTTGTGTGTTGTGTGTTGTGTGTTTGTATGTATTAGTTTCCTCTTTTAGTGGTTTTTGCTACGTGTGTATTTCCCGTTCCGAATTTTCTTGAATTCTGCCTCGCTTACGGCGAGGCAGGAGTCCCTATAAAGTTTTATTCTGGCCTCCATGAGCGCTGTATCTACTAGCGCTTCTTGGTCTGGCGAGTCGTAAGGCCATTTTAATAGGCCCGTTCTTACTCCTTCTATGATTTTCCCAACCTTAGAGTTTTCTGTGAAGGAGGTTTCAGACTTTCTGAAGAAATTGATGTTGATTTCCTCGCCATCGTATTTCTTGATTTTCTTACTCTTCTTGCTCCTTGTTTTCTCGTGCATCTTAGGAGGCTGGGAGATCTCCTGCTCATCCTCGAATGACGAAGCCGAGATTAGGAGGTTACCTTTAGCCTGCTTGATTCTTCTGGCTGCTCTCTTCGCACTCTCTTCCCTTTTCTTTCTTGCTTCTATTCTTGGGTCCTTGTTTGGGGACCTATGTGGGGCTGGTTTCTGTTCCGGGTTCTTGTTCCTTATTTCTTTTTATTCTGCATCTCTTGGGAAAGGGGTTGCAGGTGCCTCTTCCTCTGTTCCGACTTGCATTTGGAGGACTTTCCCTGAAGGCGGGTTCTCCGGGAACCACATCTCTGCCAAGCCATTGTGTTTGAGCATATTGTTCATTTCTTTGGCAAAGCAGCCTGGGTTCGTTAAATTCCGTACATGTTCATAAAGAATGCAAGTAAGGATTCTAGTGGAATTTTTGTCCTCCTTGCTTACCTTGATGTACGCTCTTGGAGCTGGGCTGTTAGGGTCACTAACTGAGGGGGTGGCTTTCGCCGCTTGGGCGTAGGTGGTGTTTTCCCTCTTAATTCCTTCCGCCCTCTTCACTTCCGCCTTTCTTTTTAGTATTTCCTTGGGGGAGGGGGGAGGACATCGCCATTGCCCCATGTCTCTGACTGCAGTTAGGGCACTTTTCTTCTTTTTTCGAGCATTCGCACCAGCCGTGACCTTTTTCACTGCATCTGAAACAGGTTGGTTCCTGCTCCTTGCAGTCCTTCATGGTGTGATGCTCCAAGCGATAGCATTTGTAGCAGATCTGCACGGGGTGGGCTTTCTTCGCGCTCGATCTGCTCACCACTTATCTTGGCGTTAAAGAGAAGCAGCCCTCTCTCTTTCGCCTTGGACGCCATTTAAGTGTCCTTGAAAATGACCTTGAATACATGTTGGTAATCCGAGTTATCTCTTTTATTTCTAAATTTGATAATCGCGGCCACTTTCGCCCATTTCTGGTTATTTTCTATTTCCTCCTTTATCTGCTCTTTTGTGTGCTGGTCGACCCATGGGTCCAGCCTTCTGCACACCACGCTCTTGTGCGCTTGAATTTGAGGAGGCGTGGTCGGTTGGAGGTTTATGTCTTTTAGGTGGTTTATCCCTTCCTCCTTTGTTAGTATCTCAATGTCCGTTTCGTGCTCGCACACTGCGACATATCCAGCAGGTGTGTCAATCAGCCTTAAGACTGCAACACAGAGCTCGCCGAACAGAGTCTTGTAGACTGTGCCCTTGTCCGGTTTGTCGTGGCCGCTAATACACCTTAGCGGGACCCTCGGGGCATCTTGGGTCGCCATTTTGGTGGTGAGCATCCCTTGAAGAGGGGGCACACTTTTTTCTTTTCTTTTGGACTTTTATTTTTATTCGAGACTCTCTATTACTTATCAGTTTCTATTATTTTATTTGCTTGGAAAGAAAATATTATTTGTTACCTTTTGGGAGAAGAGGCCTACCCCCCTTCGAAAAACGACCGCCTGGATGAAAATGGAATTTGCCTTTGGGTGAATGATGAAAATCGATAGATGAATCCGGGTGAGATCCTCTCAGGGGCGTGATTGTATGGCAGACTTATTGACAACGCTGCCCACCCGAGGGTGTTTTAATCGCGACCGCTTCCCAACATACCATAGAGACAGTTGTGTGTCCCTCTATGATCCTGGAAAGGGCCCACGCTGTGATGACCAGCGGAGGTGGCAGTCCATCCCTTGTCCGGAATTGTTTCTGACATTGTTATCGGCTGTGGGCTACTCCTCAAACCAGCTTCCTCCAATGCCCCAAATTATGGCCGAGTTATTGCCTGGCAGAGTTGGGACGAAACCTGAGTGGCAAACCACTCTCACATCCAACGGCAGTTCACGCAGGGGGGCGGGGCTGGGGACTTAAGCAGTCATCTGCTTAATTGGGGCCACTAAAAGAAAAAGATGAAATTAGTAAAATGGTGAATGGTGATTAAAAATGAGTAATATCTCTCTTTCTTAAGTACTCTCTTTCTATTTTTTAGGAGGCGTTTTGGGAAAATCTTTGCCCCAAACTTTCCGTCCTTTACCGGTTCTGAGATAGTTGTGGGATGCTTGAAATCAGGAATTCTACGCAGTATTCAATCTAAGCGTTAAGCATTAAATTGAAATTGAAATTGATTTAATAATTAGGAAATGTGAGGTAGATATATAAAGATAAAAAGAAGTTGAGTTTTGCCCTGGTGTAGAGGGCATCTCTCAGGTTTTTTCTCTTAGTTGGTTTTTATTTTCCTCCCATTTATTTTATTTTATTTTTTATTTATTTATTTATATTTATTTTTTATATTTTTTATTATTTATTTTTATTTATTTATTTATTTTTATTATTTATTTATTTTTTAACTTAAATAAATAGATAATTAAATTTGATTTTTCCTCCATCGTGGCATTCAAGCCTTTCAAGTTTTTTATCTGCTATATATATATATATATATATATATATATATATATATATATATATATATATATATATATATTCTTCCTTTATTTTACTTAACAGTTTATTACTTATTCTGTCGGGGTTTAGGTTTTTATTTCTTTTCTGTATATTTTGTTTTAATACTGGGCACTTTGCCTTTTTTTCTTCTGTTTGTTTGTTTTGTTTCTTCTTTGCACTTAGGTATTCGTGCTTTACCTGTTCACGTATATATTCCGATTTGGTTTTCTCGGGAGCAGTTCCTTCCACTCGGGAATAGGGCTTGCCTGGTGGCGTGTCCCCTAACTGCTCTCGGAATTTCTAGGTCGAGGTTCATGTTCGGGAGTATTTCGTTTTCTATCTTGTCCCAGGTCTTTCTCCCTAGCCTTTGGAGTTCCATATTTAGTGGGGGTCAGACCCGCTCTTGCGTGCAGTTCTGTTTGCTGAATATAGTCCATCCTTCGTGCTCCAGCTATAAACCGTGCCGTTTTGTTCTGCACTCTCTGCATTTGTCTGAAAGAGGTGGAACTCGCTGACAGCATGACCACTGCCGGGTACACTAAGGTTGAGCGCACCAGAGCAGTGTATAGCTTTTAAAGATTTTTGGAGCTGAGGTTTTTAAATCTATACAGTTTCCTGAGCTGTATTTTGGCTAGGGAGATTTTTTTGCTAATGTGCACTTTGTATCCTTTGGATGTAAAGTGCAGACCTAGGACTTGGCCTTTATTTCCGTATGGGTATAGTTCGCCGTTCACCAAAACATCCACACATTTTTGGCGGTTAATTGGAAGGATCTGGAACTTTCGGCAGTTGGTCTTGATTTTCCACTTTCGTTCGTATCGATTGATGTTATCGATTTCGATGGCTGTCTGCCTTGCTTAGTATCCAACATGTTTGGGGTAACTGGGGACGATTTGTGTGATGCCATCTGCAAACTGCAGGTACATTACGTCCTCCCCTACCGGATCAGGTAAGTCCAGTGTTTACCAAAGGTACAGCAGCGGTCTCAGACAGCCACCTTGTGGAACACCCGCCTCAAGTTCAAACTCGGGTCCTCTGTAGCCCTCGATCGAAATTTGGGCTTTTCTGCGCATGATGTAGTCGCAGAGGACTCTTTCCTGGATTGGGTTCAGCTGGAGGCCTAAGATCTTGTATTGTAGGCCTCTTGGCCAAACCTTATCGAAGGCCTTTTGTACATATCGCATCACCACGTCTACGTATTTCCTCTCAGCTTTACAGCGGGCGAGCTTTTCGGTGAGATGGGCAAGGGCTGTGTCAGTCCCCCTTCTCTTGCGGAACCCGTGTTGCTGAGGGCTGTGGGCTTCCAGCTCGGTCAGTTGGTCTAGTAACCTGTTGGCTAGAAGCTTCTCATAGACTTTGCCCTATAATCTCAAGGAGGGATATTGGCCTGTAGTCCACCAGTTGATCAGGCTTCCTCCCTTTAGGTATAAATATGATTTTAGCTATCTTTAAACGGTTGGGGAAGTAGCCAGTATTCAGGGAAACATTGTAGATGTTCGTGATTCCTTGAATGATCTGTCGGGGGGCATGTACTAAGTTATTTTTGGTGATGCCCGTCCAGCCTGGTGCCTTTTATTTGAAGGTTTTTATGACTGCCATGACCTCTTCAGGTGTATTTGGGCGGCCATGGTCTGCTAAAATCCTCTATTTATCGACATAGGCATGTGGGAGCGTGCGATGCACAATCTGATTAAGATCTTCAATCAGTTGGCCCTCGAATTCCTGGTTGAATTCCGCATTTTCTTCTGGTGTTATCTTGAAGACATCCTTCCAGAATATGCGGAATCTTTCTTCCAATACCACTGGGTCTTCCAAGTAGTCATCACCCTCCTTAATGCGGGTCTTTTCTCTACTTGTAGACCTTTCAACTTGTTCACAAGTCGCCAGAACACATCGGGTCGCACCTCGCTGTCAACTTTTTCAATCAGGCTGTCCCAGATTTCAGCCTGTTGCTGGTTAATAGCCTGCTTAAGTTCTTCACTCAGGCGCTTAGCAGCGTGGTTCTTTCCCGATTTGTACCTTCTCTCCTGATTTCCTCGTACACCTCCCCGTGCACTGTAGCGATCTCTCTCATTTCTTCGGTCCATCTGGGTTGTGGCAGAGTTTTGTACCTCTTCATCGGTACACTCTCGCGATCTGCTTCGATGATGTGGGCAGTTATCGTCTCCAGCTCCTCATCGATCCTCTCTAGCCTTGCTCTGTTTAGGTCCACTGGTTCGAATCTAGCAAGGACTTCCTTGTAGCGTTCCCAGTTGGCCGAAGCGTAGCTTTTTCGAAGAGGGATTGGGAGCTGTATTGGCGGGGAGAAATAGTTGTCAAGATCGCTATGTGGTCGCTGGGGACTGTTGGGCCTAGCTCACTAGGGTAATTAGAGGGGAAGGCATCGCTTGTCATGACTATGTCGGGCTTTGTTGCTGACCTTACGGTGAAATAGGTCGGAAAATCCGGACCTATACGCTGGATGTTTTTTCTTCGCATATTCATTTCCAAGTTATGGCCTCTTTCGTTCGTCTTACCATAGCCAGCCGTTCGGCATCGGGCATTGAGTTCGCCCCCAAGGAATACCATTCTGCCGTGGCCAAACAGGGTGTAGAAGTTTTTGTGTGGAAGGTACTTTCGTCGAGGTGGTTGGTATGCCGCCACGATTATAAGCTTGCCCACTAAAGTGTGCAGCTCTACCACCACGAAGGACTCGTCCATATCCGGAAGGTGTCTGAATGAGAGATTCCTTCTGACGGCAACGACAGCACCATCGTACCTCTCCTGAGATTGGTCTTTTGAGATCACTCTGTAGCCTGGAATCTTTAACTGCGTTTTGGTCGTATCGATACCATGTTCCGCGATTAATATGATGTCGGGATCAAGCACACGGAATATGTTTCCATATGCCGTGGCTTTCCCCTCCCATCCATTCACGTTGAATGTCAAGATCCTTAACCTGTTGTTTTGGTTTTCCATTCTCTGTTCTGGCTTATGTGGATGTCTTAGTGTTTACGGGTTGTTGACTTACGTTTCCCGTTCCTTTTCTTCTTGTATTCTGTTGGGGACAATTCCACAAATGTTTTTGGGTGGAAGGCGATGTTTTGGTTAAACAAAGCCTCCTCAACCGTTTCCTCGTCGCATCGAGCGTCTAAGTCCCACTTGTAGAACTTCTTTTTTATCCCCACACAGATTTTATTTGTGTCCCAGTCCTTCGGGAAGGGGAACTGTTCCGTGGCGTAGATGTTGAAGTTTACTCTGTCGGCGTCGATTTTCTTATTACTTTTTCTTTTCCCTTTTTGGGGGTTCACCTCACATACGGAGCCCTCTGAGTCCGAGGTGTCCGTGGTATCGGAGGACTCTGTTTCTCTTTTCACACACTGTGTAGTTGGTTGGGCTGCCTTAGCGGGCGCCTCTCTCTCTTTCTTGGCCTCGATCCTTGGATCTGGCCGTCTGACTTCTTTAACGTTTTTCTTCTCTATTTTATGACTTTTACTGCTTATTTCTTTGGGGATCATTTGTAATTGGAGTACGTCTCCCGATGGTGGATTATCAGGGAACCACATCTCGCTCATCCCGTTTTTCGCGAGCATCTGGTTAGCTCATTTGCAAAGGTTCCTGGGTTTGTAAAGTTTCTGACATGTGCATATAAGATGCATGTCAGTATTTTGGTGGAGTTTTCATTTTCCAGTCTTAGGTAAGTTTTCTTAGCCTCCGTTTCCGTAAGGATTGCCTTTGCTGCTTGGGCGTACGTTGTGTTTTGTTTCCTGGTGTGCTCTTCTTTCTTCTGTTGGACTTTTTTCTTTATTAGTCTTTTTTAAGAGGGCAGGCCATAGCCATGAGCGATGACCTTGACCGCAGTTGGCACACTTTTCCCTCGGACGGCTACAATTTTTTCAGTGGTGCTCTGCCTCACTGCACCTTGAGCAGATCTCCTGTGGTTTGGGGCAATCTTTAGTCGCGTGGCTCTCCATTTTGTAACAGCGGATGCAGAACTGTATTGAAGTAAACTCTTCCTTTTCTATCTGCTCTCCGCTGATTTTTGCGTTGAATAACAGAGGTCCATTTTCTTTCGCTTTTTGAGCCATCGATGTGTCCGTAAAGACAACTTTGAATACATGTGAGTATTCTGTATTTTCTTTTCTGTTCCAGAATTTAATAATTTCTGAAACCTTGACCCATGGTTGGTTCCTCGCGATTTGATCCTTTATTTGATCTTTGGACTGCTGCCCAATCCAAGGATCTAGTCTCCTGTATACGACGCTCCTGTTCGTCTGTATTTGCGGCGGGATTGCCGGTTGGAGACCTATTTTGCCCAGTGTCTCTACGGCCTTCTCCTTCGTTATACCCTCCACATATTTTTCTTTCTCGCAGACCGCCACATATCCTGCGGGGACCTCGAGCAGACGGAGCATAGTGATCTTCAGTTTCCCGAAGACAACTTCGAACACCTTCTCTCGGCTGGACCTGCTGCTTCCACTGATGGTGCGCAGCGGGATCCAAGTGGTTCCATTGGGCTCCATTTTTTCCCTCGGGGGAAGACCCCCCTGGGTTGAATTTCCTCTTTTCCTCTTGATGATGTTTGTATTTCCTAGTACTTGTAACAGTTGATTCTTCCTTCTTGTAAAATTATGATCTTTTTATAGAGTTTTTTATGGAGGGCAACCCCCTCCCCATTGCAAGAGAGCTTTAGCAAATATGAACTGCGGGATAGGGTGGATGAATGATGGGTAGACCTGAGAAGGCCCCTCAGACGGGTGATATGTGGCGGACTTAATAATGGGTGGTGATTGAATCAACTACCTCCACCCGGGGGGGCCGCCCCGTCTGGGGTTTGGTTATCGATGCTGCTTCCAACTTACACAGGGACGGTTGCATGTCCCCCTTGTGGTCTTGGCCGGAAACTACCCTTAGAGATTAGAGCGTGCTCTTCCCCAAAGCTTTCAGCATCGCCTCGTAACCGGGTGTCCTCTACCGTAGAGTTCAACAATAGGCTAATCCTCAAAGCTGCTTTCCTTTACGTCTCCAATTATGTCTATCAAAGCGGACCGACATAGTTGGGGCGAGATTGATGAATGGAAGTTCAGTTCACTTCAACCCCCTGCTCTGGGGAAAGGGGACTGCGGGGAGACTTAGCCAGACATGAGTCGGCTATACGTGACTCCGTATAAAAATGTTCTTATAGTCCCCGTGGGGAAAAGCCAAGATCGTTGATGTTTTCTTAAAGTCTTTTCCTCGACTTTTCCGCCTTTGCCGGATGTGACTTCTAGTTGAGCGTAAAATAATTCAAGTTTTCTTCCAAGTCATTAAGCGTTAACAAATTGGCCAATCAGCTTTTAGACTTAAGCACTGCAATAATTGGCCTATCAGCGTCACGATAGATTTAAGGGAATGAATAACTCCAAACCATTTCGCATCTAAACACGGCTGAAATGCATGCTCAATCAGAGTTCGGATGCAATCCCAGAACGCAAAATCTATAAGCGGGCGGACTGGGAAAGCTACAGAAATTACCTTCTAAATTATATCCCAGACCCTTTAATAGATGCAAATTTAGAAGAGATAGATGAAGAGCTGGATAAAATCACTGACCTCCTTATAAAAGCAGATGAAAATAGCATTCCCCGCATTAAATATAAAACCCTTCCAGCTCCTATTTGGACCCCCACCATGAAAGCCCTGGCCCAAGAATATAGGGACCTGTCCGATGTAATAGCGCTGATAGGCCCCGACCACAACTCCCATAGACGAATGAGACAGATAAAAGACGAACTCCAGACACTAATAACAGACCAACAAATACAGGTATGGGACGGACTAATTGAGGGACTTGACATAGAAAGAGACGCACGAACATTTTGGCAGACTTACAAACGATTAAAAGGACAACCCCCTCAAAAGAAAATTGTATTTAAACGTGACGACGAGGAAATTGAAGAGACTACAGAGATTGAGGAAATTTTTAGGATTTTCTGGTCTTCAATCTTTAAAATTACCCCCGAAGAAAATGACAATTATGACCTCGAATTCGAAAATAACATCATCCAACAGTTAAACACGCAAATACACAAAACCTCCCCTCATCATTGTGTATCGCAAGAAAGGGCGATGGAGGGCTATGGGAGTAAAATTACTACCCAAGAGTTCTCCGTCGCACTAAAATCCTTTCGTCAAAGAGCACCGGGTACCACGGGGCTGACCAGGGAGAATTTCATTAAGGCCCCGCCTAATGTTCTGAGTGGGCTTCTTAACATCATGAATGCCGCTCTGAACACAGGCTACTTTCCCGATCAGTGGAAAGTGGCTAAGATGATCTTCCTTCCCAAATCGGGAAAGCCCCCGGACTGCCCTGCAAATTTCCGGCCGATATCTCTCTTAGAATTTGCTGGCAAAGTCTTCGAGAAAATATTGGCAAACAGGGTCAACTCTTTTCTTGACGAAGCCAACCTGCATAACGAGCAGCAGCACGGCTTCAGAAAGAAAAGAGGGACTGACACGGCGCTAGCCGTTATTACGGAAAAACTTGCAAACATCAAAGCAAGTAAAAGGCATGCCGACCTGGTGCTCCGCGATGTCAAAAAAGCTTTTGATAAAGTTTGGAAAAGAGGCTTGCAATTTAAGATCCTGCAAGTGGGCCTCGACCCCATACTTGAAAGGATCCTATGCGATTACATAATGGAGAGGAGAGCATATATACAGTTCAAAGAGCATAAAGGCCCCGAGTTCGATCTCGAATCTGGGGTGCCACAAGGGGGGTGTCTCTCCCCCCTTTTATACAACATATATACACGCGACCTACCACAACCTCTTTCCGAAGGTACGATATACGTTCAGTTCGCTGACGATATATCGCAAATTTGTACAGCCGCCTATGTTCACAGGGATTTTATGGCGAATAATACGGCTAGGGAGATTTCCAACATCAACTCTTTCGAGAGGAAATGGAAGATTTCAACCAATGCCCAAAAATTCAAAATAATTCCCATGTTTCGCAAGACCTTCAATGATATACGGGTAGAGGGGGAGAGAATCCCCTACTGCTCGGAAGGGACGGTTCTGGGGCTCAAAATCACCACAGGAGGATACAAGAGTCATATCGGACGAACAGTCGCGAATGTCAAGAGAGATTTGAGGGAGTTTTATAGGTTCATGGACCTAACCCGCTCAAATAAGCTCAAGATATTCAATGCGTGCATTCGCTCGAGACTCTTGTACCCCCCGGTGCCGTTGAATGCGTGCGCCAGGACCCACATTGCGAAACTACAAACCATCCAGAACAAGGCGGTTTTACTCATTACAAATACCCGAAGAAGAGAACATAAAAGACAGAGGGAGCTCCACGCCTCGGTTGGATTATCTCCGATCAACGTGGCGCTCCACGAGAGAGCTAAGAGGATATGGCAAGCCATTGGTGCGCGCTTGACCCCTGAATTCTCTCGTACACACTTAGACATCGAGGCCGACAGACAAATAAGACCCTTTAAGAGCAGTAAACTACAGTCTGACGGTGACGTGACTCCCCATTACACACAACGCGATCGACAATAAACGAGACTAAACAAACCAGTGTAATGTTAAAGTTTTTTTATTAACTAAAACTCAACCTCAAAGAATAAAACAAATTCACTCAACTTTTTAACAATATTCAAAAATAAATTAAATTAACCTAAAATTTAGGAAAATTTAATATTTTTTCAAATACCAAAGCGGGACGTAAAAAACCCCGACTCTAAAAAAGGCTTGAATGCCAAAACCAAAATTCATCATCAAGATGAGAACTTTTAATCAAATCAGCATTGCTGATTTGATTAAATAAACTATAAATATTATAGTTTAAAACACAATGAAAACCAAAGAAAAAACACATACAGAGCTACCCTTTCACCAGGGATCTTTTATTCTTTCTTCTACACAACACCTATTCTTTAAAACTCACTTCTTAACCACTTTACTCTCTTACTTTTTCTCTCTAATTCTATCTTTTCACCCCTTATTATGTCCAATGTCCAATGTCCAATCAATCAGAGTTCGGATACAGCTACGCTATCGAATGTAAATTCTTGGTAAAGGAGGTAAAGGTTTGGGTGAGCGATCTCGAAAATGTGAACACTTTTCCTTAAGAGGTCTTACAAAAAGAATAACAGAAGGAGCTTTAAGTAGCATCGACTCAACAATGTCGTTCCCTGTGACCTACATTACTCGGGCTCCAGGAAAACATCCATCACATTGGCCCTTTACCTCACTACCCGGTACAGGAGGCAAAAGTTTCGGGAAGCTCATTCACCGACGGCGACACTGGGATTTAGGTTCCTCCATTTACAAAAGAGAAAATATTGGATACTGGAAAGTTTATCTTCCCATTTATAAAAGAGAGAATGCTACATACCTGAAAGTCTATCTTCCCATTTGCAAAAGAGAGAATACTACATACCGGAAAGTCTATCTTCCCATTTAAAAAAGAGAGAATACTACATACCTAGAACTTTATCTTCCCATTTACAAAGTTACGATTGTGGTTCAATGTGTGACCCGTTTAAATTTGTATTCGAATGCATTAATTGGTTCGACCCCCACAGACCTTCTATCGCAGCTATGGGAACCACTTTTTCTCCGATTTCCTGTGTACGTGTGGGTACATGTACATATGTTTGCTGTCGTGTGAACGTCTCGATTTCCTTCTTCCTGCCCCGAGCAAAATACATATATTTTTAATTATTTAAATAGACATTCTACATGGATTCATTGATACTGCACGGTATATTATTTCTGTGATTAATACTTGTGCCCGCTCTCAGGATTTCATAGGTACAACAGGGTGTTCATTTGTGAGGTTCCTCACTGAGCCTACTTCACCTTGCAATTCGGGCGCCACTACAAAAATTCAGAGAAACGACGGTATTAGTTTCCAAGTTTTCGCTCATAAGTACCCACCATTAGTTTTCTTCATTTTCTTAAGGGGCCTGGCAGTATCTTTAGGTACTTTTTTTATTTTTGTATAACTAACTGTGTATTGCAATGATTCTACAGATCCTACCAGCTTAGGGGAAAAAAAAACCTGTCATCTCTCCACTGTCCTTGCCGACTTTTCCCAAAAGAGAGGTATTTACTATACAGGAACAGTCCTCTCTTTAGAGTACTGATTCCCTTGCATCAAATGTATTTGAGCTTGACGTGAACCTATTATAAAATTTCATACAAACTTCAAAGTGCTCATTTTGGGGGTTTCTCCGAGGTCCTACAAGTTATTAAAATATTAAATAATATTTATGACCTAAATCTGCATTTGCACAAATATGGATATCAGATTTAAAGAAAACACAAAAAGGTTATTCGGAGTGTTGATGATGATGCCTTTTGTTTTTGACACATTCCTGTGGATGGTTCTAATTGTATATTGTAGATGCATGATCTGACACAATCTTATGGATTGTTTAAACTGTATATTGTAGATGTGTAGCTTGCGAGAAGTTCAGGTCAGTGGCTTAAATGCTTTGCTTGAATGAGTCTTTTTGGGGACTCAGGATGGTCAAGTGGTTTAAGGCTCTCGCTAACAGCTGTCCAGCGACTCGGGAAGCACGTTCGAAACTCGGTTTGCTACTTTTCTTTCTTTGCGCCCCTTTCCTACTCCAAGCTTTCTACAGTTGTGCCGAAGACCCGGGAGGTGGAGTTATAGTCCTCGAATAACATTTCGAGACGCCGTTCTCCTCAATCCCTCAAAATACGCTCCGCTTCTAGGAAGGGGCCTGTGTAGCGTGCGGGAAGTTCAGGCGAGGGGCTTAAATGCTTTGCTTGAATGAGTCTTTTTGGGGACTCAGGATGCCATAGTGGTTTAAGGCTCCCGCTAACGGCTGTCCAGCGATGCGGGGGGAGTGCGTTCGCAATTCGTTTTACTACTTTTCTTTCTTTATTTTTCATTGCCTCCTTTCCAACACAAAGTTATCTACAGATGCATGATCTGACACAATCCTATGGATGCATTTTGTAGGTGGGTTTTGACAGATGCGGATGATCTTTGATAGGCCCTTGTGGCTTTCGTCATCAGTGAAATTATGTTATGTTATGTTATGATAGGTACTTACTTTCGGTATACTTTCGGTGAATTCTGCCTGTTAATGGCAAGGCTGAAGTCGGCTTCCGCCTAACCCGCTTGATCCCACATTCTCCTCCCTTTCCAGAGTTTGAATTACTTCTGGCAAGGTGTTGTGGTGATGGCTGGGGTATCCTGGTGTTGGTGGATTGTCTTCTAGTCCTTGAAGCCACTTATCCAGATTATTTTTGAAGGCTTCAGGGCTAATTCCACTCAGGTCTCTTAGTTCTTGCGGGAGACAGTTGAATAAGCGGGGCCCATTGTACGTGAAGGAGTTGTGGGCCAGGTTTCTTACTCACTGTACGGTGCCCTGTACTCCCTTGATGTAACTGAGTCTCCCTTTCCTTGGGTGTTGGTTGGTGACTATGGCCACATTTGGCACTCTGCCTTCCAATATCTTCCACATGTAGATTATTGTGTACCGATCCCGTCTCCTTTGTAATGAGTACAGTTTCAGTTCTCTGAGTCTGTCCCAATAGTTTAAGTGCTGTACCTCTTGGATTCGTGCCGTGTATGATCTTTGGATGCCTTCAAGGGTAGTTATTTCTTGTATTTTATGGGGGGACCAAAGCTGGCAACAGTACTCCAGCCTTGGGAGAACTAGAGACTTCCAGAGTGTTTTAAGGCACTGCCCTTCTCTGGAAGCAAAAGTCCTTAACACCCAACCACTCATGCTCTTTCCTGCTTCAGCTACAGTATTTATGTGGTGGGTAAAAGTAGCATCACTGCTCATGTGGACTCCCAGATCCTTGACATGCTCCTTATCTTCTATCTGCTGTTCATCATATTTGTAGTTGGTGGAGCTCTTGAGTATGTCGTTTCTCCCATATCTTACTAATTCAAATTTTTCTCCATTTAGGAGCATGTTGTTGGTTGATGTCCAGTCCAGTATTCTCTGCAGGTCTTCTTGTACTTTAGCTGCATCTTCTGGGCTTGTTATTTGCCTTTTTATCCTTGTGTCGTCTGCAAAGGAGGATGCTTCGACATGCTCCAGGTTGTTGTCTATATCTCCCACATGTATTATGAACAGGAGTGGACCTAGCACTGAGCCCTGCGGAACACCGCTCCGCACACTGCTAGGTAACGACAGTTCACCTTGCACAGATACCTGCTGGGTCCTCCCAGTTAGGAAACTGTGTAGCCATTTTCCAAGTGAGCCTTCTATTCCAAGGCTTCGTAATTTATGTAATAGGATCCCGTGATCCACTTTGTCGAAGGCCTTTGCAAAATCCAAATATATTACATCGGCATTTTGTCCATCCCGTATGGTTTCTAGAATTCTCTCATAGTGTTGGAGTAGTTGAGACAAACATGAGCGGCCCTGTCTGAAGCCGTGTTGTCCGTCATTGAAGGCTCTCTTTGATTCTATAAATTCAACCATCCTTTTTCTCACTATTCTTTCACAGATCTTGACAAGATGGGATGTCAGGGCTACTGGCCTGTACTTGCTAGCTTGGCCTCTGCTGCCTCCTTTATGAATGGGCGTAATGATAGCCGACTTGAGGGCTACTGGTACAGTACCATTCTGCAGTGAGAGAGACCAGAGCATCTGGAGGGGTTTGGCTAGTTCTTGACTGCAGTTTCTTAGCAGCTGAGAGTGGAAGCCATCTGGTCCAGCCGCTGCATCTGGGGCAATCAATTTAATTGCCTCTATTATGTCCTTCTCCCCAATGTTGATTGATGAGAGTGTGTGAGGAGTACTTGGTCGAGCAGTGAAAAAAGTTCCTGCATCTAATATCCTCTCTTCTTCCCTTGGGTTGCTGAAAACACCTTCATACTGGTTCTTCAGTATGTTAGCCATTTGTTTGGGGTCTGCTGTCGGCTCACCATCCGGTCCGTAGAGAGGTCCCACTGGTGATTTGGTTTTCAGTTTCTTCTTTGCATATGAGAAGAAGTACTTTGGGTTTTCCTTAATTCGGGTTATTGCTTCTCTTTCTTCCCTGCGTTGTTGTTCCTCATGCGACTGTCTTAGTTTTGTTTCAACCTCTTCAATCTGGGACCATATTCTTCCTTGAAGGGGTGTGTAATTTGTCTTTCTAAGTTTGGTACGAAGTGAGTGTCTTCTTCTCATGAGGACTTTACGGTCTCTGGGGATTATATTTTTGATTCTCCTTCTGGTTTTTTGGGGTATGTGTTTGGAACAAATTTCCCTACATCTCGCCACAAATTTCTTGAGAAGGTTGTCTACGTTGGTGTCTGGTAGAATGTCCTCCCAGTTTGTATCCCTCAACTCTGCTCTAACTTGGTCCCAATTTATGCTAGGGTTGTAGAAGTTCAGGTTGCCTAAGTGGTCATCTGCTGCTGTTTCTCTACTGTGTAGGTGTTCTTTATGTAAGTCAGTGCATGTTGTTTTCACCTGAATGTAATTATGATCCGATAGTATGGTTTCACATATTTTGTATGAGTGGATCAGATTATGGCTGTTTGTAAGGATTAGGTCTAGTATATTGTTCCCTCTGGTAGCTTCCCTTATTTTCTGGGTGAGGAAATATTTTCCCATCAGAGTTATTAGGGCTTCAGCCTGTTGTTTTTCCTCTAGGCTGCCCCCAGTTGTCTTCATATCCCTCCAGCTAAAGTGTGGGAAGTTGAAATCACCAAGGATCAATACTTCAGTGGTTTGTTTTGGAAAAGAATCCAGTTTTTCTCTTGTCCTTACAAGAATCTCTTCAAACTGTACTGTTGTAGTGTTTGGGGGTCTGTACACTGTCATAAGTAACAGGTCTAGTTTTTTCAGGTAAATGGATAGTAGCTCTGCTGTTCCATTGGAGTAGGTGGCCACATTTTCTGCACTTACTGCTATATCGTTCCTGATATAGTTTATGACTCCTCCGTGGCTTCTATCTTTCCTGTCTGCCCTGAAGATGGTGTAGTCATCCATGGTGATCTCAGCATCTAGGTGGTCTCTAGTCAGATGGGTCTCCGTCAATGCTAGAAAAGCTAAATTTTCTTCTTGAGCTTGGTCCCGAAGCATTGGTAATTTAGCCTGGTTTGTCTTCGGATAGAGACCCCTGATGTTTGCATAGGCAAAGGTAATTAATGGAATATCCGATTCCACCCCCTGTCCCTTGCCTCCAGTCTTTCCAGCCTGTCCAATAGACTGGTCAAGGCAGTTTGCTGATTTTTCTCCATTACCAGCATTTTCTGCAGTACTGTTTCTAAAAAAGTTTTTAGGTATGGTTGGTATTGTTGTTTCTTGTTGGACCTGTATTAGATAATATTTATATAATGGTCAATATGCATGCTAAGCTGACGCAATTCCTAATAATTTTTCTTATATTTTCTAACTTTTTTTTAGTAACATACTGTGTATGTTAATTTAATCAGGTAATTGATTTCCTTTAGAATGTTATATTAAAGAAAAAGAAGTGGTGTGTGCCGATGCAAAAACTATACCTTTGATTATTATTTCATTATCATAGCGGCCTTTTTAAAATAAGAAGATATTGGTGGATTAATTGTGTATGGATTCTCTACTGATCTTCTGAAGGAACCGGACGTTTTTGATCGCTCTCACTTCGTCGTCGAACTTTACATCACCTGCTCACTCACGGTCGCCCGCAACTACAGTCTTCTAAAGGCTTTCGGCCCCTAATAACCTCTTGGAGTATCCCTAGCTTAGCTCTGGGAGACCTAGGCCGCCAGGCCCAGGTGAACGGTCCCCCAATGGAAGTTTCCCTAACCCCTAAGGGCAAACGTGGCCCCAGCCCTTCCGCCGAAGCGGACCCTCAACCGACTTCACGTCCTCGCTTCAACCAAGACGCTCCAAGACCTAATATTCCTCGATCTCACCATGCCTCCAACTCAACCCTTGCTCCAAATGACAACTCTGAGTCTCAGAATGTTGTTCTCATCAGATCGTCTGAAGACAAGGCCATATTTTCCCACCCATTAAAAGTTACAACTGCCCTAAACTCATCACCATTCCATAAACTCATAAAAGAGGGATCCTGCCGAATCTTGGGAAAAGGTACAGCCCTAAGAATTGAACTCTCTAATATTAATAAACTAGAGGTAGATCTCGAAGATGTCTCCACCCTGGGGGAATGGCCAGTCAAGTGCTGGCGCCCGGAAGATGCCTCATTAGGCAAATACAAATATGGAAGGATCTCTGGCCTTCCAGTCTCCCTACAGCAAGAAGACCTCAGAAACAACCTGCGGATCCTTGACTCTAACAGCCTGTCCAGTCTTATGGAGATTTCTAGACTACCTTCCCATCCTGAGGCTTCCACCTACTCAGTGCGTCTCAAATTTGCAGGAGGACTACCAGAAAGAATGGCTCTGGGCTTCACCTCCTACTCAGTTCTCTCATACATTCCCCCCCCCCTCTGAGGTGTTTCACATGCCAGCGTTTTGGCCATGGATCACTGACCTGCAGATCCACACAAAGATGCAGCAGATGCAGTGGTTTTCATGCAGGCCAAGAATGCTCAAATCCCCCCTACTGCTACTTCTGCGACGACAACCATCGCCCCTCCTCCAACAACTGTCCATTCTCAGAAAAGGCAAGGCAGATCCAACGCAAATCAGTGGATGATAGTATCCCTACCTATACCATCCATGCCCAGCTCCGCTCCATCTACTCAGCCCCAAAAGACTCCAGGACAACTTCCACTGCCTCCAAAACTACGCCCTCACTATCCTCCCAGGATATCCGCTCTTCTCCTAAAACTCCCCCAAGAAAGCCCCTCCAGACCCCCTCCTATGCAGAGATGGCTGCTGCTCCCATCCCACCAAGGAACCTCGGTAAACCAAATCCACCTGTAACCTCCTCCTCTTCACACAGAGCCAACAGAGAGACCACTCCCAAGAGGCCCTGCCCCAGCCAATACTATCACCCCAAGAGCCCTTCTCCAATTCCTCCTCCATACCCACTTTCCCCAGTCATCCAGAATGTGCCTCTTCACCACCGCAAAGGAGCACCCTCAGCTCAGCCACTCATAGTGAAGATCACAAATCTCCTAAAAGAATTTGTCACCCTGCTCCAATCTGGCTCTCCTGTCCAACAAGCCCTTATCACTCTCCTCCCTAGTGTAATCAATCTGTTCACTTCATTCCTCTCATAATGGCTTCAATGCACAGCCCTATAATTTTCTGGAATGCCCGCTCCCTTCATCACAAGATGAGAGACCTCTCTCTACTCATCAACTCTCTATCACCCAATATAGTTGGCATATGTGAGACCTGGTTCCAGCCTGAAATCTCACCCTCATTCCAAGGTTACACTGCACTCCGCAGAGACAGGTCAAATCGGGCAGGTGGTGGCCTCCTCCTTCTCATTAAACATGGATTGACCCACCGTCTCCACACACTCATACCATACCCCCAAGGCCTTCTAGAACTGCTGGCAGTGCAGATAGCCATCGGCGGAACCTGGTGTGACATTCTCATCTGCTACAACCCATGCCTCCCGGTCACTGAGCGAGAATTTAACCACTATTTTGACCAACTCTCCCCTACAAGCCTCATCATGGGAGATTTCAATGCCCCCCACCCCCACTGGGATCCATCAGCCATCACAAGCCGCCCAGGCTCTGCCCTCTTTCAAGCCCTCCTCTCCTCGACCCACCTCTCCCTTCTCACCCCACCAGGCCTCTGCACCAGGGTGGACCCAGCAAAAGCCGTGCCTTCAACCCTGGATCTGTGTATTGGCAGTGGGTCCTTCACCTCCTCAGTAGTTTCTACCGGCCAATATATGGGAAGCGACCATCTACCAGTGATCATCTCCTCAAATGGCCTCACAAACCCTCCCCCTAGGTCAATCCGCCCTCATTGGAAAACAAACCCAGGAAAATGGACAAAATTCCAAGCCTCACTCGAACCTCCCCCCCCAAATCTCCTCTCAGTTGAAGAAAAAGCCAACTGGTTTTCAGAATCCCTCAAGGCAGCTGGGGAACACACTTTTCTCCTAACCACCAGTCGCTTCAATGGCCGCCCCCGCTGTCCTTGGTGGACAGAAGAGTGTGCATCAGCCATCCGCCTCAGACGACTAGCATTTGCAAGATGGAGACGTCAGCCCTCCCAAACTAACAAAATTGGATTTAACAGACAGGACGCCAAGTGCAAAAGGATCTTACTTCAGGCAAAAAGAAACTCCTGGCATAAATTCTGTAGCTCGCTTTCCTTTTCCACCCCCTCCACTAAAGTCTGGACTTTCTTCAGACACATGACCTCACCTTCAAAGCCCAATTCCTATCCCCTCTGCTCAGGTGGCTTCCCACTAACAAATGAAAAAGACAAGGCTGAAGCCTTTGCCACAGAATACAGCCGACTATACAGCAGCAAAGCAGACTCTCTCTTAACCAGACCTCAAGCCAGGCTTCTCACAGAGAGTATTTCCAACACCACAGATGACCCACTTGCATCCCCTTTCCAACTCAAAGAATTGCATGGGGCACTTTCTTCCATGAAAAAAGGCAAGGCCCCTGGCTCCGACATGATCCTCTCTGACTTCCTAAGTCACTTGTCTGAAGTTCACCTAAGCTTCTTACTGGAGCTATTCAACGACAGTTGGACCCAAGGCCAATTCCCCTCCCCATGGAAACTTGCCCTCATCCTCCCCATCCCCCAAAAAGGAAAAGACCCTAGTGACCCGGCATCATACAGACCAATTAGCCTCCTTTCCTGCACCAGCAAACTCCTGGAAAAAATGGTCCAAAAGCGTCTAGCCTGGTGGCTGGAATCCCACCACCATCACCACCCTAATCAATATGGCTTCCGACCAGGCCGCAGCACGACGGACGCACTCATACATCTAGACCACCTGGTGCAATCCACCTTCAAGGAACATCTAGTGGCAGAGGCCGTCTCCTTTGATCTGTCAAATGCTTTTGACACAGTTAACCATGAGGCCTTGCTGCACAAACTATTGAACCTGGGAATGCACGGCCCCCCCCTCTCATGGATCAGAGACTTCCTCTCTAACCGTCTCTACACAGTGCTGATAGGGTCAACCCAAGCTTCTCCCCGCAAGATCAACCAAGGAGTCCCACAAGGATCCCCTCTGAGCCCCCTTCTATTCACAATATACATAGCAGACATACCGGACAGTGTGCATACAACATCTCTATTATATGCAGATGACATATCCATCTTCTGCACCGCCCAAACTCCCCAACTGGTCCATGACAGACTCCAAAACACGGTAAACGACCTCACAGCATGGGCTCAAAGCTGGAACCTGCACCTAAACAAGACCAAGTCCAAATCTCTCTGGTTCACTCGTCGCCATCTAGGACCACCACCACCCTTGCTCATTTCTGGCACACCTATTGAACGGGTGTCCGCCCATAAGTTTCTTGGACTATGGTTAGATAGCCCAACTCTAAGTTGGAACACCCAAATCAACCAACTGCGAGAGAAATGTTTCAACTGTCTCGCCTTGATGCGCCGCATTGCTGGTGTGAAATGGGGTGCCTCCCGGGAAACACTCCTTCAATTCTACACAGCCTACATCCAAAGCAAACTAGACTATGGTTCGATTGTCTACTCTGCGGCAAATAAGACCCAGCTGGCAAAACTAAACCCTATTCAGCACAGTGCAATGAGAATTGCCCTAGGAGCCTTCAGATCATCCCCCATTTCAGCACTTCATGCAGAAAGTGGCATCCTTCCCTTAGAATACAGAAGAAAGAACCTCCTTGGAAAATGGCTCTATCGGACTACATACCTACCAGAAGACCACCCTCTTGCAACAATCATAGCCTCCCACGCATATCTTCAACCCTGGCCAACTTCTTCACATCGCCCAGTAGCAGTCCGTGCAGCCCAGACTTTTGCTCAATTTGCTTTTCCTCTCCCACGGCAGGCTCCACTTCCAGCAACGCCTCCCATTCCACCTTGGATATCACTATCCACAGTGATATCACCCTCCCTCCCATGTCAATGGACAAAATATGACCCACCCCACAAATTGAGAGCAATCTTCTGCAGCCTAGAAAATGCCACTTACAAAGACTACTTAGCCATATTCACAGACGGCTCCCACCATACGGATCCCCCCTCAACTACAGCAGCAGTCATCTGCCTAGAATGCCCATTTGAATTCACATGGCATTTAGATCCCCTGCACAATATCGTGGTGGCCGAACTGTATGCCTTGTTCCATGCTCTTAAAATAGCCCGGACACTAGTCCCCTCCAGGAAAATAATCATCTACACTGACTCAATGTCCTCGCTTCAGCTTCTCCTCTCCTCCGCACCCCTCACCCACCCACAACTCTGCTATGAAATTCAGGCATTGCTACTTGACTTCCTCATCCACCCTCTATGGCATGTGAAGCTGCAATGGATCCCAGCCCACTCTGGTATCATCGGCAATGAAAAAGCGGACAGAGCAGCAAACCAAGCTCACTCCACTCCCATTTTGGGAACACTTCCCATCTCTCCAGCCACACGAACCTCCCTCTGGAAGGCACACACCAGAGCTACATGGGAAGAAGACCTCCGCCAACAGCTCCATGGATCCTTCAGATCCATCCTTTATGAGGACTCTGGCCCTATACTTTAGGTCAAGGTCAATCAATCGTCGTCTTGACTCTGCCCTCGTCCGATTGAGAATTGGACATTCTGGTCTGTCTGCTCATCTCTTCCGCCTGGGTCTCTCTCCCTCTCCAGACTGCCCCTGGTGCCCCAATCAACCAGAAACCATCCAGCACTTCCTACTAGAATGCCTGCACCATCACTCCCATCGAGTACTACTCCGTGAAAAACTCAGAGAAATTGGAGTAATGCAACTCACAATCCCAGTCATCCTCAACGGAATCGGTTACCCCATCCCTATCCGCCAAGCAATTTCCAATTATCTCCAGTTCTTTCTGACTAAAACTGGACAGTTACATAGAATATAAATCATAGATCATCCCCTCCCTCCTGTACTAACATGGCTTATCTCCTGTTAGATTGCTAAGTCAGCCCAGCAAGCAAAGTCCGCTAAATCTTTCCTAAGCCAAAGTACAGAGAAATATAAACGGCATTGACCTTCTCCAGGGCCCATAGTGCTGACCCACGCACTCTCTGGCCCTCAATTTACCAAATTACCAAATTACCAAGATATTGGTGTTAGTGACGGATCTGTAATTAGTTCTCGATAACTAACATTATTTCCACTAATTAATTAAAAATTTTCTTTATATATGAATAGTAATTAAGGTTTGCTGGGTAAATATGTAGATTAGCGGCCCGGCCGAAAAAAATTGTGTGTAAATATTATCGTTCACTCGTGTCGGAATATTCATGCGCGTTTGAAACTCAGGATTATCGTAGTGTAGTCCTCCCATTGTGTTTACCCCAACACGAGCCGTCAACTTAAATGTACTCCAAAAACGTGAAACATTTTGGAACACGGATGAAATAGTACGTCCCATCGTTCGCGCTGATAATCTACATATTTACCCCTGATTTGGTTAAATCATTCACCTCTGTAAACGTTAGCACATTAGTCTATAAACAATTAAGATTATATACTGGGGGCTGTGCCCCCCAGACCCCCCAATTTAATGAAACCGGATCATCGTAGTGTGGTCCCCCATTGTGTTTACCCCTACACAAGCCATCCCCTTAAATGTACTCCAAAAACGTGAATCATTTTGAAACAGAAGAAATCGTACGTCCCATCGTTCGAGTCGCTAATCTACATATTTACCGTTTGCTGCACTTACTTTATAAATAGGACATACAGACCTACTAGTCACCATCAAAGAAGGACTCCACTTTGCCACCTTCCTTGCTGCCCCTTGCCCAATTGCCCTCTTCACAGATTCTCTCACTGCCCTCCAACTCATTCAATCCCACTGCCCACACTCCCATCACAGCCTCACTCTCACCATCCACCACCTGCTCATCTGCCTCATCTCCCAGGGACACAACATCCACCTCCAGTGGGTGCCTTCCCATGTCAGTGTTATAGGGAACACAGTGGCGGATGGGGCGGCAGCAAAGGCACTACCCACTCCCACCCCTCCCCCCATTAACTTAGCTACTGACCCGACAGACTTCCTCATTGACCTCAGGACAGCTTGCCAGCGACATTGGGACACAACACTGACCAACACTCTACATAACACTTCACTGAGACACATCCGGCAGGACACAAGATACCACAGTAATTCTGAAGCTCCATACCCCATGAGCTTTCCCGGTCGCATTCCCATAATATTTATTCCACCTCCCAACATGTTTTCACCCAACTGTGTGATTAACTTGTTTTATTACTTGTTCCTGAGGGTGAGCATAGCGAGCAGGGGAGTATGGGGGGGGGCTATGCCCCCCCCATATAGCAACCCATAGTACGGTTTGCGGGGTATGGATCTTCAGGCTTACCGATACCACTGGTGGACCTATTTCCCCAACTGGGCCCTGGACATGGCTGTGACCAGACTAAGGATTGGCCACACCCACCTCAACGCTCACCTATATAGGCTGGGCATAATCAACACCCCCTACTGCCCCTGGTGCCCCACACAGCTTGATACCCCTGAACACCTGCTACTGCACTGTCCACATCACTACTCCCACCGTGTGGCACTCCTTCACCCACTGCATGCCCTGCAACCCCACAGACCCACACTGGCTGATCTACTAGGTGGCTCCAATTCTAGCTTGGCTTTCAAGAAACTTAACCTTACCAGGACCTTCCTATAAAATCTAATCAACTCCACCGCATCTAGATTAAAACTTAACCTGCCTACTGCACTGTTGGGGCACCAGAAGCTGTGATATCACAGCCTGAATGGCCCCAACAAAACACCAAGAAGAAGAAGTGGGAACCCATCCGGGTCGTTCTCCAAAATGGAGAACGACCCGGATGGGTTCCCACCTAATAATATAGACCTGGAATTTAAATATTTAATATCTCCTGTAAAAGAAGAGGATAAATTCAATGAAAACTCCTCCAATTTAGTATTGCTCTTCGAAATAGTAATCTACTTAATGATCTTCAACATCATGATGAAACTTTTACCCACCGTACAAAAAATTGCATTATCAGTACTAATACTAAGATTAAAGATATCTTCTTGGACAGGGCAGGTTTTCCATTGGGTAAATGGAAGGTAACATGCAAATTATTGTCAGATATTCCAAAATCCTATGGGGTCATTGGCCCAATTGCTTTAAATGAAAATGTAGTTGAAATAAAAAATGAATTAATTTCTAAAGGCTATCCTATATTATCAATGTCTCGTATTAATAAGAGAATCAAGAAAGATAACTCTCCAACATTAAAATTGACTTTTCTGTTGAAAACAAGCCAACAATAATTAAAATGTACACTAATTTTTTTGTAAATGATTACATTCCACAACCAATACAATATTTTAAATGCTAGAAATATGGACTTACTTTAAATTCCTGTAGATCAAAAGTCAAATGCTTCATTTGTAGCAATAACCACTCAGCTAAAGACTGCCCAAGAGAAACCTTGAAATGTGCCAATTGCAATTTAAATCTTATAGTATAAATTCTCATCATTCTAATAGTGCTAAGGTAACTTATGGATATACAAAATTCTCAATAAGTAAATCATTCAAGCTATGCATCTATCTTAAAATCTAACTTACAAGATCCAACTATAAATAATAATATAATCAATGGCAACTCAACCCCCAAACCTTAATTAATAAGAACTCCAAATCAATTTTTCACAACAGGACAATTAATCCTAACTCTCACATTAATTTAAATGCATCCCCTATTGACCTGCCCAAAACCAGTAACTATCAAAATACTGCAAATGATACTGTTATTTACAACTTTTTTCTGATTGCTTTGCTAAAAAACCTATGGGCTCAGGAGGAATTTGAAGAAGCAATGGCTGATGCCCCCCCAAAATGCAAGTCAATATAACGCCTAATAAAGAAACCCAACCAATACCAGGTGAAAAAGGAAATAAAAAACTGGAAATGCCTATTAATATTGATAATCAGGATAAAAGTGCCAAACAAGATGCAAGTAACCCACTATCTAAAGAAAATAAACTTTACTATACCTCCTCAAAATGCAGGTGTTGATAAAAAAAGACAAAAATCTTCTGTTGTTGAAGCAAATGATGCCCGTAATCCTCAATGTAAAAACAATAAAAAAAAACAAAAAAATTAAATAATTAAATCTTCTAATAAAAGACCTGTTAGTAATGAAACTGAATCTAAAAATAAAAAAGTCAAATAAAATTGATAATAGAACAAATAACATAAAAATTCTACAATGGAATTGCCAGAGCTTATTCTCCCACTTATCAGAATTTCAAAGTTTATTTATACGCTAACAAACCCCACTTGTGTTATATATGTGAGACATGGTTGGGTACTGAATCAAATGTTAATTTCATTAACTATACAATTTTTAGAATAGATAGAGATAGAAGGGGGTGGGGGAGTGTAATGACTTTAATTTGCAAAGATATAAACTATAAAATTATAAAACTAAATAACTATTAACAAAATTTTGGAAACTTAAGCTACCAAAATTTATCTAAAAATAATAATAATGCTGTTGCTATACTTAATATATATAATCCCCATGCCAACAACTTTATTGATCAAGAATTAGAATTTTATTTAATTATTTGTGATGACTTAAATCAGAGACACTCAACATGGGATAATCATCTTTTACGTGAACCACTGCAACAAGCAATCTCTTTCAATAACTATACCATCCAATCAGATCTAACTATAGCTACTCCTCTTGGTCTCAAAACAAGATACAACTTAAAAAATAACTTATTCAACTATTGATCTCACTTTAGTATCTGCAGCTCTTTCAGACAAAACTGAAATTAACTTGGGTAAAGATCTTGGCTCAGATCATACCCCGATCCTTATCTCCATATCTCAACAAATAATTATATCCAAAATAAGAGAAATACCAAATTGGAAGATAAAAGATAACAAATGGTCAGATTGGACAACTAATCTTGCTCCAATACAAGCAGATATATCCCAAAATCCAGTCGAAGAATTAAATGAAATAACAGAAAATATAATAGATGCTAGCAAAATAACTTTCAAACTTAGCACTGAACCTAAAAGCACTAAGTATAACATACCATGGTGGACAGAGGAATGCAGCAAGCAGGTGGCACTGAGACAGAAAGCTAAATGCATCAATGAAAGAAATTTTACATTATAGAACACCATAGCCTTTAATAAACAAAAAGCTATAGCGCAAAAGACAATTAGAAGAGCACAAAAATAGCTCTACAAAAATTTATTTCTAATATAAACTTTAGAACACCAGTTCAGAGGCACCTACAGAGAATAAACATTTCCTCTTATTCAAAATGGTAATGCAGTGTTAAATGACAGAAAACGCAAATATTTTGGGCCAAAATTTTGCAGATCCAGGTATTTTAAATGAAGAGAAAATAAATTGATTAATGATGCTATAAAAAACTTATCAGAAGACTATAACAAAGAATTTACTTGGGAAGAATATATGGATAGTTATATCAGCACTTTAGAAAAAGGAGGAAAAGCCATGGGATCAGACTTAATCCATAAATCTTTTCTAATAAACCTGCCACTGGAATATAAAAAGAAAATCTTAAAAATACCTAATGCCGGCTGGTTACAAGGCAAATTTCCATCCTCATGGAAAGAAACATTATTGATACCCATAAAAAACATAACATAAAACATAATTTCACGGATGACAAATGCCTCAAGGGCCTATCAAAGGTCATCTGCATCCGTCAAAACCCACCCACAAAAAGCACCATCGCCAGGGGAAGACAAAATCAAAGTCCCCCACAATATAATATAACAGATGAAAAAGCCACAAGGGCCCATCATAGGTCATCCGAGTCAAACGGCCTCTTTTTTAAGGCACCCAAACTCCCAAGAAAACTACATCCAGAGGATTGTGTCCAGAAACGAGGGTATCACCAATCAAGGCTTGTCAAGAACTAAATCATGCAGCTATAGATATATACAAACAATATTAATATATACAAAACTTAGGAACCATCACAACCTTCCCTCCCCATAAACTCATCCAACCTACTCAAATACATTTAAATTTGGACTACCTACTACCCTCTGCGGCAATTTGTTCCAGAAGTCTACCACTCTATTGGTGAAAAAATATTTGCTTAAATCCAACCTACACCCTTGCTTTTTAATTTTCAAGTGGTGACCTCTAGTTCAAGATCCTGCAGGTTCATATAGACTACTCCTTTACTCTCTATTTTAGGAAAATGATTTATGATAGACTTTATTGGTATCTTGAAAAAATAATATAATAAAACCCTTCCAATGTGGTTTTTGTAAGAAACATAGCTCAATTGACCTACTACTGAAATTAGAAAATTTTATTAGGATTAACTGAAAACAAAAAACCATTATTGCACTATTTCTTGATATCAAAAAAGCATTTGATCTGGTGCCACATCAGGCTTTAATGTACAAACTTGCACAATCTGGTATATCAGGAAGATATTAGCTATTTTAGTCAATTATCTAGAAAATCACTCATTTACAATTTCCATTGGGGAATTCTTATCCGATAGCCCACAAGGTTCAGTATTGTCACCTATTCGACTATGCCCGGGAAAAGTTTGCGGATACCATCGAAAATTGCAATCCTAACTTAAGAAACCAAGTTTAATGCATACCTAGCCCATACATTCGTATTTTATCATCTGTCCCTTAGCTTCGATGGCATTCTTTAGACATTTTGGCATAGATTCGATCAGGTTTTGACAAATATCCACATATATTTACTTACACCATACACTTTTTATGGCTTCTTGTAACTTGTCTACTGAGCCAGTATTATGGTATTCTAGTTTACTTTTTACGACATATCATAATTTTTCAATTGGATTGAAATGCGGGCTATTATCAGGCCATTCCATAATTCTGTAATTATTGTCATTAAGCCATTTGTAACAATTTTGGCCTTGTGGCATGATCTACCATCATACAGTAGCATTTCAGTCTCATGGATTGCAATTGTGTCTGGAAGTTTTTCCTGAAGCATTGCTAAATACTGTGCACCATTCATGGTTGTGTTTTTAGGAAGGAAGTACAGGCTTCCTCTCCCTTACTACTTAAACAACTCCAAACCATCACACTTGGAGGGTGTTTCATTGTTTTCATGTATTTAGGGTCCATCCTATTTGAGCCACTGGGCCAGCAAACCTTGTTTGGACAGCTCCTGAAAGTTAAAAATGTTGATTCATGACTAAATAATACTTTTTTCCAGTCCAGTCAGCAATGGTCCAATTAAGGTATTTTTTACTAAATACTCATCAGGCTCACAGGTCTGTAGTTACCATCGAAAGGGAACTTTTGTTCCCTTTCTTGAATATTGGTGATGTGAGCTATACGCCAATCCTCCTTGATTATTCTTGGATGGATTCCATCTGGAACAGGAGATTTATTCCTTTTCAGGTTTTGGAATACCTTTCTAATCATATCATGAGTTATTTCCAGACTCTCCAGGCTTGGTACATCCCTTGGTTGGGGCCTCGGTAGCTCCCCCTCAGGTTCAGTCACAAAGACTGTAGAGAATTTGTCAGAGATAACCTTCGCCTTCTCCTTATCACATGATGCTTTCATCCATCTATCATCTGTGTAGAGGTCTGCAATGCTTGATTTTGTTCTGGTCTTGAAGACACATACTTCCAGAAGATCTTTGGGTTTTCTTTCACATGCTCGGCTATCTCCTTTTCTTTGAGCTTGGTATCGTTTCTACTTCTGCACACTCCCTGTCATCACCTCCTCCTGCACTTTCTCTTAGCCTTTTCAGTCTTTCACAGTCTCTTTTTCTTCCTTGTATTTTGTCTGCCTCTAAATTTTCTTTTCTGTATACATTCGTCTATGGCCTGTTTAAACTTTGTGACAAATTTACTCCATTTCTGTTCTGTGATTAAGTTTGCTAACAGAAACTGCTACCAGTCGACATCAAAAAAAGCGTTTGATCTGGTGCCACATCAGGCTTTAATGTACAAACTTGCACAATCTGGTATATCAGGAAGATATTAGCTATATAATGAACTATATGGGGCGGGGGGGTCATTTGTTAAAGCTGAAAGTTCATTAAACCTGATGGGCGTTAAAAGCAATGGAAATAACGAACCAAGTTCGTTACATAACATAATTTCACGGATGTTAAAAGCCACAAGGGCCTATCAAAGGTCATCCGTATCCATTAAATCAACCCACATAAAGCATCCATAGGATTTTGTCAGATCACGCATCCACAATTTAACAATCCATAGGAATGTCCAACCATGCATCTACAATATATAATTTAAAGCCTCCATAGGAGTCTGTCAAAAACAAAATCAAAGTCCCCCAAAATATACAATAAAAAGAAACTGCATCCACAGGAATGAGTCAAGAAACATATCCACATACCGAAAGTAAGAAATTAACCCTCCATCCCCATATAATCATCCAATCTGTGCTTGAAAACATTCAAGTTTGGGCTGTCTACAGTCTCAGGTGGCAAACTATTCCAATAATCCACCACTCTGTTAGTGAAAAATATTTTCTAACATCCAGTCTGCACCTCTGTTTTTTAATCTTTAAGTGGTGGCCTCTAGTTCTATTACTACCTTCTAACTCAAATAACTTGCTGAAATCCAATTTATCCATCCCAGAAAAGATTTTAAAAAGTTCAATCATATCTCCCCTCACACACCTTCTTTCAAATGAAAACATATTTAATACCCTCAGTCTATCTTCATATTCAAGGTGCTTCAGGGATGGTATTATTTTTGTTGCCCTCCTTTGTACTGACTCTAATAAGTTTATATCATGTCTAAAATGTGACCATGCCTGTATACAGTACTCTAAATGTGGCCTGACATAAGAGTTGTATAGTTTAAGGATAACCTCCTTACTCTTGTAGCTAACATTTCTTTTAATGTAACCTAGCACCCTATTTGCTCTATTTTTTGCCTCAATACACTGCTTTGAAAATTTCAGTGACCTATCTACTACTACTCCTAAGTCCTTCTCATCTTCAACTGAATTAAGCCAATACCCATCCATCTCATAGCTAAATTCCCTATTATCTCTCCCCATGTTAATAACTTTGCATTTATTAAGGTTAAAAGTCATCTGCCACTTCTGAGCCCAAGCTAACAACTTATTTAAGTCACCCTGCACTTTAAAGCTACCCTCAACCTCTTTGACTACAGCTGCTAATTTAGTGTCATCAGCAAAAATTGATACTTTGCTATTCACACCTTGCCCAAGATCATTTACATAGATTATAATTAATAAAGGGCCTAAAACTGATCCCTGAGGTACGCCACTAATAACATTCCTCCACTCTGACCTCACTCCATTCAGTACAACTCTCTGTTTCCTATTTTTCAGTCATTCAGTTATCCAATTTAAAACGTTCCCACATATCCCATGCAGCTTTAATTTATGAACTAGTCTTCTATGTGGAACCTTATCAAAAGCTTTGCTGAAATCTAATTAGATCACATCAACTTTCTCACCCCTATCTAATTCTTTAGTTACATAATCCATAAAATCCAGTAAATTAGTTAACCACAATCTACCTTTTCTAAAACCATGCTGAGCATCATTAATTAACCTGCTACTCTCTAGATGATCAGAAATTCCCTTTTTAACCATCTTCTCAAGAATTTTACAGACTATAGAAGTTAAGCTTACTGGTCTAAAGTTATTTGGGTCCTCTTTGTTTCCTTTTTTAAAAATTGGCACTACATTTGCCAATTTCCAATCATTTGGTATTTCTCCAGACTCTAGTGATCTAATAAATATCTTCTCAAGAGCTACTGCAATACTTTCTACACCTTCTTTGAGTATCATAGAATGAATGTTGTCAGGGCCAGATGCCTTACTAGTATTTAACTGGATTATAAGCCCTTTAATTTCTTCTCTGTCTATATTAATAGAATTTATCACTACTTCCCTTGACCTAGAATTATCATCAATTAATCTAACTGGTTTCTCTTCTGTGAATACTGAAGCAAAATGATCATTAAGGACCTCTACTATTTCCTCATCAGATTCTTTCAAAACCCCTTCATATTTAATAGGCCCTATTTTATCACTGTTAGATTTATTATTGATTTTATAATAGCTAAAGAATTTTTTAGGATCTTTATTATTATTTTTAGCTAAATTAATTTCGGCTGTCCTTTTGGTCTTCTTAATAATCTTATTTAGTTCATTTCTGGTTGACCTATAATGGTTTAAATTATCTAAACTACTCTCACTTTGTAATCTCTGGTATGCCCTTTTTTTCTTTGAAACTTTATTAGCTATTACTTGATTCCACCATAATGGTTTCCTACATTTTTTTCCTAATAGACTTCATAGGAATACACTGTTCCTGAACCATGTTTAATATAGTCTTAAAAATATCCCACATCTCATAAGTATTCTTTCCATGGAATTCTATATCCCTCCTAATCTGATTTAGCATGCTGCGTAATTTATCGTAATCTCCCCTATAAAAATTTGGAATTCTTGTGAAGTTTGTTGCTGTTCTACCCTTAACTATTTGCAAATTAAACCGAACCATCTGATGATCACTGTTTCCCAATGATTCCCCTACACTCAATCCTTGAACTAAGTGATCATCATTTGAAAGAATTAGATCCAATATATTGGCACCCCTTGTTGGCTTATTAACAAATTGGGTTAAAAAGTTATCCTCAAAACACTCCATAAACTTACAACTTGCTCTATCTCTTCCTATCATATTTTCCCAGTCTACAGAAGTTAAATTAAAGTCACCAAGAATAACTGTATCTTCTTTGCATCTTTTACCTATTTCCCTAATCATTAACTCATCGATGCAATCAGTCTGTCCTGGTGGTCTATAAAAAGCTCCCAAGTGTATTTTCCTATTTTTACCAACCTTAATATCTATCCATAATGATTCACCTTCTCCTTGCTTTATAGAGTTATTTAGATTTGAAGAAATGCTATTTCTAATATAAATAATCAACCCACCACCAGTCCTATCTCTCCTTTGACTAATGTACATAGTATAACCTTTAGTTCAAATTCACTGACATTATCATTAAATATATTTCCATTAACCCATGATTCAACTATACATATTATATCTATATCTTCATGAATGATATAACTAAATAATTCATCCCTCTTATTTCTAAGACTACGAGCATTTGTGTAAAGACAACTCAGCCCACCTATTCCTGAAGCACCGGAGGGCCTATCTCCTCTGCATCTCCTTTCTCTCCTTCCCCGACCCTGTACTCTTGTATTTCCCTGACCACTATCACTACTCAAGTAATTTAACCCTAAAGCACTTCCATTAGCCTGCCTACCTTCTACAAATCTGTGTTTGCTTCCTATCCCTGCCTCACTTTGAGCCATTAAATTTCCCTGACCACTATCAAAACCTAGTTTCCCGCCTCTAAAGACCTAATAACACTATCTAATTCCCGCCACAAAACCTCAACCCCATCTCGGCTCAGATGGAGTCCATCCATCGCATACAAACCCTTATTCCCATAAAACCCACTCCAAACATCTACAAACACCAATCCTGACTCCTCGCACAAACCTTTCACATATTCATTCAACCCCATTGCACGAGACAACCATTCCATCCCCACATCCATTCTCGGAAGCACACCTGAAACAACGCCTTTTACTCTACTTTCACACATCCTTTCAATCAGCCTTTTATACCGCTGTCGTAACTCACAAGTACCCACCTTCTTTACATCGTTTACTCCAACATGTGTAATCACAAATGCTTCCCTCTCACACCCAGACACCAACCTATCATACCTCTCACACACATCATTTACACCAGCACCCGGCAGACAAACTCTCACTCCCTTACATTTACTTTCACTCAACTTCCTATCTAAATACCTAATCTGAGAGTCACCCATCACAATCACCTCAGTCATTCTCCTATTCTCTCTAGGCCTAGTATTACCCTCCCTCCTGCTCTCACTCACTCGACCTCCTATTCTACTTTCAGGCACGGCCACACCAGACAAATCTCTTTCAAATTCTTCCTCTCTCAGGGCATCAAATCTGTTAGTTAGCCTAACAGGTTCCATGTCCCTCTCATTCACACACCTAACCTGTCCTAACTTATCTATTCTGTTCACTTTCACCCACCACTCATCATCACTTACTTCACTTACTGCTTTCTCTCCAGTCCCTGATCTAGGCCCAACTTCCTCCCTCCTGGTCCCAATCTGACTCTTCAAACATACACTTGCATCTCTTCTCACTTCAGACACTAAATCATTCAGTCTCAAGCATTCCGCACGTAATCGACTCACCTCCTCAGTCAAAGCACATACACAGCACTCAGACACATTCACTCTCCTCTCTACACCATAGACATCGCACACTACATACACACTACTTTCAAAAGGCATACTCTTTACATCCAAACAGTCAGCCATACTTAAACAAGAACAATAATAGAAACAAAAACTTACAAACAACAAGAATTTGACCCAAATTTGTGCACGCAAGTTTAAAACCTGCTAATCAAGATGGCCACTGAAGTAAACAAAAGTCACTTTCTCACCAAAACAAAATAACCACAATTTATACAAAATAACCACAATTTAACTTCATTATATTAACGAAATATATGATCTAATAACTTAATATTTATGTTTATGTCACACACCAAAGTATATCAAATAATCAAAATATTCTGAGAGCTACACAACATAGCATTGATACGAACCTTGCACTGTAAGAGACATGTGACACAACAAGACTCACTTAGGCAGGTCGTAACACTTGCCTGTCAAACCCAATGGAGTTCAGCCGGAAAATTTGGTTCGTTATATCTGAAATTCATTATATCGAGGGTTTACTGTATATGATTTTTTTTATTTTTCAACTTAGAGTTCCAAAATTCTCACATTTGGATTTCTTGTCTTTTTCTGATTCTAAATATATATACTTTTATATAATTATGACCATTATTACTCTAGTTATGGGTTGCCAAATGTTAGTAACCTCACCCATGAGGTTACATTTCCTGAATCGTTGGTTGGATTGACCGTAAAATTTGAGAAATGAGTTTTTGGCCCCAAAAGCACATATAAACCAAATTTCAACAAAATCTGAGGGATGAGAGTGTTAGGTACTGCTATGAAATCATAAGCTTCATGAAAAAATGTTTCATTCCGCCAATTCAAGAAATATAATATGGTGACTAAAATTGCCCTTTATCTTCAAGATGAGGTTTAACTAATGCCAGTTACAGTTTCAAAATGACATCAACACTCCTCCCACTAAACCCCAATTTACTCTATATCTATTCCTAGCACTTATGCACTGCTTTCTAGGCCAGAGGTCTGAACTTATCAGGACACCCAAGTCCCTTGCATTCTGGCCTTCCTAAAACTCTGATATTCAGTGGATTACACCTACCTATGCATAAATAAGTCTTTAGTGTGGCACCCTGTCAAATGCCTTACTAAAATCTAAATAAAAAATATTAGTGTCATCTCTATCAGCAGCATTTTACACCTTTTTATAAAAAGAGAATTAGTCAAACACAATTTGCCTCTAGTAAAGCTGTGCTGAGATTCCTTAATCAACTTAAGTTTATCTAAGGGGTTGGCAAACTTTTTCAGCTTACGGGCCAGAAGCAAAGTCTATGAATTGATGGAGAGCCACATTAATAATTTACCGTAGAATGGGGTAAGTGGGCCCATTTTACAAAACAATCATTTTCAATTACTATTTCTTATTTTGATGTAACTTATATAAGAAAGAAACAATGAAGAGATATTTCAACACTACTTGTTGATTCCAAGCTCATTTGGTAAATGTGTAGGGAAGCTGAGTAGAGGTAGCAACTTTTGACTACTACTGCTGCATCTCACTGGAGCGGAGGGGAGAAGCGGGTTAATTCCCCGCCCTCCTCTCCTAAAAATAAAAAAAATAAAAAGACTAAGAAGACTCGGGGCTCCTCTCCATCTGCAGGGGCTGCGGGGATGGATGGATCTGCTGCCACTTTGGTAAGCGACCAAGCCAAGATTGGCACATCCGGCCCCTCTGCCCCCCCCGCCTTCCCGCGTGCGGAGCCCCTGACTATGACTAAAACCAAAAGTGCACAGAGCGGAGCCTCCATAACATTGGGGCCCCTCATTCAGAGGTTACCTGGCATTTTGGAGCCCGCTGGCTTCAAAGGCTTCCTCGTTATTCACTCAACTGATGGTAACATGTTGGCCAAGGACAACATGATTCATCAGAGGAGAGGATTATCTAGTGTAATTGGTAGAGAGCCGAAGGTGACCCGTTTCTCAGACAGGAGCCTTCTGGTGAATGCGGTGAATCCCGCCGAGGCTGCCAAGATAAGTGCTCTTCGGACACTTGATGGCCCCCCTGTGAGTGTGATGCCACACTCTACCATGAACTTTGTGAAAGGAGTAGTTTATGCGAGGGAACTCATTGACTACTCCGTAGAGGACATTACCTTAGAGCTGGCCGAAAATGGGGTGGTCAAGGTTGAACGTGTGATGAGAAAACAGGGAGGGGCCTCGAGCCCTACCCCTACACTCTTCAACACGTTTGACTATGACAAGCTCCCTGAGTCGGTGCAGGCCGGTTGGTAGCGCTACCGCATGAATGCATTCATGCCAATGAGGCGGAAGTGCTATTACTGTCACTGCTTCGGCCATACGAATCGTTCATGTAGACGTGCAAAGTCGGGGTCACCCGAAGTATGTGTAAATTTCTCTAAGGCCGCACACAATAAGTCCAAATCATGTGTGGCCAAGTATGTCAATTGCGGAGAGCCGCACCCCGCTTCTACGAAGCAATGTGATGCATATCTCCTTAAGAAAGAAATCCTGACCATTCAGGCCCAGGATCGACTCTCATTCCGCGAGGCTAAGGACTTGGTCCTGGTGTGCCTGGCTCTGCCTGGGATGTCTTGTGCCTCAATGGTTAGAAAGACACCCTATGCTCTAGGCACATCCAGGCCAATGAACAAGGTTGTTTCCGCACCTATTCGGAGCCCTTCTGCGGGTTCTACTCAACCCAGGCGCTCCCCTGGTAAAGCTGGCGGCACAAAGGTTCCACACCTAGCCTCGGCTAAACCAGGGCTCCCCCCCCTTTCCCCAGTGTGACCATTTCCCTTAAGGCGAAACAGCCATATGCCTCCGAGTTGTTAGACTCACAGGAGGCAACACCCCTGAAGTTTGTCAACAGTCCATTTTCCGGGGTTCCTAAAGCTGGCCCCCAGAAGGAGGACAGCAACAAAGGAGCTTCAGCTCCTTCACCCACGCCTAGTGGTGGGCTAAGTGGCTCGTAGACAGTGGTTCCTCAAAAAGAGGGCTCCCCCGCCTCCGAAGCTGCAACACCTGCCTAAGGTTGCAAGGCAGAGGGAGGAAAAGATTTGCATGGTGAGCGCAACCTCCTCTAATAAGTCCTCAAAGGCGACAGCGCTTTGTCAGGCCAACAGCGCCTGGGGTTCTGCCTCCGGGAAGCATACGGCTGGAGGGCATATTCCTTCAATGGAATTGCTATGGACTCCGGGCCAACTGGGAGGAGCTGCAGAGGCTCATCTTGTTCCGTTCCCCGTTAGTTATTTTTCTGCAGGAGACCATGCTAAGCGTGTGGCCCCTGCCCACCCTCCCAGGGTATAAGGGTCTTGCAACCCCACCACCATGATATGGCCGGGCTGGGCGATGCTCGGTTTACACGCGGCCTGATGTCTCCATTCTTTCTTTAACTTTAGATTCCTCCTATCAGGCAGTGACTGTGCAGCTTCACCTGGATAGGAGGTATACTATCATTTTTGCATACATTCCCCTGCGAGCTGATTTTGACGCGAGGGACTTCCACCGCGTCTTGGCATGGTTGCCGAGGCCCTTTCTCTTCCTTGGAGATCTGAATGGCAGGCATCCTCTCTAGGGAGATTACTCAATAAATCCCAGGGGACAAGTCTTTGCCGATCTGATAGAAGCGCTTGAGATAGGCGTCCTAAATGTGGATGAGTTTACGCATCACTGCCCGAGAACTGCTTCATTTTCTTGCCTTGATCTATCTTTGTGCTCTTCCAACGCACAGCCTGATTTTGATTGGGGGTTGGTCCATGACCTCCATGGTAGTGATCACTTTCCCATTCAAATATCATTTTCAGGGCAACTGCCACCTGAGAGCCCACCTCGGTGGTGCTTGGCGCGGGCGCGGTGGCCTGCATTTCAGGAAATGACTGAATTCTCTATCTCAGTTGAGGAGTTTAGGTCGGTAGATGAGTCCGTTAAGTTCTTCTCCGGCAACCTCATCGCGGCGGGCCTGACTACTATTCCCAGAACATCTTGCCGTTTTGAACGCCGATCACTCGTGTTGTGGTCGGCTGAGTGTGAGACTGTAGCGGGCCGAAAATAACCACCTGAACCGCCATACCCGCCTTCGTTGACAATCCTGCCTCCTTCTAAGTTAGCCAACTACCACCCACCTCCAGCAAGTGATAGCGCGTGCCCCCTTTTCGTTCGGTTGTGGTTGTGTTTTTTTGTTTTGTGTAGAATATAAGTAAATTGTTGTATCCGCCGGTTATAAGATTCTCGTTTGGTATCGTATTTTGATTGGGGAATTTAGCCTCATTTTGAAGTGTGCACACTTCCCTAGTAAATATAAAATTGTTGTAAATATAAACTGTAACTATCATTGTATTTTTTTGGTAAGTAAAGGGACTGTATATACAATCCTTTTATTCTCCCTCGATTTCTCACGTCCAGACAGTGTAGGAAGTGGGTTGGATCGATTATCGATTGGGATTAGAGATCTATTTTCGGCCTGCTACATTTGGCGTCCGAATAGGGACGTGAGACTTCGAAACTGGGAGCGTGACTGGATTGGATTGCAGTCCATACCCAATTAGTGTGACAAGTAGTTTGATTGATTTTTCCCTTCTCCTATCTTTTTACTAACTTGGGAACAATGGCTGTAGCGGAAACATTGAATGAAGAAGTAGTGCGATTGAGACTGGAGTTGAGAAAGAAAGAAGAGGAGTGTGAAATGTTGCGGGGAATGATGGAGGGAATGGAGAATAAAATAAAAGGGATGAATGAAAAGACTGATAGGATGGAGAAGGAAATGGGAGACCGACAGGATCAGACGGACCGACGGATGCAGGACCTGTATAACATGATGATAGGGGCTGGATCAGCCCCAGGACCTACAACCCTGGCCCCTGCTCCTACTGAAGGGACTCCGCTAAATGGAATGGATGGCAGTATGATTGAGTCTAAAGAAGATACTGTAAGTGGTAGGAAAGGGGGTGAATGGAAGAGAGTGGAAAGTAAGAGAGGAAGTAAGCATGGTTCTAAGGTTAAGGATAGGAAGGCGAGAGGGAAGAGTGTGGATTCGCTATACTCAGATGAGGGAGAGAGTTACAATATGATTGGAATGAGTGAGACCGAGAGTAGCTCTTCGGAGAGTGAAGTGAATGTGGGGAAAGGAATTTTGATTAGGGAAGTGCCAAGGATTGATAAGTTTAGATTGCATGGGGGAAAGAGTATGGATGAGTTCTTCGGGGATTTTGAGCGGTACTGCAAGCTCAAGTACCCGCAGAACAAGGGTCACTGGGTGAGTGTTCTGGGAGATTGTTTGGATGGGAAAGTGTTGGAATTCTTGCGAGTGATAACGAGTGTGGGAGAGCCAAAGTACGATGTAGTGAAGAAGAGATTGATTGGGCAGGTGAAACGAATGAAAGAGAGTGTGAAGTATAAGAGGGTGAATGAATTTGAGAAGGCTCGAATGGGGAAGAGTGAAAGTGTGAATATGTATGCACATAGGCTTGAGAGTATGGCAAGAACGAGGTATGGTGATGATGATGTAAATGAATGTAAACCACTCATGAGGAAGTTTTTGGACACGATCCCGCGAAAGGTGAGTGAATGGCTGAGTGGAAAGAGAAAGGAGAGAGTGAGACTGACAGGTGAACGGTTGATGTGGGAGGATGTGTTGGAACTGTTAGAAGATGGACGATTTGATGATGAAAGCGATCTAGAAGAGGATGGATGGTACAGTGTGAATGTTGGAGGTAAGAAGCCCAGGAGCTTTCATCCACCCCAGCAGTTTGTCAGCTACAGGGATGCCCTGAAGGCTGCACCAGCTGGAGTGATGTCAAACTTCCTGGGCCGGCAGAATGGATGGGCGAATGGAAGGGGGCAGATGAATTTCAAGCGTGGGAACGGATATATGAGAGAGAAACCGAGGTATGTCCCAGCAAATGAGAGACTGAGTGGTGGGAGAAAGATTGAGGAATGTCGTCGGTGTGGAAGGAAAGGTCATATGTTGGCACAATGTAGGTGGACATCTGGTGCATGTTTTGGGTGTGGTAAGAAAGGGCATATGATAAAGGATTGCCAGGAAAGTGTGAAAGAGTGCTTCGAGTGTAAAGAAATAGGCCATTTGAAGAAAGATTGTCCCAGGTTGAATGGTGGAGCAACTGGTGGGGAAAGTATGAAATATGCATGTGGTAATTGTGGAAAGGCTGGTCATTATGCAAGGATGTGTCATGACCAGAGGAATGTATGTAGCTATTGTGCGATGGAAGGACATTCAAGTGAAAAGTGTTGGATTAGACTGAGAGCGCAAGGTGTGAATGGAAAGTCTGAAGCGGGAAACTGAATGGTAAGAGGGTACCTGCTGAAGTATCCTCTGGGTGCATGAGTGTGAGTAATGTGTTGGTAAGTCTGTCTAGTGTGAAAGTGCTGTCTGGTAGGAAGTCTGAGTGTGAAGGTGGAGTTGAATGGAATTGAGTGTTTGGCTTTAATAGATTCTGGATGCAAGGCGAGCTTGGTGTATAAAGATGTGTATGACAAGTTTAGCGAGAAAGCCCTCCTGTCTGAGTGCAAGGGTAGTTTGGTAGGTATTGGTAATAGGAGAGTGCCTGTGATTGGAATGATAAGGTCAGCTGTTCGAATGCATGGTATGATGATGAATGAATGTGAATTTTCTGTGATTGATAAGGTGAGTAGTGAGTATGGTGTGATTTTGGGCTATGATTTTATGAAAATGAATCGTATGGTTGTGCATCCTGCGAGTGATCAGATTGAGAGAAAGATTGGTAAAAATGGGGTGTATAAGTTGTATGTAGGGAAAGATAGTTTCTTTGCTAAAATTATTTTAACAAAGCGTTATTCTGGAAAGATAGTAGCTAATTTTGAGATATCACTATAATAAGATTGTACTTTGTTTAAATTAATCTTTTATCAAAGCGTTATTCTGGAAAGAGAGAGTGGAAGTGTGGACTGGTAGCAAGAGGGGTTCTATAGACGAGTGCTCCACCCAGCCCTGAGAGGAGGGCTTTCGTGCCTCGCTAACCACCTGAACCGCCATACCCGCCTTCGTTGACAATCCTGCCTCCTTCTAAGTTAGCCAACTACCACCCACCTCCAGCAAGTGATAGCGCGTGCCCCCTTTTCGTTCGGTTGTGGTTGTGTTTTTTTGTTTTGTGTAGAATATAAGTAAATTGTTGTATCCGCCGGTTATAAGATTCTCGTTTGGTATCATATTTTGATTGGGGAATTTAGCCTCATTTTGAAGTGTGCACACTTCCCTAGTAAATATAAAATTGTTGTAAATATAAACTGTAACTATCATTGTATTTTTTTTGTAAGTAAAGGGACTGTATATAAAATCCGTTTTATTCTCCCTCGATTTCTCACGTCCGGACAGTGTAGGAAGCGGGTTGGATCGATTATCGATTGGGATTAGAGATATATTTTCGGCCCGCTACAAGACGACCCTTAAACAGAAGCGTTATGCCTACATGCGCTATAAGCGCCGCCCAAACTATTTCACTATCAGTGAATTTTGGCAGGCTAGGGCTAGGTTCTGGTATATTTTGAAGCACGCATGCCGCTCTTCTTGGTGGGCATACCTGTCTTCACTCAACGGGAAGACCCCTCTGGCAGAGGTGCGGAGGCGAGTCAAAAGGATTCGGGGCAAGTTCTCGCAGGACCCCCTTCCCATTCTCCAGGAGAATGGGACCGCAATCTCGGACCCTTCATCCATGCCGGAATCCTTCGCGATCACTGTCTCCGCCTTTTCTAGCTGGGATGCTGCTCTTCTAGCATTCAATGCACTTTGTGATGCCGTCTGCCCGCTGGTCTTTACCTCGAGAGGCGGAGAACCCTTCAATGACAGGTTTATTGTGAGTTAGTTGCGTTCCGCTCTTGCTTTGTGCACGGACACCGTCCATGGTCCGGACGATGTCCCGTATGCCTTGCTTCAACACCTAGGTGAGCAAGGCATGGCCTTTCTGTTAGATTTGCTCAACAAGATCTGGGTGGAGGGTCTCCTCCCAGATTCCTGGCGAATAACTACTGTGCTCGCCTTTCGCAAACTGGGGAGAGATCGCTTTACCCTAACCTCTCTAACATTTTGCATGTGCAAATTGATGGAGAAATTGGTAAATGTTAGATTAGCCTTTTTTCCTGGACAGTGGAGGCCATCTTTTTTGTGTACCGTGCGGCTTCCGCAAGTTCCACTCCACGTCGGATGCTCTTCTTCAACTGGAAAATGATGTCTGCGAGGCCTTCCTTCGTAGATAGCACTACACCATGGTGATTTTCAATCTAGAGAAGGCCTATGATAACACATGGTGATACGGTATCATGGAGACTCTCCACACGATGGGGGCGAGGGGATGCCTCGCAATGTTTATATCTGAATTTTTGTGATATCATCGATTCCGCGTATGGGAGCCCTATCTGGCCCAATGGAGCAGGAAGAGGGTGTCCCACAGGGAAGTGTCCTCAGTGTCACACTCTTTGCCCTGAGCATCAACGGCATCACCTCGGTGCTGCCGGAAGATGTTCTCACTACACTCTACGTGGACGACCTTTCGATCTCTTTTGGCACAGCCCAGATGCCGTCTCTGGAGCGTCAACTCTGACAGGCATTGAGCTGCGTCTCTCTCTATGCCAAAGCGCACAAGTTTCAGTTTTCTTTGGCCAAGACTAAGGTGGTGCACTTCTGCCGCCTGGAAGTGGTTGAATCGCACCGTTTCCTTAGTCTTGTATTTGACTGACGCCTCACTTGGGAGGCTCATATTCACAGCCTTAGGGTCTCTTGTACCCGTGCCATGGATATTCTCTGTGACGTGATGTTAAACGCTTGGGGCACTGATAGGGCTACTACCTTACTTTTTTATCAATCCTTTGTTTGTTCCAAGCTCGACTACGGATGCAAGTTTTATGCATCCGCAGCCGAGCGTTTATTGCGGAAGGTGGACTCAATCAACCACACCAACCTTCGGCTTGCAATTGGTGCCTTCCGCACCTCCCCCATTTAGAACCTGTTGGTCGATGCTGGGAAGATGCCACTCACTCTATGCCGCTTGCAGTGCATCACTCGCCTGTATGCCCGAGCACGGTGCCTCCCTCAGTCGCCAACAGCTCTCACTGCATCTACAGCTGATCTTGACTGTGCCTATGCCGCCGAGAGACGCCAGTCATACCCTAAGTCCATTGGGTTTAGGACCAGGAAACTCCTTCGAGAGCTAAGTATAACTCTTGGGCCAGAGGCGCCCCTGGTTCTGCCCAGGACGCCACCCTGGAGGGTACTACATTTGGCTATTTGTCACCACGCCTCTGCTCCCCAAGCTTGTACAGCGCCAGGAGTATTGCATTCAACTTTTTTGGAGTACACCTCGTGTCATGCTGGAACCGTGCCAGTGTATACGGATGGCTCCAAGTCCGAAGAGGGGTCGGCTTCCATGCCATATCCCCTCTGTTTGAAGTCAGCGTGGCTCTGCCAGGTGCTGCATCTGTCTTCATAGCTGAGCTGGTGGAAATACACCACTCAGTACAGGAGATTACTCGACGTGCCCAATTCGGAGACCTGTAATGTGATATATAGTGACTCACAAAGCTCCCTGAGTGCTCTCGGGGCATTGGAATCTCCACATCCCCTGGTTCACTATATCTGTGACGCCACAGTTTTGGCGAACCAGGTAGATGTCTAGATTATCTTCTGCTGGGTTTCTGGACATGTAGGAATTGTGGTGAATAAGTGTGCCGATTATGGCGCATTGGCACGCAACTTAAAGTTGCGTGCCATTGCGTCGGGACTGTTAACATGGACCTACCCCCTAATGCCACGAAGGCTTCAGGTTGCTTTCTGTCCTCCCCAAATTGGGCACGCTCGCTGGATGCACCGCCATTTTGGGGGGAGTGCTCACCAGTGCCCTACTGTGAAGACTGTGTTGTCCCCCAGGCTGTTCGGCACATTCTTGTTGAATGTCCCAGTCTGGGCAATCTTCGCGCATGTTACCTCTCCCGGTACTGGGATGGGCGGGGTCGCTACTGCCTGTCCCTTTTACTCGGGATGAGTCCGTGCTCATTGATTGGTGGACTGATAGACTTTGGGGGGAGGCCGGCCTTCTCCCTTTTATTTTACTAGGTTTTGTTTTTGTTTTTTTTGTTGTTGTTTTCTTTGTAGGTCGCACGCTCCTGCGCCGGGGGGAGGGGGACCTCCCCCCGTTGCCGGAGCTTGCTTCCTGATTGTCATCTTCCCTTTTTATCATTGTTTTCTTTTCCAATTTTTTATTTTAAAGTAGCCTAGAGCTATGCTGTTTGTTTGTGGCAACTTATGCCCAAGTGGACAGTCGCCAGATAGCCCCTTAAAAAAAACCCTAGTGAGGAGTATCACCATCTTAGCTTGGTAAGACCTCTTTCTATTCAGTTTTTTCTTCTTCTTACCTTTATACCTTAAACTATTTCCAGTTTCATTTCATATTTACAACGTTATATTGCAAATTATATAGATCTAATCCTAACATTCTGTTAATTAAATATCTGTGTTGCCTTGTGATTATTAATTATGCCTGGTGAAATGATGTTACTTTGTACACATGAGTAACTTTATTTTCCCAATTCCTGGCATTTCTTTTCAATCTACTTATTCATTATAGTTAAATTACATCTAAAGTTAATCTGAAAAATTGATAATTTTTTATCCTGGTCTAATAACTCAAATGTAATTAGCTAGGAAGCAAAAGGTGAATAAAAGTTTGTAATATTATGCAATGGGATTAGTGCATGAGCAACTAAACTATATTATACATATTTCTTCACACTAATGTGGCTCTTTTTATTTTTTCCCAGGTACTATGGATCTAGGCTCATTGAATGTAGGGTGTTATTGCTGTGACCCTTTTCAAAGACAAGAAAAAAATTACTAAAGGACTTCATTTCGTACCTGGAGAATTAATAGAAAGCAATCTTGCTTGCAATCTGATGGCACAGCATAAAGTATGTCCTACCTTCAAAACCTCAATACATCTTTGGTCACAAAAGCAGAGCCCATTGCAAAAAGCTAAAGCATCACAAAGCAAGCAGTACACAAAGAAGAAATTCATTCAAGTAAGAAGCAATTTGAAAAGGTAGTAGAAAAATTTCCTATGGAAATGACTCAGACATTAATACAGAAACAAATTATTCAACAGCTAAAACATAAATTTGATAATGAAGAGACAAGAAGAAGTGAAAAATTGACCATCCTCTCTGTCCTACCAAAAACCTGGACCAGACAAAAAATAATGAACACTTTTAATTGCTTACAATACATGGTTTGGCAAGCAAAACATTTGGTAAAAGAGAAGGGGGTACTATCTACGCCAAATCCAAAGTTGGGGAAATGGCTGGACAGGGACATTGCTAATAAAGTTAGAGACTTCTATAAATCACCAGACATAAGTAGAGAACTGCCAGGTTTAAAAGGCTACATCTCAGTAAAAGGAGCTGATGGCTGTCGTAAAAGAAAGCAAAAATTTCTCGTACTTAGCAATCTGAAAGAGGTATATGAAGACTTCAAAGGCAAGTATCCGGAACTAAAGATTGGATTCTCAAAGTTTGCAAAGCTGAGACCAAAAGAATGTGTTTTGCCAGGAGCCAGTGGCACACATTCTGTGCGTGTGTGTACTAAACATCAAATTATGAAACTAAGTATGGCAGTTGTTGAATCTGTTTTTCAGCATCAAGAAACACCCAACACTTCTGATGATACCCTAAATACTAATCATATTTCAAATTATAGACATTGCCTTGCCCTTCTCCAGTGCAAACCGCCTTGAGAAAAGTGCTATTTTGGTGAATGTGAACAATGCCCTCCAAAGGAAGAATTTTTAGATTTATTAGATGAAAGTGTTTTACAGAAAGGGACTTGATGAGATTGAGTTTAGGTAGTGGGTTACAACAAACAGATCAATTTTACAATATAAAAAATTAACAGCAGAAGATTTTATTCCATATTTCCATGAACAATTGACAGATCTCCTGCAACATGATTTCATTGCCAAAGCTCAAAGTAGTTTTTTTACAAGAAAAGAAGCAAGAACTAAGTGAAGGTGAATCTTGGTTGAATCAACATGAAATGACCCTATATACTTACCTCTGCTCTTCTGAGTATTATATCCTCCAGTCATACATTTACCTGACAAATTTGCCTTATGCATTGATATGCCCAATTTTTGTTACTTCTGTGCGATGCACTAGTGAGTGGTCAACTTTAAAATGGATGACAGTTCTTGATCTGTTAGGAACCTATGTCAAGTGTTGTATTGACACATTTCTCAATCCTCTATGCCCTAATTTTGTTCCTTTTACAACACAACATAATATTGTAAATTAAAGATTTGTATTCCCTTATTCTTGTTTTGTAAGGATTTTTGCTTTCCAAAACTTTAGGAAGGAGTAGTGTAATACTTTTAGTAGTTTTTATTATTTTTTAACTTAATGTTTACTAGCTAGATGGTAGGTGCTATAATTTAGGTTAATGTCCTTTTTTAGATATAAGATATTTAAATTGATAGTAGAACAATGTCAAAAAGTGAGGGCCTGACTGCATTCAAAATTATCTGGGTAAAATCTTTGGGGGGCCAGATAGGGGGTCTCACTTTCAATTCTAGAGGATAGGGACTGGAATTCCGGGTGATAGTGTCTGTTGTCCCAAAATTCTCTGGAAGGAGAGGAGAGCAAAAAGTGTGAAATGGTCTGCCAGTTCTTTGATGTCTTGGGTATCACAACTTCACACTTAAAGTCATTTCAACCTTTTAAAAATTTCTTTCAGAAAAAAGTAAATTTAGTCTGAAATTCCAATAAAACTGGAAATACACAAAAAAGACAAAGAATGGTAATACAAATCTAAAAAATTATTAGCTCCAAAGATTATATAATGAATTTTAACATCCCCCCCCTTAATTTTTTTTTATTCAGAATTGTATATCCTATTTTAACTTCCCCTGCAAACCCACACTCACTCTTCATTCAAACAGAGCAAAGGAAGAAAAAGAGAGTAAAAAGTCAAACTAAAGCAAATGTGAAAATCTGAGAAAAATGGGCAGAATGACTCTTCCACTCATTCATTCACCATTTCCTAGGATGGTATTAGCAATAGCAACCATAATAATAGGTATTTATAATGCGCCCTTCAGGGCTGTTAGCCCTCCCAAAGCGCAGGTTGTGTAGAGAGTGTTTACAAGGGAGAGAAGGCAATTCTGAAGAGATGAGTCTTCAGGAGATGTTTAAAAGTAGCTAGGGAAGGAGAGGATTGGAGTTGGTATGAAGAGCATTCCAGAGTCTAGGAGCACAAACTAAGAAGGAACGGTCACCCATCAGGCAGAGGACAGAATGAGGAGTGTTCAGGAGGGGAGGGAGGTTAGACTGGAGTGCCCGAGGAGTTTGACAATGGGAGAGGGCAGACGAGAGATAAGGTGGAGCCTCGAGGTTTAGGGCCTTGTAAAAAGGATGAGAAGAATTTTATAGTGGTATGGAAGCAAATAGGTAACCAATGTAGCTCCTGTAACAGAGGTATTGAAGGAGAAAACCGGGGGCAGCGAAGGAGGAGCTGGGCAGCATAGTTTTGAACTAGTTGTCAGGCACAAAGTGACGAAGAAGGGAGATTCACTAGAAGAGAATTGCAGTAGTCTAAGCATGAGGTGACGAAAGCATGAATAGCAGTCTCGAGGCTTCATTGATCAAAATAGGATCAAATATGTGAGAAGTTGCAGAGGAAACTGAGGGAAGACTTACAGATACGATGGATGTGTGGTTTAAACGAGAGTTGCTCATCGAAAATAACACCAAGATTACTGACACTATCAGAGAAGGCGACATTAGTTTTCCCAAGGTTAAGGGATGGAAAGAGAGCTTTAGATTTCTCCACCATTGAAGTGGTACTAACAAGGAGAATTCAGTTTTATCATGGTTAAGTTTGAGAAAGTTGGCAGACAGCCATTCATTTATGGAAGGAGCTTGGTAATTGATTGAGAGAAGAACACAGGGAATGAGGAAAGGTATATCTGAGTGTCATCAGCATAGAGGTGGAAGAACAGGCCCAAATCGCAAAGAAGGGAGCCAAGAAGAACTAAGTAGATGCAAAAGAAGAGGGGACCAAGGATTGAGCCCTGAGGCACCCCAAGTAAAGCCTTTGGCACTCAACCAAGACATATTCTCCATAAAATACTCAACACAATATTTGACACCAACTGCAAAAAAGAACTTGCTAACTTCCTCACAGCATGACAACCACAAGGTGTAATATGTCTTGGCAAGCTATGAAGAATTCATTACATGTTTAATGTAGTTATGCATTAATCTATATTTTCTCCCTCACCCTTTTGAACATGAAATATCCCTCCTTCACTCTACAGCTCTGTTGAGGACATAACTATTTGTGCCTGACACTTGAAACACACCCAAACTGCTTAATATCCTTAATTGCATTGCAAAACTCAAACAACTGCAACAGAACCCTAATAATTCTAATCTTAAACTATTGTTACTTTCTACAATCTACCTACTGTTGCCCAGTAAGCACCCTTGTATCATGTTAAATACTTCTTTCCCCTTAAATAGAACATAGTGCTAGGTGTCAAGCTTTATATTGGACTAAAGTTTTGACAATACAACATACAAAAATTAAACACTCCTGCCACTTGCAGTAGTGGCAATTTAAAAAATGAATCCATTTGTCTGCACCTGCGCTAGTATGGCTTTGGCACCAATCTTGAATTCACTTAGTACAAGAGTCTGGCAAAAGAATGATGATCTCCATGAAGATTATAAAAAGTATTATTTGCTTAATATCTTGTAATTATTCCATTCATTATATTTGTATCATTTTTTTTAGATTGGTAAAAAAAAATGGCAGAAATTGCTATACTTCAGAATGAAAATGAAATATTAAAGAAAGAGCTGGAAGAAAAAGAAGAAAATTTAATATTGGCCTCTCAGTATGGCAAAACACTCTTAGAACAGAATGCTGAGCTATACAGTAAAATAGAAAAAAATATTCAAGAATGTAATGATAAAGTTGAGGTAAGTTAAGTACTTTATAAGTATTTAAAATTCTCCCACAAAAAAAGATTAAAATTTTTGCATACTTTTTATATTAATCTGTTCCTAGCCATATTTGCATTAAGGGTTGAAGAGACTTGGTGTGGCAATTCATTTAATTCTGGTTCTTTTTCATTTTCTTTTTTCTATTTTTCCTTAATTCTGGATATACCTTTATCTAATTTTTAGATCACTGGTTGCAAGCTAATTTTTGCTCCAGTTAAAATATGGCTGTTCTTGTATACAGTCACTTAATATGTGGAAATCATCCATCTAATTTTACAGGTATGATGTGTTTTAAGTTTTGAATGATCTGAAGTTAAACCCATTAAAACTTGTCAATCCATTAATTTGCTGAGTTCTATCCTGAAATGTTTTATCATTCCTATTATTTTAGAGAATTTCAAATGTATATTTGTTTTTGTATATTTAGTGTTTATACATACAAGCACTCACAGGTATGACTCAAATGCATGATAAGTGAAAATAAAAGAGTCTCAGACCCTCCACGAGAGAAAGAATGAAAGACGAGTGTTATAGATAAAGTTCCCTACCTGGATGGCCCATGGCAAGTACTTTGGGTCAGTAGCTTAGCTGAATAGCAGTCAGTCTACAATGCTTCATTAGAGTCTATCATTGGGATGGAACCTAATGCACACAAACCCTTTTGGTCCTAGTGCCCTATTTAGTCTCAAAACTACCTGGGCCTTTTCTCTAGACAGCTCTATTTTACCCTTTTGGGTCACTTTCTTTACAAGACCCTTCTTAATTTTGAATGCTAGTTACTGAACTGTTGCCATCTGTTCATCCCTGCATACTCTCATGACCCTAGTGCCTGCAGTTAAGCACCATTTCTGCCCTAATACCTGCCCATAAGGGGTGCAGCGATTTGCCATCCTGGCTGCCGTGCTGATGGGACTCAGCACCCCATCCGACCCCAGCTTAGCCTCTTCTCCTTCCTTCAGAACACTTGTTTCCCCCCCGTTTCCTCGCTTTTCATACAACCTCTCCCACAACTTTCTCTGGTCAGCCTCTAATTTCACAGGGTAGATGTTGACTTTCTTATCAGCCAACTATCCCAGATCGGGGCTGAGGGGGGAGGGGACAATGATCCCTCACCCCTGAGCTCCATTTCGGGATGGTGGGTTTTTAATAACCTGCTTTATCCCCACCCACATCTTCCTTTTCTATTTTCAAACACTATCCATTTTATGCCACATCCAAGGTGGAGCCACCATGGTGAAGGACTGCCAGGACACCAGGCGGGAGGGGTGGTCCAAAATGGTGGCACCTGGCTCTGCCAGGCCTGTACTCACCCTTTGCAGGGGGTGATTAGTGTTTGCATCCCATAAAAAAAATGGTCACTATGCCCAATGATGATAACTTAAAAAAAAAACAAAACTCCCCATTTTTCCTTTAAGAACGACGGAGCCGCCCTCAGGCAGCTCCACAGAAAAAATGGAGGTCCCCTTCCCCTGTGGTTTCCCAGGGGACCGTCCATAACTTTAACTGGAGAGGAGGCTTACTTCTCTCCAGTGCCTACGGGTGCAGGGGGCTCCCCCTCACCCCCTTCCTCCAGCTCAAATCTAATAATCCTGCCTTTGCTTGCCAGTAAAGCCAGCAGGCAGCCCATAACCGGCCGCTCCCCATTGAAGGGGCTCGGTACGGCAAACCCCCTTAGGGGGGAGAGGGAAGAAAGTACACATCCACCGCTTCCCTCTAAAGATCTGCTGGCCCAAGTATTGAATCTAATTGGGGTGAAGGCCTATACCTCCCAAAGAACATGGACGAGACTGACATGACCTGTGATGTCATGGGGGAGGGATGGCCAAATGGAGGCCCCCCCATGAGATAGACATGCTACCTGATGCAGCCCAGCCTCAGAAGGTGGCGCCTTTCATGGGAGCGGATTCAGGCTCCACATCAAACACTGAGCCCGAGTCTGCTCCTGTGCTGGGCCCTCGCCATAAGGGTTGGGCTGCTAAGACAGCACAAGGAGGGGAGGGATCTCCTCATATGGCCGGTGCCCCCATGACTACTGGGGCCTTCACCATCTAGGCAAAGGACCTTGCAGAGGCTGGCCCATCTGGCCTGGCGGCTCCTGCTGGGGGAGCAGTGAAGCTGGTGCATTCCTTGCCCTCCTCATAAAAAGAAAAGGACTAAGACAAAAAAGACTTGGGGCTCTTCTCCCTCCATGGGGGCTGCTTGGATGGATGAGGCCACTACCATCCTTGAATGCGACCAAGCCAAGATCGGCACATCCAGACCAAAAGGGCGCAGAGCGGAGTCTCAATTACATTGGGGACCCTCATTCAGAGATTACCTGGCATTTTCAAGCCTGCTGGCTTTAAATGCTTCTTAGTTATTCGCTCCACTGATGGCAGCATGTTGGCCAAGGGCAACATGATCCATCAAAGGAGAGCTTTAGCTGATATGATTGGTAGAGAGCCGAAGGTGACCCGTTTCTTGTACGGGAGCCCTCTGGTGAATGCGGCGGATCCCTCCGAGGCAGCCAAGATGAGTGCTCTTTTGACACTTAATTGCACCCTGGTGAGTGTGACACTGCACTCTACCATGAACTTTGTGAAGGGAGTAGTTTATGTGAGGGAACTTATGGACTACTCCATAGAAGATATCACTCTAGAGCTGGCCGATCACAGGGGGGGAGGGGTGTCAAGGTCGAGCATGTGATGAGAAAACAGGGAGGGGCCTCAAGACCCAACCCTACACTCCTCATCACATTCGACTGTGACAAGCTCCTTGAGTCGGTGCAGGCCAGTTGGTACCGCTACTGCCTGAAGGCATTCATGCCACTGCCATTCACCACTGCCATTCACCACTTCGGTCATACAAATCACTCATGTAGACATGCAAAGTCGGGGTCATTCGAAGTTTGTGTAAATTGCTCCAAGGCTGCACACAATAAGTCCAAATTGTCTGTGGCCAAGTGTGTCAATTGCGGAGAGCTGCACCCTGCTTCTTTGATGCAATGTGGTGCATATCTCCTTGAGAAAGAATTCTGGCTGTTCAGGCCCAGGATCGTCTCTCATTCCACAAAGCTAAGACTTGGTCCTGGCGTGCCCAGCTCTGCCTGGGATGTCTTACGCCTCAATGCTAATAAAGACACACTCTGCTCCTGGCCCATCCAGGCCAATGAGCACAGTTGTTTCCGTGCCTATTCAGAGCCCTTCTGCGGGTTCTACTCAACCCCGGCACTGCCCTGGTAAAGCTGGTGGCACAAAGGGTTCACACCCAGTCCTGGCTAAAACCAAGGTTCCCCCAGTGTGACCGTTTCCCGTAAGGTGAAACGGCCACGTGCCTCCACCGAATCGTTAGACTCACAGGAGGCAACACCCCTGAAGTTGGTCGCTAGGCCATCTTCTGGGGTTCTTAAAGCTTTCCCCTGAAAGGAGGACAGCACTAAAGGAGCTTCAGTTCCTTTGCCCATGCCTAGTAGTGCCTGAGTGGCTCGGAGACAGTGGATCCTCAAAAAGAGGGCCCCTTGCCTCCAAAGCCGCAATTCCCGCCTAAGGTTTCGAGGCGGAGGGAGGAAAAGACTTGCATGGAGAGCCCAACCTCCCCCAATAAGTTCTCGAAGGCGACAGTGCCTTCAGCGCATTGTCCGTCCAACAGCGCCCGGGATTCTACCTCCGGGAAGCGTACAACCATTCCCGTGAGTGTCTTCTCTTCGAATAGGTCCCCCGCGTCTCCTCCGAGCTAGGCCTGGAGGGCATATTCCTTTAATGGAATTGCTGTGAACTCCAGGCCAACTGGGAGGAGCTGCGGAGGCTCGTCTCATCCCGTTTCCAATTAGCTATTTTTCTGCAGGAGACCATGCTAAGCACGTGCCCCCTGCCCACCCTCCCGGGGTATAAGGGTTTTGCGACCCCACCACCACGTGATGGGGCCGGGCTGGGGGATGCACGGTTTACACCTGGCATGATGTCTCCATTCTTCTTTTCACTTTAGATATCTCCTTTCAGGCAGTGGCTGTGCAGCTTCACCTGGATAGGAGGTACACTGTTATTTCTGCCTACATTCCACTGTCAACTGACTTCGACATGGGGGACTTCCGCTGAGTCGTGGCATGGTTGCCGAGGCCCTTTCTCTTCCTTGGAATTTTTGAATGGCAGACATCCTCTCTGGGGAGACTACTCAATAAATTCTAGGGAACAAGTCCTTGCCAATCTGATTGAAGAGCTTGAGATAGGTGTCCTAAATGTGGATGAGTTTACGCATCACTGCCCGAGAACCGCTTCATTTTCTTGCCTTGATCTATCTCTGTGCTCTCTGGATGCACATCCTGATTTTGATTGGGCTTGGTCGATGACCTCCATGATAGTGATCACTTTCCCATTCAAATATCATTTTCTGGGCCACTGCGACCTGAGAGCCCACCTTGGTGGTGCTTGGCACGGGCGCGGTGGCCTGCACTTTTCTATCTCAGTCGAGGAGTTTAGGTCAGTAGATGAGGCCATTGAGTTCTTATCTGGCAACCTCATCGCCGCAGGCCTGACGACTATTCCCAGAATGTCTGGCCGTTTTGCACGCTGACCACTCCCATGGTAGTTGGCTGAGTGTGAGACGGCCTTCAAACAGAAGTGTTAAGCCTCTATGCGCTATAAGCACCGCCCGAACGATTTCACTGTCAGTAAATTTTGTCAGGCTAGGGCTGCTAGGTTCTGGTATATTTAGAAGCACGCATGCTGCTCTTCTTTGCGGGCATACATGTCTTCACTTAAGGCGAAAGATCCCTGTAGCAGAGATGTGGAAGCGAGTCAAAAGGATTCGGGGTAAGTTCTTGCATGACCCCCCTCCCATTCCCCAGGAGAATGGGACGGCAATCTCGGACCCCGCGTCTGTGCTGGAATTCTTTGCGACCGCATTCTCTAGCTGGGATGCTGCTCCGCAAGCATTCTGTGCACGTTGTGATGTCACTGAAGGCCGCCGACTGGACTTTACCTCCATAGCGGAGAACCATCAATGACAGGTTTACTCTTAGTGAGTTGTGTTCCGCAACTCACTAAGGGAAGTGTCCTCATTGTCACACTCTTTGCCCTGAGCATCAACGGCGCAGCCCAGATGCCAACTCTCGACAGGGTGGGCTTTTTCAAGTGAAATTTGAAAAAAAACCCTGGTTTTGGTAGTTTTTTCAAAATTATATTTTCTTTCAAGAAATCAAGGCTACTTATCATTATTTTATTCAAAATTCATATTTATGTTTATAATTTCAACAAATATGTATCAAATTAAGGTTATTTCTCTTATACTGACTCATAATAATTCATCTCTCTTTCTAGAAGCTATGGCTATCATGGGTACCCACTCATGATTCTCAATCAGTGATCTGTTCTTACCTTAATATAATTATTTACTAATTATTATAAAAATAGAGATAGCTATTCTTTTTCTATGCTATTCTACTAATGCTTGTAGTATTTGTTTAGGGAAAAAACCTGAGATTTGAAAAACCCCAGAATAAAACCAGTGTTTTGGGGGCTTTTTCAAAATTATACTTTTTTCAAGGAATAAATGCTACTTATCATTATTTTATTCAAAATGCATATTTGTTTGTAATTTCAACAAATATGTATCAAATTAAGGTTATTTCTCTGATACTGACTCATAATTCATCTCTTCTTCTACAGGTTATGGCTATCATGGGTACCCCAATTTCTTGATCAGTGATCTGTTACTGTGATCTATTATTCTTACTATAATATAATTATTAAACTAAGTAATTATTAATATTATATAAAAATAGAGATAGCTATTCTTTTTCTATGTTATTCTAATGCTTGTAGCATTTGTCTTTTGAAAAAACCCAGAATAAAACCCGGGTTTTATTGGGCTTTTTCCAAATTTTGGATTCTTTGCCAACCCTGAATCTGGAATGTCGACTCCAACAGGCATTGAACCGCCTCTCTCGTTATGCCGGATTTCACAGGTTTTGGTTTTCCTTGGCCAAGACTAAGGTGGTGCACTTCTGCCGCCATCCACGGTTCCACCCTGACCCAGACTTGTTTCTTAATGCGGTACCCCTGGAAGTGGTTGAATCGCACTTCTTTCTTGGTCTTGTATTTGACTGACGCCTCACCTGGGAAGCTCATATTCGCAGCCTTAGGGTCTCTTGTACCCGCGCCATGGATATTCTCCGCTCCGTGACGTTCAGCGTTTGTGGTGCTGATAGGGCTACTGCCTTACTTTTTTATCAATCCTTGGTTCATTTGAAGCTCAACTACGGAGGCGAGTTTTATGCCGTGTGTGTATTGCGGAAGGTGGACTCGATCAACCACATCAGCCTTAGCCTGGCGACCGGTGCCTTCCGCACTTCCCCCATTGAGAGCCTACTAGTCGATTCTGGGGAGATGACACTCGTTCTACGCCATGTACAGTGAATTATTCTCCTGTACGCGCAAGCCTGGTGCCTCCCTCAGTCGCCAACAGCTCTCACTGCATCCGCAGCTGATTTCGACGGTGCCTATGCCGCCGAGAGACGCCGGTCATACCCTAAACCCTTTGGTTTTAAGGCCAGGAAACTCCTTCGACAGCTAGGTATAGCTCTCGAGCCGGTGGCGCCCCTGGTTCTGCCCAGAACGCCACCTTTGGCTATTTGTCGCCACGCCTCTGCGCTCAAAGCTTTACAGCGTCGGGGGTATTGCATTCGCCTTTTTTTTAGCACACCGCGTGTCATGCTGGAACTGTGTCAGTGTTTATGGATGGCACCAAGTCCCATGAGGGGGGCGGCTTCCACACCGTATCTCATCTTTTTGAAGTCAGGCGCTGCGTCTATCTTCATGGCTGAGCTGGTGGCAATACACCACTCGGTACGAGAGATTACGCGACGTGCCCGGTTCGGAGACCGGATTGTGATCTATAGCGACTCAGAAAGCACCCTGAGTGCTCTTGGGGGCATTGGAATCTTAGCATCTCCTGGTTTGTGATATCCGTGACGCCACGATTTTGCCAAGCCCGGGCAGATATCAAGATTATCTTCCGCTGAAATCCTGGACACGTAGGAATTGCGGAGAATGAGGGCGCCTAAGAGTCGGCAAGACTTGGGCGACCGGACCAGCGTTTCGCTCTTCCTCACACCCACTACATCGCAGCAATACGCGCAGCTCTCCGGCCTGCTTAGCAAAGAAGATGGGAGACGGTCGAAGGGAACTTAAAGTTGCGTGCCATTGCACGGCGACTGTTCCCATGGACCTCCTCCGCCAATGCTGCGAAGGCTTTACGTTGCTTTTTGTCGTCTCCGAATTGGACACACTCGCGGAACGCACCTCCATTTGATGGAGTGCTCGCCGGCACCCTCTTGTGAAGACTGCGTTGTCCCCCAAACTGTTCACACATTCTCGTTTAATGTCTCAGTCTGGGCTATATCGCGCACATTATCTATCCCAGTATTGAGACGAGCAGGATCGCTATCGCTTATCCCTTGTACTCGGGACTGGTTCGTTCGTGCACATTGACTTATGGACTCTATGACTTCTTGGAGGAGGCTGGCCTGCTCCTCTTTATTTGATTTCGTGCTTCTTTTTGTAGGTCGCATGTTCCTGCGCCAAGGGGAGGCGGGCCTACCCCCGCGCCGGGGCATGCTTCCTTCTTTTCCTGTTGCTTTTTCTCATTATTTTTTAGAGTTGTTATTTCTTAGTTACATATTATTTGTTCTGTTATTTGTTTTCTAATACAGCCTAGTATTAGGTTGTGTGGTGTACAGCGACTTATGCCAAAGTAGGCAGTCACCAGATGGGCTACCACAATGAAAAAAAATGCCTAAAATGGTTTTGAGATAGCCATCAATACCTTTGTTACTGTCCACCTTGATCCCTGTAACACTCTTCTCACTGGAACCCCCAACACAACACTTGGTCCCCTTTAACTTGTCCAGAATTTCGCAGCATTAGTTCTCCTTCCTTGTGCCACACCCATGATCTGTGATCTGCACTGACTACCCATTAAATTTTGGATTACTTTTTAAGTCCTCACACTGCAACCTCCCATTAATTATCTTCCTTGTGTGTCTGGACAACAAAGAGACCTTCACTCAGCAAGTGCCATCCTGCTTCCTGTTCTTTGCACTTGTTTCTGCTGCATGGGTGATCATGCCTGCACTGTATTTCCCCCAAAGCTGTTTAATGGTCTACCTCCTGGCATACCCTCTCCCCTGCCCAGTTCTTTCAAAGACGCTCTGTAAATCTACCTTTTCTGTCAGGCTTTTTCCTAGTCATTAGGCAGGCACCCTGCAAGGGTTTCAGTCTTGAAGGCTGCTATATATAACCTTTATTATTATTATTATTATTATTATTATATTGTAAATAGAGGCTAAGAAAATATGCCTCTTACAGTTTCCATACCCACAGTCTTGATTCTCTTAGTTGAGAAAGGATGACTACTCGTCAGAGGCCCGCCCCTTTGTAAGGGTCCTCCTCATGCGGCTCAGGCCCCCAAAGACACAAGGAGAGAAGGGACCCCTTTGATGGCAAAAGATCATGTCCATCTTGGAGAAAGATGTGGTTGAGGCTGGTTGGTCTGGCATTGGAGGCCTTTCCAGGGGGGTGGGGAGAATCGGGTTCACTCCCTGCCATGCCCCAAAAAAGAAAGGTAAATTAAAATAACAGAAGACAAGAGAGTCCTCTTGTCACAAATTTATGCAACATTTTAATTACCCAAGGATTTGGCTAAGACGAACCAACCATCAGTTTTCCCTTTTGTGATGCGATGAGAAAGGAAGTTTCATTGGGCTTTGTAGCATTCAGTTCTGTAGGTTCTAGTATTAAAGATTTATTTTATACCTTGTATATTACCCTCATTGAATCTATTGATTCTTTTCTTGTTGGTTAAATAGTCGCAATCCCAATCTAAACATTTTTAGGGTTAATTATCCCAGTGTCATTGAATTCTCCGTGGGGAGCAACTTCCATTTGGGAGATTGCACCCAGTGTAAATATATAGTGTTAAGTACAAATTTAAGTTTAAGGGAATTGAGTGTAAATAGATAACTACTTATGTGTAAGTGTATAATTAAAGAAGTTGAGTGACTCCTCCCGTACAATCTTCTAATCTCAGTACAAGAGGGCAGTGTGATTCTGTAGTGGGAATAAAAAATTTCCTATACCTCTCCCACTGCAGGGGCTCCAGGATCGAATGTGTCTGCTGTAATTTCTGTAAATGACCAGGTAAAGACCAACACATCCAGCCCTGAGGCACACACAGGTGGGAAGGCCAAGACCAAAGTTACAAGTGTGATGAGTTGAGCCTCTCATTCAAAGATTACCTGACATTTTCTTTAGCCTGCTGGCTTTAAATGCTTTCTAGTTATTTGCTCCACCGATGGCAGCAAGTTGGTCAAAAGCCATATGTTCCATCAGTTATGCTGTAGCTAGATTGACTGGTTGAAAGCCGAAGCTGACCCATTTCTCCGATGGAAGCCTTCTGGCCAATGTGTCGGCTCTGTCAGAGGCAGCCATGATTAGTGCCCTTCAGACACTTAATAAGTCAGCAATGAGTGTGACGCCGCATTCTACAATGAACTTCATGAAAGGAGTGGTTTACTCGGGGGAACTCATAGACTACTTAGAAGACATCACTCAAGAGTTAGCTTACCAAGGAGCAGTCAAGGTTGAGCCTGTAATGAGAAAATAGGGAAAGGCCTCGATACCTAACCCTACTCTTTTTGTTGCCTACAATTGTGACAGGATCCATTTGTCATTGCATGCTAGTTGGTATCACTACCACACAGGTTCTACAACTAATACAACCACTTCAGCCAAATGAATCGCTTATGTAGATGTGCAAAGTCTGGTTTACCCGAAGTCTTGTGTAAGTTGCTCCAAGGCAATACATGATAACTCCCTGTCATACCCAGTGGTTTACTCAGGGGAACTCATGGACTACTTAGAAGACATCACTCAAGAGTTGGCTTACCAAGGGTGCGTTAAGGTTGAGCCTTTAATGAGAAAATAGGGAGGGGCCTCGATACCTACCCCTACTCTTTTTGTTGCCTACAATTGTGACAGGATCCATTTGTCATTGCATGCTAGTTGGTATCACTACCACAGAGGTGCTACTACTAATACAACCACTTCAGCCAAATGAATCGCTTATGTAGATGTGCAAAGTCTGGTTTACCCGAAGTCTTGTGTAAGTTGCTTCAAGGCCATACATGTTAACTCCCTGGCATACCCAGTATTGCCTGGGATGTATTAAAACACAATATTAAAAAAGATAACCTATGCTCCTAGGCCCTTCCATGACTATGAGCACTGTCTCTTTCACACCCATTCAGAACCCTTCAACAGGTTCTACCCAACCCTGGTGCTCCCATGGTAGTTGCTGGCACACAGGGTTCACACCCAGCCTCAGTTAAAACCAGAGCTTCCCCATCCACCCACATGGTTTTCCTTAAGCCCCCCCTCCCTTAAATGTGGTTGTGAGGCATCTTTGGGTGCTCCTAAAGCTGCCCCTGAAAGGAGGACAGCACCAAAGAACCTTTTGCTTCTACACTCCACACAATCTGGACAGTCAACTTGGAGATGCTGGACTCCTGTTTCTGAAACCTTCCTGCCTGCCAAAGGTTTTGAGGTGAAGGGAGGTAAAGGCTCACATAGCAGGCCTAACCTCCCCCTGATAAGTCCTTAAAGGCAACAACACCCAGAGTTATGCCTCCAGGTAGTGTATGACCATTCTTGGTAGGGTCTTCACTTCAAAGAGGGCCCCTGCATGTCTGAACTAGTCGTGCAGGGCACATTCCATCAATGGAATTGCCCTAGACTCCAAGCCAATTGGGAGGATCCGAGGAGGCTCATCTTCCCTTGTTCCTCATTAGTTATTTATTTGCAGGAGACCATGCTGGGCATGTGCCCCCTCCCCACCCTCCCAGGGTATAAAGGTTTTGTGACCCCGCTACTACAGGATGGGGGCTAGACAGAAGGATGCACAATTTCTACCCGGCATAAGGCCTCCATTCTTTTCTTTGCTATAAATACTTCCTTTCAGGCAGCGGTAGTGCAGCTACACCTGGATAGGAGATATACTGTTATTACAGCTGGGGGGCTTCTGTTGCTTTGTGGCACAGTGCTGATGTACTTCTGCTCAAAGATTTGAAAAGTAGACACCCCTTCTGGGGAGACTACTCAACCAATCCTAGAGGTCAGGTCCTGACCAACAAGATTGATGAGCTGGAGATGTGTGCCATAAATGTGGGTGAGTTTATACATGACTGCCCAAGAACTGCATCATTTACTTGCCTCAATCTGTTACTGTACTTTCTGGATGCACAACCTGATATTGAGTTGGAGTTAGTTGATGACCTTCATGGTAATGACCAATTTCCCATTAATATATAATTTTTTCTGGTTGTTTCCGCCTGAGAAACCACCCTGGTAATGCTCGGTGTGGGTATGGTTGTTCACAGTTCAGGAAATTACTGATATTTCTGTTCCATTGAAGAAGTTTAGGTCTATGAATGAGGCTGTTGTTTTTATCACAACCTTATCGATGTGGACCTTACTACTATTCCTAGAATGTTTGGTCATCTTGCATGCTGTCTGCTTTCTTGTCTTGTCTGATGGCCCTCATACAGAAACTAGTGCTAGGTTCTGGTATATTTTGAAGCATATCTGTCACTTCCTGTGGGCATATATTTCTTCACTTAACAGGAAGACCACTCTTGCAGAGGTAGGGAAGCAATTCCAAAGTATTCAGAGTAAGTCCTTGCAGGAACCCCTTCCTTTTTCAAGGAGAACATCAAGGTAATCTTGGATCCTGTATCCATGGCAGCATCTTTCGTGACTGCTTTCTCAATATTTTCTAGCTAAGATGCTGCTGACTGGATTTTACCTCCAGAGGCAGTGGAACTCTTCAACTGACACATTTATGTTGAGTGAGTTGTGTTGTGTTCACATTTCATACACAGACACAACCCCTGGTCAGAGAGTAAATACCCTCCTCGACTCCTGGTAAATGGCTACTATGCTCACTTTTCGTAAACCAGGGAGAGATTACTCTATCCTAGCTGGTTTCCTCCCAAATCTCTCTAACCTCCTGCATGTTCAGATTGATGGCGAAATCGGTAAATCAAGGCATATATTGCTGTGGAGGTGTTACCATTGCCACCTCTTTGGTCATACAATTCAAACTCACAAATGTGCTAATTTGGGTCAACTTGAAATCTGCATGAACTGCTCCAAGTCCTTACGTGATAAAGCTTTATTATGCAAGGCTAAATGTATGAATTGCGCTGAGCCACACCTGGCTTCCTTGAAGCAATGTGACTCAATTTATTCAAGAAGGAGGACCTTTCTGTTCAGACTGTGGATTGTATTTCATGCAGAGAGGCCAAGGAAATCACCTATAACTTCCCTATGCCTCTCAAGTTAAAAAAGCACTCTCTGCTCCTGGCCCAGCCAGGTCTATGAGCACACTACCTGCCAGGCCGAATAGGAACCCTTCTGCAGGTCTACTTATGCTGGGCATACCCAGGTAAAATTGGTGGCAATACAGGCTAAAACCAGAGCTACATTCCCCATCTATATGACTCCATAAAAAGTGAATTGGGTGTGTACCCCTACATTCATTAAAATCACAGGAGGCAAATTCCCTTAAGGTTGTCAAGAGGTCATCCCAGTGGGTTCTTAAGTCTCACCTTTGAAGGAGGGTGCTTTGACTTCCTTGCCCCTGTCTGAAGTTCATAGTCACATGTAGTCCATTTTCAATCCATCTCCCCCATCTATTTGGTCAGATTGTTCCTCAAATCCTCTTTCCAATTACTTATCACCTCCCTCTCTCCTTTCAATGCCTCACATTCTTCCTTTCTCAATTTCAATCTCAACCTCACCACTTCTCTAAACTTGTTCTTTGTAGCCTTTCTCATGTTAATAATTACAGAAAGTACAAACACTTTTATTCACTCTTTTCTAATCAAGCATTTCGTTGGAGTCCCTATTTGGGCACCAAAGTATGTTGCAGTATCGTAACAAGATTTTAGGAGCTCAGGGGAGTAACTAACTGGTTGATTGGAAGGAGTCAGAAACAAAAATTTAAAGTATACAATTAATAAAAAAATAAAATTTATTTTACAAACAAGACAACGGAACTAAATTCCTTTAAAAATATCATGATCAAAATGATTTTACCATTCATAACAAAGTCTCAACAAAAATGTTAAAATATACAAATGACCCTCAAATTCAAAATACAGATAACTGAGAATGGATATATACCTATATAACTTTTCAAATTTAAATACAGTAAACCCTCGATATAATGAATTTTGGATATAACGAACCAAATTTCCTGGCCAAACTCTATCAGGTTTAACAGGCAAGTGTTACTTACGACCAGCCTGAGTGAGTGTTGGTGTGTCACATGTCTCCTACAGTACAAGGTTCGTATTAATACTATGTTGTGTAGTCCACTTAACTTTATTAGTAATTACATACATATTACATATCCATAATGAACTTGGTTCATTATTTCCATTGCTTTTAACGCCCATTGGGTTTAATGAACAACCCCCCACCCCATATAGTTCATTATATCGAGGGTTTACTGTACCTTTAAATAGCAAAAATAAAAAATGCCAAGAACTCATAATTCTATAACAACCAACACCCCCTTCCCCTCTCAACAAAGTTGAATCAATGAAAATACTTCCTTTGTTTGTTACATTACTACTTGAAATGTTGTACAATTTAGGCATTTTTTTTATTTATAATCAGCATAGACAACGAATGTGAGGGAGAAGGGGAAAAAGGTGCCGGGGTTACAAATAAAGTAGTTTGGCTTCTTTCTTGAGAGAGCCCTTCAAAACCATTGCCTGTAGGGCAAAATGCAGTCTCCTTCCCAAAGGGCGAGTCCCTGGTTTCAGACTGAAGTAGACCTCCTTCATCAATGGTCTGCATTTACCTTTTTGTGCATTCACATCGGGTTTAATTTCAATCACTTCACAGCCACCCACTACAATGCTGCATTCTTTTAGTTTTGTACATATTTCAAGAGGTCAAGGGCTAGGAGGTTTCTTTCAATCAAATTCTTATCATTTGCCACAACATCCCTGCAGAATAATAAACAACAAAAACAATCATACAATGGAGACATAAAAGAAAATCATAAAATACATACAATATTATAATAAAATTTAATATAGTGAGTTCATTCATACCTTTCAAAGTGGTGAAAATTCCAACAGAAAAATGTGGAGAATGGCCCTCACCCACCTGGAAGATCAGTCACACACACTCACCACAACGGGCCATGCCCAGGTCAGAGACTGAATTATGATATATAATTACACAGTGCCCCTGAGCCATTGGAATTTGTTATTCCCTGGTTTACGGTATCCATGATGCAATGGCTGATGCAAGCTGATAGAATGTCAGGATTGTTTTGCGTGGGTTCCTGCACATGTAGAGATTGCATGAATGAGGGTGCCAAAGTCTGCAAGGACTGGGCATCCAGACTGCATTATGCTCTACCTGACTAGAGTTAAGTTATCCATTTGGACTGCATGGAAATGGCCAACGGGAATCTAATGCTGGGTGCCATTGCTATGCGCCACTTCTTGTGGACCTTCCCCTTCCCCCAATGCCTTGAAAGTTTATAGGTTATTTTCTGTCAACACCAAATTCACACAATTGTGGGACACGGCAGCATTGCCTGGTGCTTCAGATCGTAACACAACTTTTGGTTAAGTTATCCATTTGGACTGCATGGAAATGGCCAATGGGAATCTAACACTGGGTGCCATTGCTCTGCGCCACTTCTTATGGACCTCCCCCTCCCTCCAATGCCTTGAAAGCTTATAGGTTATTTTCTGTCATCACCAAATTCACACAATTGTGGGACACAGCAGCATTGCCTGGTGCTTCAGATGGTAACACAACTTTTGGTTAAATCTCTTGATTCTGATGAACTTTTAATAGTGGTACCTGTCCTACTACTGTGACAGGTGAGGTTGCTACTGCCTGTCATTACTCTTATAGTGAGATTCCTGCAGACTGGCCTGTGGTGTGATTGAGTTCTTGGAGAAAGGGGTCTTTTCAATCTTTTTTTATTTTTATTTTCTCTTAAAGATAGTTGTATGTTTGTGATTTTGTCAACTGTGCCCTTACTGGCGGATGCCTGATTGGATCATAAAATAAAATAAAATATATTATTCTCTCTTGCTTCATCACTTTCTTTACAAATCCTTTTCCTTAGTAACTGCATGATATGCCCTCATTGGTATTGTGATAAGTTTGAGAGAGAAAAATCTTCTTGTAATATCCTCTAAATATGACTTGATTAATCTTTTCAAATGGTAATAAGTAAAAATTCTGCATATTATCCCTCACATCATGATTTTTCTATAGAAATTTCAGCAGGAGAAGTATAGCTTATCAATGAAATTGGAAGTAGAGCAGAGAACGGTTGGACTGCTTACATCAGAAATTGAAATTGTGGAGAAGATGCATGCAGAACAAGTTAAGGCATCAACACAGAAACATGAATTTGAAATAGTAGAACTAAAGAAAAAGGTAAGAATTTTAAATGTGTGTAGGATGTTATTATTGAGTTGCCTCTGGCTATGGTTCATCCCTTAGGCTGTGGCTGCCTTGATGGACTCCAGCTGTACATTCATAAAGTGACCTCTCATTTTGAAATGTTTTAGGTTCTCAAGCCATGATCTATAATTATATTTTATTTGAAAATGTGTTATGATCAATATTTCACAACCCCTTTTACTCCACAGTGTTTTCCAATCTGGAGAAGGCCTATGATAACTCATGGAGACTCTTCACATGATGTTGGTGGGGGATGCCTCCCAATCTTTATTTCTGAGTTTTTAAAAGATTGTCTATTCCGAGTACAGGTGGGGAGAGCCCTCTCCAGCTAAATGGAGCAGGAAGTGAGTTTCCCACAAGGAAGTGTCTTCAGGGTCAAACTCTGCCATAAGCATCAGCGGTATCACCTCAGTGCTGCCCTAAGGTTTTCATGTTATGCTCTACATGGATAACGTTTCAATCTCTTTTAGTGCAGCCCAGATGCCAAGTCTGGAGCATCAACTCCAACAGGCATTGAACCACTTCTCTCCTTGGCTAAGAGTAAGGTGGTACCTTTCTGACACCAACCAGGGCTCCACCCCTACCCAGACTTGTTCCTAAATGGGGTTTGCCTGGAAGTGGCGGATTTGCACCATTTCCTTGGTCTTTTTGCAACTGATGCCTCACCTGGGAGGCTCATATTTCCAGTCTTAGTCTCTTGTACCAGCACCATGAACATTCTTGATTCCATGATGTTCATCACTTAGAGTTCTGATGGGGCTACTGCTTAGCTTTTTTACTGATCCTTTGTTCGTTTGAACCTTGACTAGAGTTGCAAGTTTTATTCATCCACAGCCGAGCGTATATTTTGGAAGGTGGACTCTATCTACCACAGTGGTCTCTGCCTGGCGACTGTGCATTCCACACATACCCACATTGACAGTCTCTACTTGTCTATGCTAGTGAGATGCCACTTGCTCTGTGCTGTAGACAGTGCATTATTTGACTGCATGCATGAGCCCAGCGCCTCCCTCAGTTGCTAACAGCTCTCAATGCATTTGCAGCCAATCTTGATGTGCCTATGCCACTGAGAGAAGCCAGTCAAACCCTAAGCCCTTTCCGTTCTGCACAGGCTTCCACCCTGGATTGTACCCGATTTGCTTTCCTGGCCACCGTGCTGATGAGACTCAGCACCCCGTCCAGTCCCAGCTTAGCCTCTTGTTCTTTCTGACAGCCTGTGTTTTTACCTGCTTCCTACTTTCCATACAACCTCCCACAACTTTCTCTGGTCTGCCTCTAATTTCACCCAACCATCCCAGATTGAGGCTGTGGGGGGAGGGGACAATGCCCCCTTACCCCTAAGCTCTGATCGATTTGGGGTGGTGAGTTTTTAACAACCTGCTTCATCCCCACCCATCCCTTCCTCACATTCTTTTTTTCTCTCCTTTCATGGTGTATTAATTTTACGCTGAGCCTAGGGTGGAGCCGCCATGCTGATGGGAAGAGTGGCCTCAAACAGTGGCAGCTGGCTTTGCCGGCCTCATATTCACCCCTCGCAGCACAGGCTACTGCGTGGGGTGATCAGCATATGCGTCCCGTGATACAAAAAGGGTCACCATGCCTAGTCATTAGAATTTAAAAAGTACCCTCTCTCTACCTTCCCCTCTACCACCATCAGAGCCACCCTCGGGGAACTCCAAGGCCCCCCTCCTCCCTGTGCTTTCTCAGGGGACCCTCCAAACCTCTCTGACCGGAGAGGAGGCTTACTCCTCTCCTAAACCTACAAGTGCAGAGGACTCCCCCTCACTCTCTTCTCAAGGGCGACTCCCTCTTTTCAGCAGCAGTCCCTACTTTTTTTTCACAAGGGACTGCCAAGAGAGTATGCAGGAGGACCAAAATTAACCACTCGGGAGCAGCTCAATAAGGCCAACCCCCTTAGGGAGGCAAGGGATATCAGTGCCTGTCAGGCTGTGCCCCCTAACATCCTGCACTCATGTGTTCTAAGCTTATAGGGGTTCACTGTGCGTGCCCCCCTCTCTTCTTTAACTGATGCCAGTACGCCGGAACAAGATAAAAGGTTTCTCAGATGGGATATGTGATGTTTTGGGAAGGGATGGCCACATGGAGAGCCCCCATGAGATGGACATGGTCCCTTAGGTGACCCAGCCCCAGACAGTAGGAACTTCAGTGCCAAGTACAGAACCTGAGTCCGCCCCTATGCAAGCCTCTCCTCAGACAGCTCTGGTCCCCGAGGCCTCACAAAGAGAGGAGGGATCTCCTCCCCCAGGTGGTGCTCCTGTGAGAGCCAAGAACTTGAGAGAAGGATCTTGCAGAAGCCAGTCCATCTGGGCTAGGGGCTCCTACCGGTGTAAGAGAGAAGCGGGTTCATTCCCCATCCTTCTCTCCCCAAAAGAAAAAGACTCGGGGCTCCTCTCTCTCAGCGGGAGCCACGGGAACGGATGGGTATGCTGCTGTTTTGGTAAGTGACCAAGCCAAGATTGGCATGTCCGGCTCCGGGGCTCCCCTGGATGGAGAGTCACGGACAAAGACCAAAATTGCAAGTGCGCAGAGCATCGATTAAGTCAGGACCCCTCATTCAGAGGCTACCTGGCATTTTCGAGCCCGATGGCAGCCTGTTGGCTAAGGGCAACATGATCCATCAGAGGAGAGCCGAAGGTGACCCGTTTCTCGGATGGGAGCATTCCGGTGAATGTGTCAGATCCCTCTGAGGCGGCCATGATTAGTGCCCTTCGGACACTTGATAGCACGCCTGTGAGTGTGACGCCGCACTATACCATGAACTTAGTGAAAGGAGTGGTTTATGCAAGGGAACTCGTGGACTACTCCATAGGTGACATCACCTTAGTGCTGGCCAACCATGGAGCGGTCAAAGTTGAATGTGTGATGAGAAACTAGGGAAAGGCCTCAAGACTCACCCCTACACTCTTCCTCACATTCAACTGTGATAAACTCCCTTAGTCGGTGTGTACCAGTTGTTATCACTACTACATGGAGGCATTCGTGCCACTGCCGCGAAGGTGCTACTACTGCCACCGCTTCGGCCATACTAATTGTTCCTGTAGATGTGCAAAGTCAGGGTTACTCGAAGTCTGTGTAAGTTGCTCCAAAGCCGTACACGATAAGTCCAAATCGTGTGTGGTCAAGTGTTTCACTTGTGGATAGCCACACCCCTCTTCTTGGAAGCAATGTGGTTCGTATCTCCTTGAGAAGGACCCTGTCAGTGGCATGGTGATTTGCCTTCCTGGCTGCTGTGCTGATGGGACTCAGCACCCCGTCTGGCCCCAGCTTGGCATTCTTTTTCTTATTCCACTAACCCCTATCTCATCTTCTGTACTAATTGTCTTCCCCGTAAGCGGCGCAGTGATTTGCCTTCCTGACCGCTGTGCTGACGGGACTCAGCGCCCCGTCTGGCCACAGCTTAGCCTCTTTTCCTTTTTTACTTTTGCCTCTGTACGGGTCGTCATTTTGTTTCTTGGAGGTCTTAGCACTGCAGTCCAGAGAATCTCCATTATGCGGCTCCGCTGTTTTTAAAACAACAGTGGGAGTCGGGGGGGCAGATTACTCCGTCTGGGCTGTATGGGCACTCTTTGGACTCACGATGATGATTTAGTACATGCCCTCAGCTCCAGGGGCAGCCAAGAACCAATTCATGGTTCTGCTGTTTTTGTTAACAATAGGGTTCCCCACAACCAGCTCTCTCTTAACACAGACCTGCAGGCAGTTGTTGTCCGCCTGTTTTCCAGTCACCATTATTCGGTCTGTAGGCTGTATCTTCCTCCTGGCAAGGAAAGATATACAGCTGTTGATTCTTTTAGGTCAGAAGTTGGATTACGACCGATTTTTAGTCTTGAAAGCGAACAATAATCCTCTTAGTAAGGCTGACATCTTCGACGTCTACGAGGATTTTGTTGCGAAATGTGGCGAACTTGCCCAAATGTGGCCAGGTAATGATGGCGCATTGATAGTCGAGGCAAAATCAAGCAAGCAGCATCAGCGGATTAAGACCCTACAGTCTTTAGCTTCTGTAGACATGTCCTCTGCTTTGCACCCGCCATTTAACACCAGTGAAGGTGTTATCCGAGCGGGAGAGTTAATAGATTACGATGTTGACAGGCTGGTATCAAAACTTACCAATCAGAAGGTTGTAAGTGCTCACTGCATTTCCAGGTTTGTGAATGGCGCTAGGTTACCTACCGCCACCATAATCCTGACCTTTAACAGATTGGAACTGCTCAAGTACGTTAAGGTTGGCTATCCTAACATCCCAGTCAAGCCTTACGTGGATAACCCCCGACGATGCTTCCATTGCCAATGCTTTGGCCATGTAAACAAGTTTTGTAAACAGGCAAGGTTTTGTGTGAATTGTGGATCAGATTATCACGGGATGCCCTGTTCTCAACAGCCATGCTGCTCTAACTGGTGAACACCCTGCAACATCACAGCAGTGCACTTTCTTTCTCTATGTGAGAGAAGTCATTGCCATTAGAAACAAGAACAGTTTTAAAGAGGCCAGAAGAAGAGTAAAGGAGATGTATGTCCAACCTGGTCTGAGCTTTTCTGATGCTCCGCATTCTACCGGGGCAAATAAAGGGAGAAGCCAAAGACCTCCTACCTCCTGTGCCTGACCAGGTAAAAAGTCCTCCCCATCCTAAACGTACATCTCCTCGTAATGAACACTCTGGGTCAGCACCTAACAGTGCTTCTGAGGTTTCCAACAAGAAGAGGAACCTTCCATTCACTTCTGGTACCCCAAGGCTGGTTAAGCACCTTGCTACCACTCCAGAACATGTTGATGTTGATCATGTTGGTCCTCAGGTGGTATCCATTCCACCTCTGGGCATTCGCCCTGCCCCTAAAGGACCAAGCTCTTCTTTAGCTCCAAAGCCATCACTCCACGCCTCCTTGTGATACTGCTTTTGAATTCCTTCAATCCCTGAATGAGAAGGAACCAACCTTTGCTTCTTCCCGGGAGCCAGCTGTTGTGGAGGTTACCCCCACATCTGAGGAGGACTCTCAAAAACTGACTCCACATCCTTCTCTATCAGCATCAAATTCACAACTTTTGCTGATGTCCTCGCCACCACCATCGCCTCTACCATCCCAACCAATACCACCAGCTATGTCAACATTGTCTCTTCCCTCGACACCTGAACTGGCCCCTGGAGTTGCTTCCATCTCTGCTTCTCCAGTGAAGACAGTTCTCTCTTACAGCCACTTATCAAAATCTGATGTGCATCCTCTTAAAGAAAAACCAAAGGCAAAACTCAAGCTTCCAATGCCTCCTTTGTCATACTCCAAGCTTAAGGCTAGTATGACACTAACTACTTCCGCTGGTAGTTCAAATCCAAAATCTCCTACCCCAAAGGGTAGGAAGAAACCTACCGTTATGCTTAAACAGTAATAATGTTTCCAATTATTCATTGGAATCTCAAAGTTCTCTTTCCTAAATGGGATGAGTTCAAGTTTCTGCTTAAGGATTAAAATCCTGATTGTATTGCTTTACAGGAGACTTGCCATTTCGGGTTTTGTGGGATATTATAAGAACCCTGGAGAACCATTGATGGTTCTGTTGTTTTTGTTAACAACAGGGTTCCCCACAACCAGCTCTCTCTTAACACAGACCTGTAGGCGGTTGCTGTCTGCCTGTTTTCCAGTTGCCATTATTCGTTTTGTTCACTGTATCTTCCTCCTGGCGAGGAAAGAGATAGCTGTTTTAGCTACAAAGTTAGCTAATTTCTCCCTCCTCTCTTTTTATTGATTGGCGACTTTAATGCTCGACACCCCCTTTGGGGGACCATGATAACAACCCTAGAGGAAATATGATAGAGATTTATGGGCACTAATGATGTCTGCTTTTTTAACGATGGCAGACACAAATCATTTCACATCCAGATGAACAGCTTTACATGTGTGGACTTGTCTCTTTGTTCACCGAGCTGTAGAGCTGATTTTGATTGGGCAGTGGATCCTGACTTGCGAGGCAGTGATCACTTCCCCATTGTAATAACACCATGTACAGGTAGTCCTCCTCGACCACCTAGCAAAAGATGGAATACAAAAAAGCGAACTGGCCTAAGTTCAGGCACCTCTCAAGCCATGATGAGTCCTTCCCTCATGAAGATATTTAAGTGGCTATTGATGATCTCGTATTACCCTCTCTCCGAGCTACAAGACACCAAGTCTGGGAGGCCAATCTGAGGTCTCACCTTGCGAGCCCTCTCCCTCCACCTCACCAACCCCGCGGGAGTAAGTTGTGTATATAACAGGTTGACCCGAGTAAACAAGGCTTTTTGTTCGTTCTAACGGAAGAGACAAGTAAGTCACCGGTTGAGAGATTTTTTGAGTTTGATAAGGAAACAGAAAAATCACCGGTAGAAAGTTTTCTGCAAGTTAAGGAGAACTTTGCAGTCCTTGTACGAAACCAGATCGTATCAAGGAAGCTCGGCGCCGTTCGAGCCCCCAAGAGATTGAGTATCAAGCTAGCCAGTTTGAGGACTCTAAATCTTACTCTATCTGAGTTGGACAAACCCCAACTAGATAGAAAAAATAAAAAGAAGACAACAATTTCATCTCGTCTGGAAGCAAAGTAGAAGGGCTAAGTTTTAGCTTGAAGTCGCATCTACCCAAGATCCCTTGTGACGTCACCCGTCAACTTGCCAGGCAAGTTGACAAATGCCATCTAGCGAACAAACAACCAACTCCGATCAAAAATCTCTTAGGATAGTCTAACTGGTCGTGAGTATTTAATCTCTATTACCTTATGTAAGTAGAGAATAATCCTGTGGTTTATGTCCCCGTGCATAATAATTAATTTAGTGGATGTCTAGCCAAGGACAACAATATTAACTTTAAAATTGTTTCCCCCATAAAATTCTATTTCCAAGCGAGCTTCGAGAGCTCACCCAGTAATCCCATTGTCTTTTTTTTCTAAGTGTATTATATCTGTATTTGTTTTATGTTATTAAGTGAGATGGTTCATGTTCATTAAAGTCTACTTTTTTAGTAAAAGCACTGTTTTAATTATCCTTGAACGAGTTAAAGTGGCAATAATTGATAAAGTCAAGAAAGAAACCTGTAATTCATTCACTAGAATAAAAATAAAGATTAGCACTCTTAGAGAATGATCCTCAAGCGATCACCGAGGCACGAACCTACGCCTCATGTCAAAGTTTATTTGGTTTATTAAAAATTAAAACAAATAAATATATATATATATATACACATACATATATATTAGCTCAGCTAACCTACAATAATGGATAATGAGGCTTATAACCGGCTCTTTTCTATCCATGAGCTCCATAATGCACTGAAGCACTGTGGATCCACTGCACCCGGATCGGATGACATTTCCTATGATAAGATTAGGAATATGCATCCATCCCTCCTCTCACATTTGCTGGACATCTATAACTTCATCTGGATTAGGGGCTGCTTCCCTTCTATGTGGAGGGAGGCTGGGGTTTTACCTCTCTGAAAACCAGGAAAGGATGGGACAGAACTCACCCATTACTGCCCCATTGCCCTTACTAGTTGTCCATGTAAATTGTTTGAGAGGATGATAAATACAAGACTCGTCTGGTTTTTGTAGACAAACCATCCTCTCAATCAGGGTTCAGAAAAAACAGAGTACCATCAACCTGCTTGTTAGAATGGAGTCTTATATAAGAGATGTTTTTTCAAAGAGGCAGCATTCTGTTGCTGTTTTCTTTGATATTGAGAAAGCATATGATACCACTTGTAGGCGTGGTATCCTTAAGCAACGCCATGATTGGGGCCTGCGGGGCTTTCTTCCCAGGTTTGTCGAGCAATTCCTCATGTGGCGCACACTACATGTAAAAGTTGAAAATGCCTTATCAGAGCCCGTAGAGCAAGTTGAGGGTATGCCACAGAGAAGTGTTCTCTGTGGCCATCAATAGCATTATCGCAAATCTCCCAGCTGAGATTTCCTCAACTCTATATGTGGATGACTTAGCGCTTATCTGTTCATCACCTAAACTTCCATTTGTCATCCGTAAGCTACAGCGGTTTATAAATACTGTAGCTGATAATGCTTCTTCTAAGGGCTTCCGCTTTTGAGCAGTAAAGACCAAGGCTGTCCACTTTTACAATCATAGATCGGTGTCATGGGACCCTCCCCATTTGTCACTATGGTCTCCCTGACACCTTTGAGCCCCATTTCAGATTTCTAGGGGTGATCTTTGACTCAAGGCTTTCTTGGAGGCCTCATTTGGACGCTTTGAAAAGGTCTTGTTTGAAGAGAATGGACATAATGAAATTACTGCCACACACTTCTTGGGGAAGTGATTGACGCACCCTTTGGCTTCTGTATTCAGCATTGGTCCAGTCAAAGCTGGACTATGGGTCACAGGTGTACTCTGCCTCACCATCCATCCTTGAAAAATTAAATACTGTGCGTAACCAGGGTGTGTGCCTGGCTTTGGCTTCTGGAGCCTTCAAGTCCTTTCCTGTGTGGTCTCTATGCAGAGAATGGGGCTCTTCCTCTTCCTTTTCACAGGCTCAAGTCTAATCTCAAATATCTTTTTAGACTTGAGCAATTACCATGGTCGCCAGTATGACTGCACGTTCAATTTGCGAACAGTGGCCTCATATGATAGATTTCCATCCCTGGCTTACTCCTTTGCTCTGCGCATGGCTGAACACACAAGACGTCTAGGGGAGTTTTGTGTTATTCCGTTTTCAATACCAAAGATTCCCCCATGTCTCATACCACTTGTAGTGGTATGCAAGGGGCTTACTGGTATGCCCAAGGATCACTTCTTGCCTGTAGCCTTGAGAACCATGTATGATCAACACTCCTCCCACCATTGGCCTAGCACCTTTGTGTTCACCGACGGGTCCAAATCATAGGACGGAGTTGGAGCTGCTGTTGTCTTCACATCTCAGACAGCATTGGTTCACCTACCAAGTGCAGCTTCTGTTTTCACAGCAGAACTTGTTGCCATTCTTGCTGCACTCTTTGTTATTGCTCCTATGCCATCTGGTTGTCTTATGATTTTCTTTGACTCCCTTAGTTCTTTGGAGGCACTGAGTGCTTTTGGTTCTAGCCATCCGCTGGTTTCCAAGATCCAGCAGTGGATCTGGGTGTCCAGTCATATGGGCATCCCAGGTAATGAAAGGGCCAATGGGGCGGCATCATTGGGGACTTCCCCATCAGTCCCAGTTTCCCTTTGTGATGTCTATCCCCTCATCACCGAATATGTAGTCAGCTTATGGCAGAAGATGTGGGATGAGCTTCCTCCCACCAAGCTCCATTCCATAAAACCTTCAGTCCTCCCATGACCATGTAGCATGAGACCACATACACTGGAGGTTATTTTGTGCCGACTGAGGATAGGCCATTGCCGCCTCACTCATGGGCATGATGAATAGGCAGCCCCCACCTTTGTGCATCCTGTGCAGGGTGCAGCTGTCCATCCTTCACATCTTTGCCGAGTGTCCCCTTTTGAAAAATCTTGGGAGGAGGTTCTTCCCTTTCATTACTGGGCAGATGGCCCCCCAACAAGTTCTTGCGGGCATCTTGTCTGAGACTCATGTTTCTTTTAGTGTGAATAGAATTTTTTAAATTTTTAGAAGAATCTAATCTTTTAGCCAAAATTTAATATATTGTTTCATGATTTTATATTCTCTGTTCTTGTATCTATTGTCGATCCATCTATAGTCTATGTTTTTATCCTTTGTCGAGTTCTCAATAGTTTATTTTTTATATCCTTTTTCACCCCTTGATGGTTTTAAATTCCTGTACTTCCATTCTATTGATTTTAATTTCATAGTTATATTTTTGTATATTCTCCAGATGTCTATATTTTTATTGAGAATTTTCATGCAAATTACCCGTCCTTGAATTTGGCTGTGGGTTAGTCAGTTTGGGCTTTGCAGCATTTATTTTTGGCATTCTTCATTCATTCCTTGAGATGGAAATCCTGGCTATTCAGGCTCAGGATCGTCTCTCATTTTGCGAGGCTTTCAGCAAAGCCTGAGACATTTTATTTCCCATTGTTAACAAAACACCCTCTTCTCCATGCCTACAGGCACGGTTATTTCCACACTCATTCGGAACACTTATGCGGGTTCTACCCACCCGGGTGCTTCCCTGTTAGAGCTGAAGCATAAAGGGTTCTCACCCAGCCTCAGCTAAAACCAGGGCTCGCCCTCCTTTCCACAGTGTGACCATTTCCTGTAAGGTGAAACGGCTGCGCGCATCCAGAGTTTTAGACTCACAGGAGCCAGCACCCCTGAAGTTGGTTGTAAGGCCATCTTCCATGGTTTATAAAGCTTAAGGAGTTTCGCTCTTACACCCACACTGATTGCTAGATTTGGTGACCCAAAGTCAGTTGATCCTCCTAAGAAGGGACCCATGCATCCGAAGCTGCCCCTTCTGCCTAAGGTTTTGAGGTGGATGGAGGAAAAGACTAATGGAGAGCCCAATCTCCCCTGATAAGTACTCGAAGGCGACATCGCCTTCTGCGCATTATCCAACTCGGAGGAGCTGCGTAGGTTCATCTCCTCCTGTTCTCCCGTAACTATCCTTTTGCAGGAGACCATGCTCCGCACAAGCCCCATGCCCACCCTCCTGGGGTATAAGTGTTTTGTGACCCCACCACCACAGGATGGCGGTCAGTTAGGAAGATGCTCCATTTACACCTGGCATGATTTCTCTGACCTTCTTTTCTCTTTAGACACCTCCTTTCACACAGTAGCTGTGCAGCTACACCTGGATAGGAGGTATACTGTTATTTTTGCGTACATTCCACTCTCAGCTGACTTCCGCCTCGTTGTGGCACAGTTGCCTGGGCCCTTTCTCTTGCTCAGAGATCTGAACCATAGACACTCCTACGGGGAGACTACTCAATTAATCTCAGGGGTCAAGTTTTTGCTGACCTAATCAACGAGTTTATATATCACTGCCTGAGAATCCCTTCATTTTCCTGTCTTGATCAATCTTTGTGCTCTCCGGATGCACAGCCTGATTTTGGGTGGTGGGTAGTCAAATATTTTCTGGGTGGCTGCCTCCTGAGAGCCTGCCCCAGTGGTGCTTGGTGCGGGCTCTGTGGTTCGCACTTCACAAAATGACTGAATTCTCTGTCTCAGTCGAGGAGTTTAGGTCGGTGGATGAGGCCGTTGAGTTCTTAGGCAACCTCATCACTGTGCGCCTAACCACTATTCCTAGAACGTCTGGCTGTTTTGCACACTGACCACACCTGTGGTGGTCAGACGAGTGTGAGTGGCATCCTTCAATCAGAAGTGTCATGCCTATATGCGCCGGCTGAACAATTTCACTGCTGGTGAATTTCGTCGAGCTAGAGCTTGGTTCTGGGATATTTCAAAGCACGCACACTGCTCTTTTTGGCAGGCATACCTGTCTTCACTTAACGGGAAGACCCGTCTAGCAGAGGTGTAGAAGGAAGTCAAAAGGATTTGGGGCAAGTTCTAACAGGACCCCCTCAACCCATTGTCCAGGAGAATGGGAACTCAATCTCACACCCCATGTCTGTGGCAGAATCCTTTGCAACCACTTTCCCTGCATTCTCTTGCTGGGATGCTGCTCCACCATCATTTGATGCGTGGCGCGGAGGGCCACCAACTGGCCTTTACCACCAGAGGTGAAGAACCCTTCACCGACAGGTTTGCTATGAGTGAGTTGCATTCCACTCTCGCTTTGTGCGCAAACACCACCCCTTATCCGGACGATGTCCTGTACGCCATGCTTCAACACCTGGGTGAGTGAGACATCCCCTTTCTGTTAGATTTGTTCAACAAGATCTGGGTAGAGGGTATCTCCTCAGACTCTGGTGAATTGCTACTGTGCTCGCTTTTTGCAACCCCGTAAAGGGCACAGCGATTTGCCTTCCTGGCCGCCATGCTAACGGTATTCAGTGCCCCATCCGTCCCCAGCTTAGCTTCCTCTCCTTTCTGATAGCCTTCCTTTTTACCCTACTTCTTCACTCTCCCTAAAACCTCTTATACAATTTTCTCTGGTCAGCCTGTAATTTCACAGGGTAAATGTCAACCAGCTTCCTCTTACCCAACTATCCCGGATCGGGGCTGTGGGCTTTTCACGAACTGCTTCATCCCCACCACCCACACCTTCCTCACCTTTTAATCTCCATCAATTTTATGCCCAGTTTGAGGTGGAGTGGCCATTCTGAAGGGTTGCCTGCCCATTGGGCAGAATGTGGTCTTAAATTGCAGCAGCTGGTTCTTACGGCCCTGTGTTTTAACCCTGGCAGAGCGGGCTACTGCAGGGGGTGATTGGCGTTTGATTCCTGTATAACTAATAGGGTCCTGATGCCCGCTGATGAGAATTTAAAAAAATAAAACTCACTCCCTTTCCCCTTCATCATCAATGGAGCTGCCTTTGGGTAGCTCCACCAAAAAAAATGGATCTCCCCTTCCCTGTACTCCACCGCACCCTTGGCTGTCCCCCTTTTACTTTCTAAGAGACTGCCAAGTAAAGTAAGCGGCCTATAATTCACCGCTCCCAATGTTGAGTTTAGAGGGAGTCACTGTACATACCTTCCTCCCTCCCACTCTTCCCTGACCAAAGACATTCTGACGAATGTGGGGGATGGCCACATGGAGGCACCCCCTGAGATGGACATGGTCCCTGAGGCAACCCAGCCCCAGAACTTTCCATGGAGACAAACCTGGGCTCCGTGCCAAGCACCAACCCAAGTATGACTGTGTGCAAGGTCCTCCTCAGATGTCTTGGGTCTTCAAGACTTTACAAGGAGAGGAGGGATTTCCTCTTCCAGTTGGTGCCCCTGTGGTAGCAAGCCCTTCTCCATCTCGGAGAAGGATCTTGCTGAGGCCGTTCAATCTGGCCTGGGGGCTCCTGGTGGGGGAAGGGAGAAGCGGGTTCATTCCCTGCCATCCTTTCCAAAAAAGAAAAAAACTCTGGGCTCCTCTACATCTGTGGGGGCTGCGGGGATGGATGGGTCTGCTGCTACTTCGGTAAGCAACCAAGCCAAGATCGGCACGTCCAGCCCCGTTGCTTCCCCGGGTGGGGAATCCCTGACAAAGACCAAAATTGCAAGTGTGCAAAGATCGATAGTTGAGGCCCCTCATTCAGAGACTGCCTGCTGGCTTCAAAAGCTTCCTTGTTATTCCCTCCACTGATGGCAGCATGTTGGCTAATGGCAACATGATCCATCAGAGGAGAGCTTTAGCTAGTGTAATTGGTAGGATGGTGAAGGTGAGCCTCTTGGCGGATGCGTAGAATATCTCTGAGGCCACCAGGATCAGTGTCCTTCTGACACTTGATGGCACGCCTGTGAATGTGACACCACACTCTACCATGAACTTTGTGAAAGTAGTTCATGGGACGGAACTCGTTGACTACTCCATAGATGACATCACCTTAGTTCTGGCCGACCATGCAGCGGTCAAGGTCAAGTGTGTGATTACAAAACAGGGAGGGGCCACCCCTACACTCTTTGTCACGTTTGACTGTGACAAGGTCCCTGAGTCAGTGTGTGCCAGTTGTCATCGCTACCGGAGGAAGGCATTCCTTTTCACTGCCATGTAGGTGCTACTACTGTCACTTTTTCGGCCATGTTAATTGCTCATGTAGACATGCAAAGTCGGGGTTACCTGAGGTCTGTGTAAGTTGCTCCAAGGCCGCACATGATAGGTCTAAATCGTGTGTGGCCAAGTGTGTCAATTGTGGAGAGCCGCACCCTGCTTCTTCGAAACAATGAGTTGCGTATCTCCTTGAGACGGAAATCCTGGCTGTTCAGGCCCAGGATCGTCTCTCATTTCACTAGGCTAAGGACTTGGTCATGGCATGCCTGGCGCTGCTTGGTACATCCTATGCCTCAATATTAAGAAAGACACCCTCTGCTCCCTGTGCCTCCAGGCCTATGAGCACGGCCATTTCTGCACCCATTTGGAACCCTTCTGTGGGTTCTACCCACCCCACGCACTCCCCTGGTAAAGCTGGCGGCACAAAGGGTTTCATAACCAGCCCCGGATAAAACCAGGGCTTCCTCTCTTCCCCCAGCGTGACCGTTTCCTGTATGGCAAAATGGCCGCGCACCTCCACCGAGTCGCAAAACTCAGTGTGAGGCCATCTTCATTTTGCTGTTTCTATTATTAACAGAAAAATGGCCTAGTGACTGGGGGAGCAATATATCATCCAGGAAGAAACAAACCAGCTTCTCAGAAGAGAGGCTTTGGAACCTCTATAATCAATACCCTTTAATACCCTTCAAAGAGACCAGGTGTTTAGGGGTCCTGGGCATTGGGGTGCACTTAATGGGAAGATCAGTTCAGTTTGGCCCCAATAACCCCTTTCCTGAGCCATTCTCTGGTGCATAAGGCTGTAATGTTTATTGAAGATGGCTTATGAAGACTGTTACGCCTGGTACCTGAAAGAGCAGCACATCCTCCCACCTCGAGTGCAAATAGGGAAGGCCCCATGCACTGGCTTCATTTGAACTCTGACAGGGCCTGAGCAAACTGCTCCACTACCCCTTTTTCCTTCTGGCACCCACTTTTTTTCTATGACTATCTTCACTTTTTCTAATTTTGGTCACTGCCCTTGCTAGCAGTTGTCATTATTAAAATATCTAGGATTAATCAGTGATCACCCACCCTACTCTTCAGTGGACCCATCTCTCTTCCTCTTAATTACATACCCTTCCTTATCTACCTCTTCCAACATTCACTCCTCTATCCAAGGCTTCTGGTAGGTTTGTGCACTTGCATCCTCTTAACATAACCTAATCCAATGGCAATATACACTGCAAGGGCTAGAAAGCTACTGGCTCGTGGTGGTATTAGGTAAGGGGTGTGCTGGTTTCTTGACCCAGTTGGCCGCTTTTAATGCACATGTGAGCTGGTTACATTGGAACCATCCTTAATGGTTCAAAACCACAGCACAAAGTTACAATTACGGCAGGCTGGATTATCAAGGCCCATCTTAGCTCAAATCTGTAGGTTGAGTATGTGTAAATGATCATATTGTGGATGTTTCTAATCCTAAGGGGACTTTTCCCTTAACCTCCTAAAACATTGAGAGATCATAGTATCTACTTTCTATCTATCTTTTTTGACTGCTAATATGGCTACAAAGGAAGGAAATTTGTCTACTTACCAAAGGAGAACTGCCTCCAAGTGCACCATTGTTTCCCCCCCCCCCCTCCTAGTTTCCCAGGAAGATGAGGCACTTCTTTAACCAATAGAGGGACTCTCCTACTAAAAGAAGGGGTTCATTCCCCTTTATCATCATCCAAGCTGCCCCAGAGGTAGCTCAATTCTAAAAGGGATGTGCCCTTCTCCCCTCATCCCCTTCATTAGAGTTGCCCAGGTGACACTCTTTTTCTACTAACAGCAGACCCCTCCCCCCTTTCCCTAGGTTTCTGTCAATAGCAAAAAAAAAGGTTTGCAGAGAAAATTGCCACCCAGAGTTGGACTCCTGGTGAGTACAGCTCAATGGGGCTGGACCTTTCCACCAGGTTTTTAGACCTGTGATGGTGATCTTGGTTAGAGCCGTTATGCCCCAACCAAGGAGAGAGTTTTCCCAGGAGACAACAATGACTCAGGGGGACACAACCCTGGGCCTAAGTCCACTTCTAGGCACAATCTTCCTCGAACAACAAAGGCTTCTGAGGACTCAAGAAGAGAGAAGGGAGCTCCTCCCTCGTGTGAGACTCCTAGGATAGCCAAATCCTTCCCTATTTTGGAGAAGGATAAGGTTGAGTCTAACCTCAGGGCCCCTTCTGAAGAGGGAGAAAAGAGCATACTTTGCCTACTCTCTCAAAAAAAGAGGAAAAATAGAGGTTCCCTTCATTCTGAGGGGGTTCCAGGGACAAATAGGTCTTCATCCAATTTGCTGGGGAGACCTGGCCAAAGATGGCACCCCCAACTTCAGGGCATCCTTTCTTTGGTGAGGACGCTAAGTCCCAAATGAACACTTGCTAAAGTAGGGTGAGCAGATCCGCAGGGAGGCCAGGTCCTCTTATTGAGGTGTTACCCAACACTTATGAGCCTGCCAGCTTCAAACGCTTGAAGGTCTCTCTCAAGAAAGAAGCCAGACTACTTTCTCTGTAACCCCAGCAGCATGCTGTACAAAGGACACAAATTGTCTTCATCAGGCTCTCGCTGTCGCAGAATTCTATGTATGTTCCACACACTTTTATACTTTGGTTTGGGACCTGATTGGTGTTTGTTTTTTTTATCATGGTTAAATGCACAGAGTAAAGGAGACCACCACCTTCCTCCTTCCTTATGCCATTCAAACCCCTTCTAACACACACTATTATCATACCTATCAAGCTCTTGCTATAATTTTCACTACTTCCGATACTCCTGTACATCTTTCGGAACCCATTCACACTCCCCAACAAGCCAGTCAAGTTGTCTGGATCTGTCTTGTCATTAGCTTCATTCTCCTCAAATGGCAGTCTTGTCTGAAGACATTGTCACACCATTTGTTCTCTCTATTTTGCACACTTCCACTACTCAGCCTTTCATCAATCACATTTCTTGACCCTTTTAACAATTCTCTTGCTTTCACCTGGAATTCTTGCATCTCATTTACATTAAAACATTAATTCAACTTCTGACTTTGAATCATTCCTCACTCAAAGCTTTCATCCACGCTATTAAGCCTCACCAAACTTGCCTTATTCATCCCACTAATAGCCTCCTAGTAAAATCCATAAAACTTTGCAGTTCTAGCACTCAAAATTGGACAAAATCCCCCCAAAACATGCTCCAGTCTTCCTGTTCGCAATCCTTCCACTGATTTCTTTTTTTCTCTTTTTGTTCCTTCCATTGACACACTACAATTTACTGCTTCTCATCTAAATCACTCATTCCATCCTTAGTCTTTTGCTCAATCATATTACTTTTGTCCTTACATAACTCCTAAGCTGGATACAACAATAAGTACTCTGCAGGCACTCTCTATTTTCTCAGCTGACTCATGTTCTTATACTACCCCATTTCCATATACACTCCTTCTAACAGAAACATCAATCCATTTTTCCCACACATTCTTAACTGTATATGGACCTTCAAACCTATCACTCAACTTAGATACATTCAATTTTCCCTTCTCCACTCTAGCTTTCAAAACTTTCTCACCTATCTCAAATGAATGGAACCCCTCATACTCTACAAGGCACAAACATTCCTTCACCCTTTCAAAATTTAACATATACTGGCATGGAGACCTACCCAACACACTATTGCATACTTAGCATATATTTCTTGTGATAAATTTTTCAAGATGTATTTCAAGCTGAAATATGTTAAGGCTTCAGTAGAGTAAATAGTAAATATTACTGTATTGTGCACATATATCTTTAGTATACATATACAGTAAGTTGAAAGTATTTATACTACAATTATATATGCAATAATAGTAAAGCTAATCTGTTTTTGGATTTAGAAAATTGCTCTTCAGAATACATGCAAGGTGCACCCTGATTGCCAGTAGGTAGTAGATAAGGTTTTGCTTTCTTGGTAACAAAATCAGTATCAAGTTAAATAGGCTCTGCCAGATTAAAGTTTTTGTCCGGATTTTGCATCTGGCCAGATTCCAAAAAGGTGAATCCATGTCTACTTATACTTTAAATTTGAGTAAAGATTTTCTGTTCTTTAATATTTAAATGAGAGAAACAATTGACAGCCATTTAATGAAAGTTGATGCAATACCTCAATATTTCTTGTACACTTTTGAAGATAGCTATGCATATTTTTATTTCAGCTATTCCATTTTTAATCATGGTATGAGAAATTTGATTGTATTCCCCATTGCAGGGATCTATGAATGAGATGAAGATTCAGTCACTTCAAAATGAAATTGAAATTTACAAGGAAAAAGTTAGTCAACTTGAAATGCTGTTGAAAGAAAGTGAGGAGAAACACGAAGAGAAATATCAATCCACATTTTCTCAGAGTGGCCTTAGTGAATCAACCCTTGAGATGGAGGTAAGCCCTATATAGGATATACCAGTCCTTCCAATATTTAATGCTCAATATTTATTTGGAGGCTTCCAAAAGATGTAGATTTTAATCTCACCTACCCAAGATATATAATTTGGTAGGGATTTTACCTCCAATCTGTAGTCTGAGGCCTATTATTTCTCAGTGGGGACAAACAGTTTATCTGGGATCCAAACCATGGTTCACTATAGGTTACAGTGTCCAGTGTGAAGGGGGCTGAAATTGAACTCCATCCAATAATTAGGGGCCCTTCCTGGTAGTAGAGAAACTCAGGCTCAATCCCCAACAAGAACAACAAAAAGATCATGATGACTAGGGTTTCCTATTCTTCCAGTAGCGGATGGTCTTGGCAACCACCCACTCACTCGAGAGACACCTTGGAGACTTAAGGAGACATGGATACTTGTATTTATTTCCTTCTCACTTCACCTTCTATTTTTGTTTTTTACGCCGTGTCCAAGGTGGAGCCGCCAGGCCATGAGCGGGAGGGGTGGTTCTGAATGGCGGCACCTGGCTCTGCCAGGCCTGAATGCACCCCTCGCAGGGCGGGCTACTGCGAGGGGTGATGGGCTATTGCATCCCGTAATTAAAAAAGGCTCTCCATGCCCAATGATGAAGGAGTAAAAAATCTCCCCTTAATTTTCCCAGTTCCATCGTCGGCGCCGCCCTCGGGCAGCTCGAAAAGAAAAATGGAGGTCCTCCCCTTCCCCCTGTGCTTGCGCAGGGGACCCTCCAAATTTCTCTAACCAGAGAGGAGGCTTACTCCTCTCCTACGCCTATGGGTGTAGGGGACTTCCCCTCCCCCACTTCCTTGGATGCGCTTTTGGGCACCTCGCTTTTACCAGCCGCAGTCCCCCTTTTTCTTTCCAAGGGGACTGCAAAGAAAGCCAGCAGGCAGCCCATAGTCGATCGCTCCCCATTAAAGCGGCTCGGTAGGGCAAACCCCCTTAGGGGGGAGAGGGAAACCAGGCGTCTTAGGTCGCTTCCCTCAAAAGACCTGCTGGTAAGAATACTGAACCTTGCTGGGGTCAAGGCCTGTGCCTCCCCAGACATGACTAGTGACGCTGCCAACGAGACCTGCGATGTCGTGGGGGGGGAGGTGGCTAACTGGAGGCCCCTCCCTGAGATAGTCATGGTCCTTGAAGATACATAGCCTCAGACGGTAGGACCTTCCATGGGAGGGAATCCGGGCTCGGTGCCAAGCACCGAACCTGAATCCGCCCCTGTGCAAGGTCCTTCTCAAATGGCTAGGGTTTCCAAAGCAGTACAAGGAGGGGAGGGATCTCCTCCGACTGGTTTCCCTACGACTGCCAGGACCTTCTCTATTTCGGAGAAGAACCTGGCTGAGGCCGGTCCATCTGGTCTGGGGGGCTCCTGCTGGCAGAGGCGAGAAACGGGTTCATTCCCCGCCCTCCTCTCCTAAAAATAAAAAAAATAAGAAAAAGACTAAGAAGACTCGGGGTTCCTCTCCATCCACGGGGGCTGCAGGGATGGATGGGTCTGCTGCCACTTCGTTAAGCGACCAAGCCAAGATCGGCACATCCGGCCCCTCTGCCCCCCTTGGGTGCGGAGCCCCTGACTATGACAAAGACCAAAATTGCACAGGGTGTAGCCTCGATAACATCGGGGCCCCTCATTCAAAGGTTACCTGGCGTTTTCGAGCCCGCTAGCTTTAAATGCTTCCTCGTTATTCGATCCATTGATGGCACCATGTTGGCCAAGGGCAACATGATTCATCAGAGTAGAGCATTAGCTAGTGTAATTGGTAGAGAGCCAAAGGTGACCCGTTTCTCAGACTGGAACCTTCTGGCAAATGCGGCCGTTTCTCGGACTGGAACCTTCTGACAAATGCGGCGAATCCCTCCGAGGCGGCCAAGATAAGTGCTCTCGGACACTTGATGGCACCCCGGTGAGTGTGACGCTGCACTCTACCATGAACTTTGTGAAAGGAGTAGTTTATGCGAGGGAACTTGTTGATTACTCCATAGAGGACATCAAATTAGAGCTGGCCGACCATGGGGTGGTCAAGGTCGAACGTGTGATGAGAAAACAGAGAGGGGCCTCGAGACCCACCCCTACACTCTTTGTCACGTTCGACTGTGACAAGCTCCCTGAGTCGGTGCGTGCCAGTTGTTACCGCTACCGTGTGAAGGCATTCGTGCCACTGCTGCGGTGGTGCTATTACTGTCACAGCTTTGGCCATACAAATCATTTATGTAGACGTGCAAAGTCAGGGTCACCCGAAGTATGTGTAAATTGCTCCAAGGCCGCACATGTTAATTCCAAATTGTGTGTTTGCAAGTGTGTCATAAGAACATAAGAAAAGAAGGAGACTGCAAAAGACCATTCATGACTTACACTTGGCAGCTCCTGTTCCAGTGAACACACAAAAGATTTCTTACCAGAGAAAAGTCATCAACATTGTCACCCTTTACAGGAGTTCGTCAGATCTAATCTACAATATACATAAAATGCATCCAGAGGATTATGTCCATTCATGCAACCGCAAAATATAATCTCCCCACTCCTTAGAAAAATATATACATGTGTACATAAAAAAAAGTCAGTCCCATCTAGCAGCTTCATCCATATATTTATCTAATCTATTCTTAAAACTACCCAGAGAGGAGGCTTCTATCACATGTCTAGTGAGCCTATTCCATTCATCTACCACACGATTTGTAAACCAATTCCTCCCAATCTCCTTCCTAAACCTATACTTTTCAAGCTTAAACCCATTGCTACGTGTCCTGTCATGTTCACTAAGTATAAGAACCTTACCCAGATCCCCTTTATTATATCCTTTTACCCATTTGAAGACTTCAATCAATTTCCCTCTGACTCTTCTCCTTTCCAATGTATGTAGATTTAGTTTTCTGAGCCTTTCACCATAAGGTAAGTTCCTTAGCCCACCAATCATCTTTGTCATCCTTCTCTGCACAGACTCAAGCAAATCAATATCCTTCCTATAATATGGTGACCAAAATTGTACTGCATAGTCTAGATGAAGCCTAACTAGCACCAGATACAGTTTTAGAATGACTTCAGCACTCTTATTGCTTACACTCCTCCTAATGAATCCCAATATCCTATTAGCTTTATTCTTAGCATTTAGGCATTGCTCTCTAGGACGAAGGTCTGAACTTACCAAAATACCCAAGTCCCTCTCGCAATCGGTCCTCCCTAAAGTTTTCCCATTTAATTTATAACTATTCAATGGATTATTTCTACCTATACTAAGTACACTACATTTGTCTATGTTAAACTTCATTTGCCATTTCTCGGCCCAATTGGACAGAATGGTCAATTCCTCCTGCATTACAACAGCATCAGAATCAGCCCTAATGGCCCTACCTAGCTTAGTATCATCAGCAAACTTACTCAGGTCACTACTTATACCTATGTCAAGATCATTAATATAAATTAAGAATAGCAAGGAACCCAAAACAGATCCTTGCGGAACTCCACTGCTAACACACCCCCACTCAAATTTAACTCCATCTATACTAACTCTTTGCTGTCTGTCACCAAGCCATGACTGAATCCACCTAAATATACTGCCATCGATCCCGTGTGCTTTAACTTTGCTTAAAAGCCATAAGTGTGGCACTCGATCAAAAGCCTTACTAAAGTCCAAGTATAAAATATCATAGTTTTCATCATTATCTGCTGCTTCATACACCTTACTATAAAAAGACAGCAAATTAGTCAGACAGGATTTACCCTTACTAAAGCCATGCTGTGATTCTTTTATCAACTTATGCTTATCCAAGTGATCTCTAATATTCCTTGCTATAATAGATTCCATCATTTTCCCTACCACTGATGTCAAACTTACTGGTGTGTAATTAGACATTTGTTTTATCCCCTTTCTTAAATATAGGTATCACATTGGCTTTCTTCCATGCCACTGGCACAATTCCACTCTCCAATGATTTTCTAAAGATGCATGCTAGGGGCTCACTTAACACATCCTTACATTCTTTCAAAATTCTAGGAAAGACCTCATCAGGACCGGGTGCTTTACTACTTTTGATTTTATCAATTTCCTTTGTCACTATCTCCTTTGTGATCAAGATATCCTTTAATTTCTCTTCATCATTACCCCGAAAGATCATTGACACCTCGGGTATATTTAGAGTATCCTCCTGTGTAAATACTGAGAGAAAAAAGTCATTTAGCATTCCAGCCATTGAGTCCCTATCACTCACTAATTCTCCATTGGAATCTATAAGTGGGCCTATTTTATCTCTAACCTTAGTTTTGTATAATTGATAAAAACTTTTAGGATCTTCCTTTGCCCTATTTGCCACTTTAATTTCATAATTTCTCCTTGCTACTCTAATTAACTTTTTAACATCTTGCTAGTTCATTATATCTCTGCCTTAAGTGATCCTCTCCATTTTTTATTTTCCTATAAATGCCCTTTTTAATGCCAATATAATGCTTAATTTTATCTGTCATCCATTTTGGGTCATTATTTTTAGTCCTAATCTCTTTATATGGAATGTTAATCATCTGACCTGTAATTAATTGCTCAATTATTCTTTCATACTCCTCTTCAATTGTAATCTCGTCCTTCTGGTGATTATTGTCTCCACTAACTGATATCATTGAATCTATTCCTGATTTGATTTCATTGCCTGGTTTCTGTACAACTGCCTTCAGGTAAGTCCTTAGCCCATTATAATTTGCTCTTCTAAAGTCAGGAATTTTAACATTGTTCATGCTACTATCAATACCATTCCATTTCATCTTGAATCTAATTTCACAATGGTCACTATTACCCAAATTTCCTCCAATCTCAGTATCCTTAATAACTTCTTCCCTATTTGTCAGAACTAAATCCAGTATATTATTGCCTCTAGTGGGTTCGTTAATAATCTGCCTCAGAAAATTATCTTGGACAACATTAAAAAATTCCTCAGCCTCCTGATCACCCACAAGAGCTTCCCAGTCTATATTTCTGTAATTAAAATCGCCCATTATACACACATGCTTACTTCTACATGCCCGTTCTATCTCCTGCCACAGAAGATTTGAAGCTTCCTTACTAAGATTTGGTGGTCTGTATAATAATCCTATGATAAGCTTGTTTTTACCTTCCTCTACATTTAGCCATAATGACTCTGTGTTATCATCTAATTTAATTGTACTGTTTACACAACACTGGAGATTATCTTTAATATAAATAATAACCCCTCCTCCTCTCTTCCTATTCCTATCTGTATGGAACATGTTAAAGCCCTCAATCTCAACCTCAGGTTTAAAGTGATTACCTGCCAAATCAAGCCATGACTTTGTTATTGCAATTATATCAAAATTCTCTTCACTCGTTAACGCTCTTAAGAGATCTATCTTATTCCTTATACTCCGACCATTTGTGTAGTATATTTTTAAGGTTTTTTTATTATTCCCATCTTCATTGCATTGTGCTTTTTTATTCCTAGTTATCTGCTCATTCACTTGTGCATTAGTCCCCCTATAACGCATCAGTATGCCCTTCCCTCTAGCTATTCCTCTATCTCTGCATCCCTTCCATTTCCTACACCTGCCCTCTATTCCTGTTATTCCCTTACCTCTAACAGCTTTTAGTTTCCCACCCGTAAGGACCTAATCACACTATCCAGCTCCCCCCATAGAACCTCAACACCTGCCCGACTAAGATGGAGCCCATCCATCGCATACAACCTCCTATTCGCTTAAAACCCACCCCAGACATCTACAAACACCAATCCTAACTCCTCACACAGTCCTTTCACAAATTCATTCAAACCAATTGCATGCGACAACCATTCTACCCCCACATCCAATCTCGGAAGCACACCAGAAACAACACCTTTTACCCTGCTTTTACTCATCCTTTCAACTAACCTTTTATACTGCTCACGTAACTCACATGTACTCACCTTCTTTACATCATTCACTCCCACATGCGTAATCACAACTGCATCCTTCTCACACCCAGAAACCAGCCTATCATACCTCTCACAAACATCACTTACACCAGCACCCGGCAGACAAACTCTCATTTCCTTCCACTTGCTATCACTCAACTTCCTATCTAAATACCTAATCTGAGAGTCACCCATCACTAGCACCTCAGTCATTCTCCTATTCTGTCTTGGCCTAACATTACCCTCCCTCCTGCTCTCAGTCACACTACCACCCATCCTGTTTTCATCCACAATCACACCAGTCAAATCACTTTCACACTCTTCCTCTCTCAGGACATTGAATCTGTTAGTCAACCTATAGGTTCTATGTCCTTCCTTTTCAAACACCTAATCTGTCCTAACTTATCTATCCTATCCATTTTCACCCACCGTTCATCATCACTCACAACTTCCACACTGTTCCCAGTCCTAGCCCTAGCACTAATCTCACCCTTCAATCGCAAACTTACATCTCTTCTCACCTTAAACACCAAATCATTCAACCTCTTACATTCCCCACTCAACCTCCTAACCTACCCTTAAAAAAAAAAACACACACGGCATTCATTTACATTCACTCTCCTTTCAACTCCACATGCATCACACACCACATACACACTACTTTCAAATGGCATGCTCTCACCATCTATTCAAACAGCTATACTCACAGAAATTTACTAAGGACAAAGTTAACACTCACCCTAAAAATTCTTGCTCAGGATTGCTGCCAGTTATCTTCCCCAAAAGTATTAATCACTAATGTATTTATTACACAGTGATTGATGTATTAAATAAATACAATTACGGAGAGCCGCACTCAGCTTCTTCGAAGCAATGTGGTGCGTATCTCCTTGAGAAAGAAATCCTGGCTGTTCAGGCCCAGGATCGACTCTCATTCCGCGAGGCTAAGCACTTGGTCCTGGTGTGCCCGGCTCTGCCTGGGACATCTTATGCCTCAATGGTTAGAAAGACACCCTCTGCTCCTGGCCCATCCTGGCCAACAAGGACGGTGCGCTTGGAAGTGGTTGAATCGCACCGTTTCCTTGGTCTTGTATTCGACTGACGCCTCACCTGGGAGGCTCATATTCTCATCCTTAGGGTCTCTTGTACCCGCGCCATGGATATTCTCCGCTCCGTGACTTTCAGCGTTTGTGGCACTGATAGGGCTACTGCCTTACTTTTTTATCGATCCTTTGTTCGTTTGAAGCTCGACTACGAATGCGAATTATATGCATTGGCACCTGAGCGTTTATTGCGGAAGGTGAACTCGATCCACCACACCGGCCTTCGCCTGGCGACCGGTTTCTTCCGCACCTTCCCTCTTGAGAGCCTCTTGGTCGATGCTGGGGAGATGCCACTCCATCTATGCCGCGTACAGTGCATCACTCGCCTGTACGCGCGATCCCGGCGCCTCCCTCAGTCGCCAACAGCTCTCACTGCATCCGCAGCTGATTTCGACGGTGCCTATGCCTCCGATAGACGCCACTCATACCCTAAGCCCTTTGGGTTTAGGACCAGAAAACTCCTTCAAAGCTAGGTATAGCTATGGGGCCGGTGGCGCCCCTAGTTCTGCCCAGGACGCCACCCTGGAGGGTACCACATTTGGCTATTTGTCGCCACACCTCTGCTCCCAAAGCTTGTACAGCGCCGGGAGTATTGCGTTTGACCTTTTCTGAGCATACCTCGTGTCACGCTGGAACCGTACCAGGGTATACGCATGTCTCCAAGTCCGAAGAGGGGGTCAACTTCCACGCCGTATCCCCTCTCTTTGAAGTCAGCGGGGCTCTGCCAGGCGCTGCGTCTGTCTTCATGGCCGAGCTGGTGGCAATACATCACTTGGTACGGGAGATTACGTGACGTGCTCGGTTCGGAGACGGGATTGTGATCTATAGCGACTCACAAAGCCCCCTGAGTGCTTTCGGGGCATTGCAATCTCCGCATCCCCTGGTTCGCGATATCCGTGACGCCATGGTTTTGGCGAGCCGGGCGGATGTCGAGATTATCTTCTGCTGGGTTCCTGGAGATGTAGGAATTGCCGGGAATGAGCGCGCTGATGAGGGCGCCAAATAGTCCGTGAGGATTCTGCAACTGGACCAGCGTTTCGCTCTTCCTCACACCGACTACATGGCAGGAATACGGGCTGCTTGGCAAAGAAGATCGGAGACGCTCGAAGGGAACTTAAAGTTGCGTTCCATGGACCTACCCCCCAATGCCGCGAAGGCTTGAGGTTGCCTTCTGTTGTCTCCAGACTGGGCACACTTGCGGGACGCACCTCCATTTGATGGAGTGCTCGCCAGCCCCTACTGTGAAGACTGTTTGGCACATTCTTGTTGAATGTCCCAGTCTGAGGGATCTTCGCGCACGTTACCTGTCCCGTTACCGGGATGGGCGGGGTCGCTACCGCCTGTCCCTTGTTCTCGGGACGAGTGCATGCTCATTGACTGGTCGACTGATAGACTTTTGGGGGAAGGCCGGCCTTCTCCCTTTTATTTAACTAGGTTTTGTTGGTTTTTTTGTTATTGTTGTTTTCTTTGTAGGTCGCACGCTCCTGCGCCGGGGGGAGGTCCCCCCGACTCCGGAGCTTGCTTCCTAATTGTTGTCATCTTCCCTTTTTATCGTCGTTTTGTTTTAAATTTTTTATTTTAAAGTAGCCTAGAGTTAGGCTGTTTGATTGCGTCGACTTATGCCCAAGTGGGCAGTCGCCAAATAGCCCCTTAAAAAAAAAACTTCAAACTTGGAGTTGAGAATTTTCTTATGTAATTTGTTGAATTCTCTGTTTGAGTAGCCAATATTAATCAAGATCTGTTTTGATCTTCTAAATTCTTCATCAAGTGCGGTCCACGGTGAGCAGTTCTTGATGTTTCTTCTTATGTAAGCTCATTACCGATTTTTTATATTTCTTGGTGCACTTACTTTTGCTGTTAAGGCATCAACTGAAGTCTGTCCCTTTTTGATAAATGGTGGTGGTATATTTTCCATCACTGTTTTGTTTTACGTCTACGTCCAGGAAGTCAATACGGCCATCTACACTTAATTTGTATTTAAATTTGAGAACAGAATGGGATTCTAAGGTCCTTTTGAGTTGTAGTAATTGGTGTTCATCATTAATTGTGAAGCATATGTCATCAATGAATCTGGTGTAAATTTTGGGTGGGTTCTTCAATTTAGTTAGCTTTTCTTTTAGGTTTCCCATGTAAAAGTTCGTGAACATAGGGCCTAGGTGTGATCCTATCACTACTCCGTCAATTTGATGGTAAAGTTTGCCATCTGAGTTTTGAAATGGAGCTTCGGTTGTACATATTCTTAAAAGTTGTTTTAATATTTGGGGGTCCATTCGTGGTGGAGGCAGGTTGGGGTTTTTGTAAATGCACTTTATAATCATTTCGATTGTTTCCTATTGGCACATTGGTGAAAAGGTTCTCGACATCAAGTGAGGCTGGGGTGCCTCCTGGCGGGAAACTATGGAGAATATCAACAAATTTGTTGGTCGACTGGAGAATTTGACCGGATGAATGGCGTAATGATTGAATGCAAGCGTTTGGCGAGTTTGTATGTCGATGTTGGGATTTGAGAAATGATTGGTCGAAGGGGGTTATTTTGCTTATGTGATTTGACATTTCCGTAGATGTATCCTTATCCCCAAAATAAAAGACATTGGTATACAAAATATTCCCAATAATCATTACACCAAGAAATTTCACTATTGTGTACAAAAGGCCAATTTCTATTTGAGCCAGCTCATTAGACCTTTAATGGCCTATAATTTAACCCTTGTCATTTTCTCAGACATGGTCTCTCTCACTCTATCTTAAGAAGAACAAGAGTGGGAGGGGCACTCATAGAAACCTCAGTTGGCACCTTTCTCTTGCAGAACAAGAGTTGGAAGTGTGCTCACACGCTCCAGTTGGCTCTGGTGTGGGCTCACTCTCGAGTGGGACGAGGGAATGGATGGTCCCAACCCCAAATCATAACACACTCCTGAAACTGGAGCTCTACACTTTGAGATGAGGCATCCTGACCTAAGGAGCTGAAAAGGAGGAAACAAAAATTACCCCTTACTCATTTTTCTAGGTTTTACTTAACTCCCCTCCCTCATTCATATTCACCCACACACTTACACATTGCTCACTCACAAATACTTGAAGGTATCTGGACTTGCCATCCAGCTCCGCTTCATAAATGTTTAAAATGTCAAAAATGGTTTATTTACACTTTCACAAATATCTTATTAATCCGTCACTTTATCCTAGGGAAAAACTTTGGGGCTGTTTTCTGGCGGAAGGTGGGGTTCAACACTACTTCCATGCAGCTTTTGTCCTCCATCCTTCACCAAACACTGAAACAAAAGGTGGGCATTATAGTGGACATGGATGAATTAAAGCAAGTGAAAAACAAAACCTACCACAATGGTTCTGGGGATGGAAAGGTTCCCTGCCATTTCAGTTGGTGACCAGGCCATGGTGCATCTCCAGTCCTGAGGTGACCTTGGGCCAGAAGAGGAACCCAGGAAGTAACCTGCTAATAATGTGAGAGGAACTTTGATGACACTGGGCCACATTGAGAGGCTGGCATCTTTGAGCCCTCCACTTTCAAGCATTTCCTGATTGTTTATTCTACTGATGGGAGCATGTTATCCAAAGGCTACATGCCATCAACGCCAGACAATAGCTAGAGTTCTCCGAAGAGAACCAGTCTCCTGTTTTTCGGATGTGACCCTTCTGGTGAAGGCGATAAACACTGACCAGGCAGCCATAATTTGTGCTCTTTGGGCACTTGATGGCTCACCTGTGTGACACCACACTCTACCATCAATTTTGTGAAACGGGTGGATTATGCGAGGGGATTTGTGGACTAAAAGTTAGAAAAAAAAATATGCTAAAGCTGGCTGACCAAGGAGCAGCCAAAGTAAAATGTTTGATAAAAAATTTGGAGGGAGGGGGTGGGTCTGAGTTCCACCCCTGCACTCTTCATCACCCTCGATTGTGACAGGCTCCTTGAGTGTGCACAGGCTGATTGGTATTGCTATCGCATGCATCAAGGCATTTTTGTGACTGCTGCAGTGTTATCATTGCTTCAGCTTTGGTCATACAAATTGAGTTTTCAGATATGCTAAGTAGGGACAGCTCCCAAACTGCTCAAAGGCATTGCATAATAAATCCATAATCCGCAGTGTGTGAATTGTGGCGAGTGACACCCTGCTTCCTCGAAGCAATATAGCTCATAGCTTTTTGAGAATGAGGACCAAGCCACTCAGGCTGTGGACTGACTATTTCAGATAGGCCAAGGAATTGGTTATTTTCTGACTTGCTCAACCTGAGATGACTCTCAAGATAAGAGAGCACCTGCTGCTCTTGTTCTCTCCGGGCCTATGAACACAGTTACTTTTGTGCCCATTTGGTACCCTTCTGCATGTCCTAGCTCCCCTTGGTAGAGCTGGTGGGTCGACAGACTCTCACCCTATCACAGTAAAACAAGAGGGGGTCACCTTCCTTGCATTACCATTGCCCATAAGGTGACCCTCCAAAAAAGGGACCCTTGTCTCTCGGTTGATGAGGGTATTTAGTTCTTCTTTGGCAACTTCATCTCCTTGGGCCTAACTATCATTCATAGAATGTTGACGTTTTGCACGTTGCCTGCTTCCTTTGTGGCTGGCCGAGTGTGAGACAGCCATCAGAGACAAACAATATATCTTCATGTGCTCTAAATACTGTCCATGAATTTAGTCAGGCTAGGCTAGGTTCCAGTATGTTTTGAAGCACGCCTGCTGCTCTTCCGGGCAGGCATATGTGTCTTCATTTAACGTAAGATCCCTCTAGCAGAGGTGTGAAGGTGATTCAAAAAGGATTCGGGGAAAATTCTTGTAGAACCCCTCTCCCATTCTCCCCTTGTTAAGGGGCGCAGTGATTTGCCTTCCTGGCCGCCGTGCTGATGGGACTCAGCGCCCCGTCCGGCCACAGCTTTGCCTCCTCTTCTTTCTGACAGCCTGTGTTTTTACCCTACTTCCTCACTTTCCTTACAACCTCCCACAACTTTCTCTGGTCGGCCTCTAATTTCATAGGGTAGACGCCGAACAGCTTCTTCTCACCCAACTATCCCGGATCGGGGTGAGAGGGAAGGGAATAACGTTCCCCCCACCCCTGAACTCCAGTCTGGGGTGTTGGGTTTTTAACATCCTGCTTCATCCCTACCCACACCTTCCTCGCATCCCGTTTCTTTCACTCCTTTTCACACACTTATCAATTTTATGCTGTGCTGATGGGCTGCCAGGTCACTAGACCGGAGGAGTGGCCTCAAATGGCGGCAGCTGGTTCTGCCGTCCCCGTAGTCACCTCTCACAGAGCGAGCTATTGCCTGGGGTGATTAGGGTTTGCATCCCACGAAAAGACCAGGGTCACCATGCCCATGAAGGAGAAAAAATTCAAATACAATCTCCCCTTTAACCAGCAATGCAGCTACCTTAGGGCAGCTCCATGGAAAAATGGAGGTCTTTCCCCTCCCCTGTTCTTTTGCAGGGGACCCTCCAAACTTCTTTGACCGGAGTGGAAGCTTACACCTCTCCTATGCCTATTTGTGCAGGGGACTCCCTCCTTCTCTGGAGTTGCCTCTGGGGGACACACTCTTTACAGTGACATTCCCCCTTTAATTTCTCAGGGGACTGCCAAGAAAGCATGCCAGTGGCCCATAAGGGCCAAGCCCCTTGGGGGGGGGGGCAAAAGATAGGGCCAGTCTGTCCATGCCCTCCAAAGTCATGTGGGTGTGAATATCGAGTTTACAGGGTGTAGAAGAATTAAAAAATAATGCCACCCATAGGGCCAAGCGGACATATATATTAAAATCCCTCTTCGGAGAGAGAGAGAGAAGAGTACAAGAAATTTTGGGGCGTGAGAACGGTAGTCGTCTGACTAACAGGCAAACTGCCGAAGGGCTCTGATCTCACCACCAAGTGGGTAGGCAACTTGAGCTACACATTGCCAGGAATTTGCCAAAGGCCATTAAGCAGCTCTAATAAGAAACTGGCCCCAGAAAAATTGAGGAAGAAATCCCTCTAACTGACAGTTTGAACAACTCGCTAAGCAAAACACCCAGTTAATCACCGAACTCAAAAGATCCAATTACCTACGAGGTCAGGAGGCCCGTGGTTAGAGTTCCAAAAAGTGGCATAAGATCAACAAAACCACTGAGGAGAAATAGTGTGACGGTTGTCGGTGCCTCTCATTAAGAAGCAGACCTGGGCTCCGCAGTGTCACCCCCTCCCCCCTCATGCTCCCCTCAGTGGCATTACCCCATCCCCCTTAGTTGGGGCGGTCCCTGGGCTATAAATAAGCCCCGTAAGAAAAGAAAGAAAGCTTATTCTGTTAGAGACGATAGAGGACTAGATTTTTATGATCAGTCCCTCGTCCTGTTCCAGACTTGACTTCTAAGATTTAGAAGTTTGTCTCATTTTCCTATCGGTGCCATACCGATTTATCCTTCGCAGACTTAGCAAGAGGTCTGGCTGGATCATAATTCCTAAGTGACAAACGGGAATTTCGGTAGCAAGATAAAAAAAGATCCACTCACCCCTTGAGGGACTCAAATTGCAATCTCAGTAATTTTGAGAGAAGAAGAATAAATCTTCAAGTAAGTTCCCTTTAATTAGTTTCGGGATCATCTCATATACCAAAACCCAGTTTGGTAACCCTGCGAAGTAGACAAGGGTACAAGAAGAACTCAAGAGCTACAAAGGAGAGTAATCCTTGAACCAGAGAGCACAACTCCTCTCTCCATCTTTTAAACTTATAACCGGATCGATATCAGTTTCTACTGTCTCAGTGACAACCACCCTCTTTCCCCTGCAACGTGAAGACTCGTGAAAAATCCAGTATAGCAACATCCGTCAACCCCTGTTCCGATCAAGGTCATGTAAGTCCAATTGACTATATATATTTGTTTTGATTATGTAGGATTTTCATACTGTCCCAAGCTAACTAAAGGAGATATAGTATTTCGTGACTTTTGTCATATTTTTAGTTAGATTAGTGGAGAATAAATGGTGGCTTAGCTCTGTAACTTAGAGACCTCCAGAAATTAGCTATCTGGCAATTCGATTGTTTATGTGAGGCCTACTTTGTTTTGATCAGGGCTCTCATCAGGAGTAGGCCAATATTCAATTTGTGCAAACCCTGTTAATTGATAAATTAAAAGATATATATTTTGGTTAATTCTTCATGTTTTACTGGATCCTTATGTGTTGACTGGCTCTTTCGTTAAGACTGGTTAAATGCTATTGTACTCTCCTAATTCAGTATTTAGACTCCTTTAGACGAATCTGGAGTCCACTCAGCCAATAGAGGAATTATTTCCCTTCCTAAGTGGTGTCAGACTGTCTGGCTAAAAGTCATTAAATATATAAATACATTGACAAAGGGGTATTGTATCGGAGTAAATGTTAAAAGGCCAACAGTTGAAGAATAATTCTCTGACAAAAGTAGGGAGACAATTCCTCAACACTGGGGGTCACTGTACGTGCCCCCCTCTCTTCCCTGATGGATGCCAGTTTGCCAGCCCACGACAAAAGGTACCTCGAAGGGGACCTGTGATATCTTGTGGGAGGGGGGGGGCTCATGGACCCCCATCACCCCGAGATGGACATGGTCCCTGAGATGACCCATCCCAAGTCGCTAGAATCTTTCATGGGGTTGAACACCGGCTCAGTGCCCAGCACAGAACCTGAGTCCGCCCCTGTGAGGGCTTTTCCTTAGACAGCGTGGGTGCCCAAGGCCTTACAAGGGGAGGAGGTGTCTCCTTTCCCATCTACGGCTCCATTTCAGAGAAGATCTTGCCAAGGCTGGCCCATCTGGCCTAGTGGCTCATGCCGGCGGAGGAGAGAAGCGGATTCATTCCCTTCACTTCTCTCCCCAAAAGAAAAGAAGCAAAAAAAAAAAAAGCTCTGTGCTTCTCTCCCTCCACGGAAGCCACGGGACGGAAGGTGCCGCTGCCGTCTCGGTATGCGACTAAGCCGAGAATGGTACATCTGCCCCGGGTGTCTAGTACCTGCCAAAGACCAAAGTGAGCAGAGCGGAGCCTCGATTACGTCACGTTCGACTCTGAAAAGCTTCCTGAGTCGGTGCGTGTCGGTTGGTACCGCTATCGCGTGAATGCATTCGTGCCACTACTGTGGAGGTGCTACTACTTCCACCGCTTCAGCCATTCAAATCGTTCATGTAGACGCGCAAAGTAGGGTTACCTGAAGTCTGTGTAAGTTGCCCCCAGACCGCACACGATAATTCCAAGTGTGGCAATTGCGGAGGGCGAATCCCGCTTCTTCGAAGCAATGTGGTGCGTACTTCCTTGAGAAGGAAATCCTGGTCGTTCAGACCCATGATCGTCTCATTTCGTTAGCCTAATGACTTGGTCCTGCTGCGCCCGGCTCTGCCTGGGATGTCTTATCACTCAATGTTAAAAAAGACACCCTCTGATCCTGTCCCCTCCAGGTCTAGGAGCATGGTCGTTTCCGCGCCCATTTGGAACTCTTCTGCGGGTTCTACCAACACCAAGCATTCCAATGGTAGAGCTGGCGACACAAGGGGTTCACACCCAGCCCCGGCTAAAACCAGGGTTACCCCCTTCCTCCCCCAGAGTGACTGTTTCCCATAAGGCGAAACGGCCGCGCGCCTCCACCGGGTCGTTAGGCCATCTTCCGGAGTCGCTAAAGTTAGCCCAGATGTCTACTCCAACAGTCATTGAACCGCGTCTCTCGCTCTCGCTATGCCGAAGCGCACAGGCTTTGGTTTTCCTTGGCCAAGACTAAGGTAGTGCAATTCTGCCGCCATCCACGGCTCCACCCTGACCCAGACTTGTTTATAAATGGAAGTGTTGGGCTCGCACCGTTTCCTTGGTCTTGTATTTGACCGACGCCTCACCTGGGAGGCTCATGTTCGTAGCCTTAGGGTCTCTTGTACCCTCGCCTTGGATATTCTTTCCTCTGTGACGTTCAGCGCATTGGGCGCTGATAGGCACTGCCTTTTTTATCGTTCCTTTGTTCGTTCGAAGCTCGATTACGCATGTGAGTTTTATGCATACATAACCGAGCGTGTATTACAGAAGATGGACTCGATCCATCACACCGGACTTCGCCTGCCGACCGATGCCTTCCGCACTTTCCCATTGAGAGCCTAATTGTCGATGCTGGGGAGATGCCACTCGCTTTACGCCGTGTACAGTGCATTATTCGCCTCTACGCGCGAGCCCGGAATCTCCCTCAGTCGCCAACAGCTCTCACTGCATCCACAGCTGATCTCGACGGTGCCTATGCCGCTGAGAGACGCCAGTCATACCCTAAACCCTTTGGGTTTCGGACTAGGTATAGCTCTCGGGCCGGTTGCGCCCCTGGTTCTGCCTAGGACTTCACCTTGGATGGTACCACTTTTGGCTATTTGTTGCCACGCCTCTGCTCCCAAAGCTTCTACAGTACTGGGAGTATTGCGTTCGACCTTTTTGGAGCACACTTAGTGTCATGCTGGAACCGTGCCAGTGTATACGGATGGCGGACCTCTCCCCAACGCTCGAGCCTGCTTCCTGTTTTTGCCTTTTTTTTAATTTGTTGTGTTTTTTGTTGTTATTCTAAAGTAACCTAGTACTAGGCTGTGGTGGTGAGTACGGCAACTTGTGCCCAAGTAGGCAGTAGCCAGATAGGCTCTTAAAAAAAAATCTCGGGACATTGGAATCTCTTGGAATCCCTTGGTTCGCGATATCCGTGACGCCACAGTTTTGGCAAGCCGGGCGTATGTCGAGATTATCTTCTGCTGGGTTTCTGGACATGTAGGAATTGCGCCGATGATGGCGAAAAGAGACCACGAGGACTAGGCGACCAGACCAGCGTTTCGCTCTTCAAACTGATTACATGGCAGGGATACGGGCAGCTCGGTAAAGAAAATAGGAGACAGTCGAGGAGAACTTAAAGTTGCGTCCCATTGCGCTGCGACTCTTCCCATGGACCTCCTCCCCCCAAATGCCGCGACGGCTTCAGGTTGCTTTCTGTCGTCTCCGAATTGGGAACACTCGCGGGACTCACTGACATTTGATGGAGCCCTCGCCCGCGTCCTACGGTGAAGACTGCGTTGTCCCCCAGACTGTTCAACACATTCTTGTTGAATGTCCCATTCTAGGCGATCTTCGCGCACGTTACCTGTCCTGCTACCCGGACTAGCAGGGTCGCGACCGCTTAGCCCTTTTACCTTGGGACGGTTTCGTGCACACTGACTTCTAGACTTTACAACTTTTTGGAGGAGGCTGGCCTCCCTTTTATTTGACTGTTGGTTTTTTTTGTAGGTTGCATGTTCCTGCGCCCGGGCGGGGGGGATGCATCGCTACCCCACATGCTGGAGCGCGCCTCCTTGCTTGTTTTTTTTTTAGCCCTTGCCCTTTTAGCATTGCTATTTGTTTTTGGTACTTGTTTCTTAATATAGCCTAGTTGCAGTCTGTGTCGTGTACGGCTACCTATGCCCAAGCAAGCAGTCGCCAGATGGGCTAAAAAAAATGTTTCTTCAATGATTGATTTTTGAATCACTGTTCCAATGGCTGATATCATTTCATTCTTGGTTTGACGGGAAATGTATGTGGCACTCCTACTCATCATTGGCTGTCTGCAACTATATCGGCGCCGGAATCGCGATGACCCCGAAGTGTTAGACCTAGTCTACCCAGAAACTCTATGGATAAGAGTATCCACTGTAGAGCAGCTCAGTTTTTGTCACACTGCTTGGCTTCTGCAGTGTTCAGCTGCCCGGCTATATCTCCAGTCTTCATCGTTGTTTTGAACGCCTCTGCGCACGCGACACAGTCTTCATGGACGATGGCAATGTTAGGGAATTGGTCAACTCGCACAATGGAGATCTCAATGAAAACGATCTCCTAGATTTAGAGCAAGAACGTACATACAATGACGAAGGCAGTGACGAAATGACAAAAATGAAGGAATTTACGATTAAAGAACTCGATTCTATTTTTCGGATATTTGAAGATAGAAAACAAATGATAATGGATGCACCCCCGAATGTAGAAAGGGCAATGCAAGTAAGAAGACATGAAAAAGCAAAAAGTTATCGGCTGATGCACAAAGAGAAGAAGAAGCCATCGACTATGCAAACATCCCTTTTGCAATTTTTTCATAATGACACTTATGTTTTTTTACATATGCTAATGAAAGTTAATGAACAATAAAACATTACCATATATGATGTCCAATTCATTTGTTTCCTTCTTTATTTACTCTAGCGATTTTGAGACAATAAAAAAAATAGATCATTTTTCAAGTATAGACATCAACCTACAATTTTACATGTATTTCTATCTTTGATTAATGCGGTGTTTTTAAAGCACAAATTAACTGCAGTGACCGGGGTATTGCTGTACAGCAACATTTGCCCAACTAGGCACTCGCCAGATGGGCTCTTAAATTTAAAAAAAAATCTGGTCCTTTTTTATTTTCCTCTCTTTGGTGTTGGTTGCGCGGCGCTGCACCAGAGGAAGCTGGGCCTGCCCCTGACACTGCAGCCTGCATCCTTCTTCTTGCTTTTGATTTGTTTTGGTTTTTGGTGGTCTTTGCACCATTTATTTTTATCTAGCCTAGTATTATGTTTTGGATGATTACAGTGACTTGTGCCCTAGGAGGCACATTCACAGGCTGCACCACCCTCTCATGTAGCACTCCTATGCACCTTTACTGAGATGACTGTTTTCCCTGACCTTACACATTCTTGTTTAGTGTCCCATTATGGGAGATCATGCATATTACCTGTCCTGGTACTGGTAAGAGGGGTCGTTATTGCTTGTCTCTTGTCCTCTGGACTGATTTGTGTACTCTTTACTTGGAACTGACTAATTTCTTGCAAGGGCTGGCCTCCCTTTTATTCGACTTATCCTCCTGGTGTTGGAGTTCATCCCATTGCTGGAGCATACCTGCTTTTGCTTCTTCTTGCTACTGGTCTGTTTTTGTTTTAATCTTGACTGGTTAGCTCATGCGCTTTTAAGCATTTGAAAGGGGAGAGAGAGGCTTTTAAAAAAATCTCATTTCATCCATGGCAGTGCCTATGCCACCATGAGTTACCAATCATATCTTAAACTTTTTTGTTTCGATCTCTGCATGGCTTCATAACTGAACTGGTGGCAATATATCTCTCAGTACAAGAGATTTTGCATCATGCTCAGTTTGGAGACTGGATTGTCACTCACAGTTCTCTGAGTATCCTCAAAACATTGAAATCTCTGCTCCCTATGTTTTGCACTATCTGTGATGCCATGGCTGCTCCCAGGCAAGAGGATGCCAAGATTGCCATAGATACAATATCCATCTGTCCAGGCTGCAGTGTGGACATCATCCAGTATTTGAGCCACCCTAAAATGTTGGATGTGACCATCACAGATGATTTTCTAGAATGCAACGCCACACTTCACACAAACAAATAATGAAAAAACTATGCTGCACCCCCCCCCCCCCACACACACACACACTTACAAGCTAAGACATGATATACTGGGAAAACCCAGTAATGGCTGTCATATCCTTCTTCAGTTTCAGGCTGCTTTGCCACAGTTTTGAAGATCAACATAAAATTGAATGTCAAAATAATTTCATTTTAAGCCAAATTTGCAATTTATTATTTACCATTTTGCGGTTAGGAAAGGATAAGACAGTTTATATGCTAAATCTGGTTTGTAGAATGATTATACAATATACAAACAATCTCCTAGAATAAATTAAGTTCATTCTATGTGTTCCACTGTAGTCCATTTTTTGTTACTTTTCAATTATTTATTTCAGAACCAAATTAATTCCCTCCATATTAACAATCAACAAATGGAGAAACAAATTCTGGATCTAAAAATGGCTCTAAAATCTGCCAATTTGAAGGTTTCAAGTAAAGAAGTAGAGGTACAAAGAGTCATGAATGAACTAGAAGAAAAGGAATGTCAACTAACAACAATGTTCAATGCTATGGAGGTAATTGGTTTACTGTAAGATATGACTTATTATTTGGTATAGGTCTCTTTATTGGTAGATGTTACTGTATAACACCGTTCTTGTACTATGTTTGGATACTGGTCATATATTAGTCACATTAATTACATGTCATCAAGGTTTTCAGTAGTTGGATTTGATGCTGTGGTGACCAAATAAACAGAATTACAGAATTATGTGAGTCACATCATTGGAGAGCCTTCAATGAAGGTTTGACTTGCTTTGTCACCCTCAAAGTTCTCTTCATTTGAACCCTGCAGCTCTCAGTAAGGCTGCTACATCATTATGGTCTTCCCCAAGATCTCCTAGAAAGGTTATATTGAAAGAGGTTTTGAGATGGTTAAGAGGAGGGCAGAATAGGATGAGATAGGCAGTGTTTTGGGGTTGATGGAGGTAGCAGCAGGGGCATTTGAGGTTGCATGGAGGAATCTAAAGGTTTTGTATTCATTTAGGGCTGGTTGGCATCCTGATCGTAGGCATACCAGTGAAACTAGGGTTGCTTCAGATATTAGGTGGAGGCGGTTTGGAGAGGGGTGTTTTGCAGCTAGTTTGCCCCATAAGAGGTGCAGCAATATGCCTTCCTGGCTACTGTGCTGATGGGACTCAATGTCCCTTCTGACCCCAGCTTAGCCTCTTCTTTATGACATCCGGCATTTTCACCCTACTTCCTCACTCTCCCTATAACCTTTCGCACAACTTTCTCTGGTCAGCCTCTAATTTCACTGTAGAGGCTGACCAGGTTCCTCTCACCCAACTATCCCATATTGGGGAGGAAACAGCGTCCCCTCACTCCTGAGCTCCAATCTAGGGTGGTGGATTTATAACAACCTGCTTCATCCCCACCCGCACCTTCCTCACATTCCCTTTCTTTCTCCTTTCACTATGTATTCATTTTTTTTACACCATGCCCAAGGTGGAGCCGCCATGCTGATGGGCTGCCAGGCCACTAGGGAGGAGGAGTGACCTCAAATGGTGGGAGCTGGTTCTGCTGGTCCCATACTCACCCCTCACAGAGCGGGCTACTGTGTGGGGCTATTAGTGTATGCATCCTGTAGGATAAATAGGTTCACCATGGCCAATGAAGAAGACCATAAAATTAATCTCTCTCTACTTTCCCCTGTAAAATCAACGGAGCTGCCCTCAGTCAGTTTCACCGAGAAAATGGAGGTCCCCCTCCCACTGCTTTCGCAAGGGACCCTCCAAAACTCTTCAACCGGAGAGGAGCCTTACTCCTCTACTTTGCCTATGGGTGTATGGAACTCCCTCTCACCAGCGGCAGTCTCTCCTTTACTTTCTAAAGGGACTGCCAAGAAAGGCAGGCAGCCCATAATTGAGTGCTCCCTGTTCCAGCAGCACAATAGGGCCAAGTCCCTTAGGGGGAGGAGAGAAGATAGACCTGCATGCTTGCATATTGAGCTTAGAGGGGGTCGCCATACGTGCCTCCCTCTCTTCCCCGACAAAAGAGACTATAAGCAATGGGACCTGTCATGTCCTTGGGGGGTGGCCATATGAAGGCCCTCCTGAGATGGAAATGGTCCCTGAGGCAACCCAGCCCCAGATGATAGGACCTTTCATTGGGATGGACCTGGGCTTGGTGCTAAGCACCGAACCCGAGTCCGCCCCTGTGTGAAGTCCTCCTCAGACGGCTCGGGTCTCCAAACCTTTACAAGGAGAGCAGGGATTCCTCCGGCTGGTGCCCCTGTGGCAGCCAAGACTCTCCATCTTGGAGAAGGATCTTGCTGAAGCCGGTTTATCTGACCTGGGGGCTCCTGCCGGCGGAGGACCCCTCTTCTTGTAAAAAGACAATAAGACGCGGGGGCCGCAGGGAAGGATGGGTCTGCCGCCGTTTCGGTAAGCAATTTGGCTAAGATCGGCATGTCCAACCCTGTTGCTTTCCCGGGTGGGGATATCCAGACGAAGACTAGAACTGCGCAGAGCGGAGCCTCCATTACATCGGGGCCCCCTCATTTAGAGGCTACCTGGCGTTTTCGAGCCCACTGGCTTCATACGCTCCACTCATGGCAGCATGTTGGCTAAGGGCCTCCCTGATCCATCAGAGGAGAGCTTTAGCTAGCGTGATTGGTAGAGAGCCGAAGGTGACCCGTTTCTCGGACGAGCCTTCTGGGGAATAGTCGAATCTCTCCGAGGCAGCCATGATTAGTGTCCTTAGGATACTTGATGGCATGCTGGTGAGTGTGATGCCGCACTCTACCATGAATTCGTGAAAGGAGTAGTTTATGCGAGGTAACTCGTTGACTACTCCATAGATGACATCACCTTAGAGCTGGCTGACCATGGGGCGGTCAAGGTATAACGTGTGATGAGAAAACAGGGAGGTGCCTCGAGATCCACTCCTACACTCTTCATCACGTTCGACTGTGATAAGCTCCCTGAGTCGGTGCGTGCCAGTTAGTATCACTACAGCGTGAAGTCTGTATAAGTTGCTCCAAGGCCGACCACGATAAGTTTAAGTCGTGTGTGACCAAGTGTGTCAATTGCGGAGAGCCGCACCCCGCTTCCTAGTAACAATGTAGTGCATATCTCCTTGATAAGGAAATCCTGGCCATTCAGACCCAGGATAGTCTCTCATTTCGCGAGACTAAGGAGTTGGTCCTGGCGCGCCCGTCTCTGCCTGGGACGTCTTATGCCTCTATTCTAAGAAGGTCACCCTCTGCTCCTGGCTACTTCAGGCCTACGAGCATGGTTGTTTCCGCGTTCCCTGGTAAAACGCGGAACAAAGGGTTCACACCCAGCCCCGCCTAAAACCACGGCTACCTTCCCCAGCGTGACTGTTTCCCCGTAAGGCGAAACGGCCGCGCGCCTTCACCGAGTCGTTAGAATCGCAGGAGGCAACACCCCTGAAGTTAGTCATGAGGCCATCTTCCGGAGTTAATGCCTTTCGTTGTCTGATACGACTGGAGGAGGCATGAAGCTCGAAAGGTCGACTGATATGCCTGGTAATGTTGTTTTATACGACTGGAGAAGGCATGATGCTCGGCGGAGGAGGTGATTACCAGTCGCTTGAATATATGAATCGGTTATGTTGAATTACACAGGACAGGAAGACATTATGAGACAACTTCAAGGACGTTGATTTATGTCCTAGTCTCTCTTCTCTCTCATAAGAATTTTATATCATTTTTAACATGCCTATTTCAAGTGGTTGTGTTTACATAAAATATTACACATAGTAGGAGGGATTTTATAATAATTGTGCAATTATATTCGATTTAGTTACTAAGTTTTTTAGATTTTTACAATTGAGCCAATGGTTATATAAGAGCATTGAACACAATGGGATGGCTTTTACAATAACTCTCCAGTTAACTTTATCACGGTTAATGAGGCAGAAATTTCTTACAACTGAGCCATTGTGAATACATTTTGAAGATAGAGGATACTCCTACCTTATTATTAACCAATAATATATAATTCAAGGTGATTAGAGGTGGAGCCCGACATGGTTCACCTAAGAATGACTTTGCAAAAAAAAACAAAAAAAAACCCCTGAAACCACAGGAAATTATTCGGCGGTATTAAAGAATTTTGATACTTAAGAGGGAATATTGCTTGTTGTTGCCTTACAGACTAGCTGAAGCAGGGAGGCTGGGTCGGCAAGAATGGAGTTGTGAAAATGGAATGCGTCATATACTGCACTTTTAGCTTTGGAACATAATGTACATTTGTGTGAATTTCTAACCTCTCATTTCATGCCTATCTGGTAATCTTATAAGTATGATTATTACATGTATTATTATTAGTATCATCATCATATTTTATAATTATTTTTACCATTATTATTATTATTATAACCATCATCATTATTATTGTTATTATAATAATAATAATAGAGTACTTTTTGAGTTCGATTATAGGTAAGTATGTAATCCTAACACATTATTCGCCTTTATGCGCGAGCCTCCCTCAGTCACCAACAGCTCTCACTGCTTCTGTAGCTGATCTCGACGGTGCCTATGCCACCAAGAGAGACTAGTCATACCCTAAACTCTTTAGGTTTAGGGCTAGGAAACTTCGAGAGCTCGGTATAGCTCTTGGTCCAGTGGCTTCCCCTGGATCTGTCCAGAACACCACCCTAAAGGTTGCCACCTTTTACTATTTGTTGACTAGCCTTTGCTCCCAAAGCTTCTACAGCGCCGGGAGTATTGCGTTTATTCTTTTTGGAGCACACCGTGTCACTCTGAAACCTGCCAGTGTATTTATAGGGCTCCAAGTCCCAAGAGGGGGTTGGTTTTCATTCCGTATCCCCCCCTGTTTGAAGTCAGCGGAGCTCTGCCCGGCGCTGCGTCTCTCTTCATGGCTAAGTTGGTTGCAATACACCACTCGGTACGGGAGATAACACGACATTCCCGGTTCGGGGAGACTGGATTGTGATTTAAAGAGACTCACAAAGCGCCCCGAGTACTCTCGGGGCTTTGAAGTTTCCGAATTCCCTGCCAATATCTGTGTAACCACGGTTTGGGCAAACCGGGCGAATGTTGAGATTATCTTCTGCCTGGCTCCTGGACATCTAGGGATTTTAGGGAATGAGGGCGCCAAAGAGTCTGCGATGCCTGTGCCACCAGACCAGCGTTTTACTCTTCCTCACACCGATTGCATGGCAGGAATAGGGGCAGCCTTCTGGGTGGCTTGGCAAAGAAGATGGGAGATGGCCAAGGTGAACGTTAAGTTGCATGCCATTGCGCCGCGACTATTCCCATTCCCCCCTCCAATGCCACGACAAATTCAGGTTGCTTTGTCATCTCCGAATTGGACACAGTCACGGGCCGCACCACCATTTGATAGAGCGCTTCCCTTTGCCTTATTGTGACGACTGCATTGCCCCCTCCCTCCCGACTGTTTGTCACATTCTTCTTAATGTCCAGTCTGGGTGATCTTCGCACACGCTACCTGTCCCGGTACAGGGATGAGTGGGGTTGCTACCAGTTGTCCCTTGTATTCGCGAGTGGTTTGCGCACACAGACTTGCGGACTATGCGACTTTTTGGAGGAGGCTGGCTTCTGTCATTTTATTTGAATCTGTTGTAGGTGATATGTTCATTCCCCAGGGGGAGGCGGGCCTACCCCCCGCGCTGGAGCGCTTCTCCATCTTTTTTTTTTAAAGCTGTCTGTGTAGCATTTGTTCCTTTTTATCTTTTTGTTTTTTAATGGCCTAGTATTAGGCTTTTTGCTAATTACAGCGACTTTTGCCCATTTGGCAGTTATCAGATGGGCTCTTTAAAATTAAAAAAACAAACTAAACACCAGCAATTATAATTTTTCGATAGGTACCAGGGTACAAAAAATAAATTTAATTTTCTGATAGACAATGTTGAGCTATATACAATACACCAACAATATGTTGGCAATTTTCAGTACTGTTCCAGCTATCAATGCCTTCTTACAAACTCTCTCAACACATGTCCCACTCCAATTTATTGAGGAGTGGAAAATAAGGAAGAATAGGTCGACTCTGGCTTCTTTCTATAATGCCTTGGAGTGTCCTCCTTGTACAAAATGGCCCCCGTTTCCTCCAAGCACAATAAGCTAAAAATGGAGCCTCAGATGCAGAACAAACGCTCGGTTCCAGGAATCAGACAGGAGACCAGCATCCATGAAATAGTTTAGCTTGGTCTGGTCATTTGCTTCAGTCAAAATTCTTACAAATTATACAAAAAAAATACCCTCAAACAACTCAACCTTAAATAGAACCTTTTACCTTTACCGGCATGCCAGTCAAGTGATATTGGCGACCATGGATCTCTATCTTCCCCTGTTGTCCGCCAGTCTGATCAATTCCATAGTTTTTAGGCTATCACCAAGGTATTGAAGAATCATGTCCATAAGCTTTGATCTTTGTCTTCCTCTCATTTGCAGTCCTCTTCTTCCCAATAAGCAGTTCCTCAAAGTTTTCTACAAATTTATTAAATTATTTAAATATACTTTATAAAACTATGTGCACCAAATTTCAGCAAATGTTTTGAAGTATGCACTGAACCACTGATTATGCAAAAACTAATACGAATTAACAGACTAAAGTATAAATAATAGTTTTTCATAAATACCTACCCAAATGCATTAAAATAAATCTACATAACATTATTATATATTTCTATCAATTCTATGATTGAAAGCGCAAATATAGTTTATACTAAACAATACCATTCCTAGTTTTAGCAAGTAGTTCTACAGCATTGATGGTCGTTTGAGTAGCCGAGTGGGCTAAGGCATTAGTACACAATGCAGTGCAGTTTTGCAGGCTGGCAGTTCAGTCTTCGCTACGGGAAAGCTGCCTTATATGTGGCTGTCTGGCTGTGGGGAAGCTGCTGACATAGCAAAAAATGAAGTAGTGCACTCAGTCCACATGGTGTGCTAAGGTTAGGAGGTCAGTTGTTGACGATCAATGCTCCTAAGGAATGGCATTAAAATTGTTCTCATTGTTGGTCCTCTCTAAGCTTGTTCTAGAATTCCTTCAAGTCGGAGAATGATCTTTCTATCTAACCCAGAATATTGGGAAAATAAAGACGTTAAATTATAAGTAAGTAAACAAGGTCGTTTAAGTATCTGGAAAACTCTTCTATCTACTCTAAGAGGTATTCTTCCTCAGGAACAATTTTCAGCGGCCAAACACCAATACAACCAAGCTATAAAAAACTCATTTGCTATCATTTCTGTTAGATCCTAAGTATCTGAATTATGATTAGCTCTGTCAGTTGACACACAAAGAGGAAGATGCAGCCTACAAACTAACTGGAGAAGAGTGTTTTAGAACATATTTCTCCAGTTTCATGGTGGAAGGCATATCTTTGCAGAGAAGACTACTTCAAAACGACTAGAAAATGTTGAAGTATTTTTAACTGCAACAGCTTCAAGCTCAAGTGTAGAGAGTTTTTTTCTACTTTTGGATATGTACACTACAAGACCCGAAACAGACTAGGAATTCAGAAGGCCAGTAAGATGTTATTTCTTCATAAATCACTTAACAGTCACTAGTCTCAATACTAGTCAGTGTAGTCACACTCACAAATCTAATATAACAAATTATTTGGGCTTAATAAGTTAATAGTTTATGTTTGTATTTTTTCAAGATTTTTTATTTTGTAACCGGATGTTATTAATATTACTTAGTAAACTTATAAAGTATCAGAATCTACTTATTGATTCTTATTCCCTACTACCGTAATAAAGTTATTGGAAGGTATTTTAACTTGCTATGATGTAGCTATTGTATTCAGTTTATGAAGAGTACCTGTTTATTAGATAAAAATTAACTAAGAAATCTCTAAAATTATTAAAACCCCAAAATATCAATAAAACTATGGGTTTTGGGTTGTTTTTTTGTTTAAACATGTTTTTTGGGGGGGTGTTTTTTTTAACACTGGGTTTTTCAACCCTGGTACATACTATCTCTGCAGAGACTACACAATTAGTTCTAGTGGAACTGGTCAAAGAGCTGGACATTTGTCCATATTGGAGTACAATTGACATATCTATTCCAAATTCTCTCTAAATTAATAAAAAAAAGAAAAAGCATCCTACCCTCCTGGCCCTTCCAGACCCACAAGCTCTTGCAGCTATCAGAATCTTTTTGGGGGGTTCTACTTTCCTCATTCTCTCAAGAAACAGAATGAGGAATCAAAACTAATTCAGTGCGGAAAATTGCAAAGGTTGTCAAATCTTATATTGTCTATTTCAGAGAATAAAGAATGAAAATGAAGAGTTGCAAATGGAGATTGACCAGATGAAATTTGGGGAAACTGACCCACGGAGAAAAGGAAACTCCCTCTTTGCTGAATTGGAGGACAACCGCCAGGTTCTTGAGAAACGGGTTATTTCTCTTACCTCTAAATTGTCCACTGCAAAGAAGCAATGTGAAATGAAAGCACAAGAAATAGCCAAGCTAAAGGTGAGATGATGAATCTCTTTAGTTTACAGTACTCCTTTTCTCCCCATTTCACATGCTTGCATTGGGGGGGGGGGCGCATTTGCAGGAAATTAGGTAGGAAAGAATTTCTCTGTGCAAATAAACAATATGCCCCCTCCTCCTTCCCTGCAGGGGGGGGGGGACGTTGTATAGCCTGTTACACTTGGTATCCAGAGGAGTTGCACGTCCTTCCAGCCTGAGTGCAAATTAGGGAGGCCCTGTCACTGGATTGTTTGAAGTCTACGATGAGGCCTGGAAAGTTGTTGGTGTGGTTTCCCCCGCCCACACTCAGCACCACTTTACCTTTTTATTATTAGCATTATTATTTCTGTTATCATTTGTATTATTAGTTAGTATTATTTTGATATTATTTGTTATTAGTATTATAATATGTACTAAAATTATTTTTTAGGATTAGCATTAAATATAATTATTATTAGTATGTTATCATTTTATTATTATTATATATTATGATTATTTATTATGATTAGTATTAATTATTATTAGTATAATCTATTATTTATTATTTTCATTATGGCTCTCCACTCAAGGTTTTCTCTTCACACTTTGCACCCGGGGGAGTTTTTCTGCCTGTACAGATTTCAGTCTGGTAGCCATGGTGCCTTGGTGGACTGCATGCCTTCCTGGGATCACCTAGCACCAGGGTATGATGATAATAGGGGATCACCCTATTATTATCTCTACTTCTCTTTATTACATACCCTCCTACCCATTTCCACACTTGCTCTCTTATCCACAGAGGTTATGGCTTTGTATCACACTTTGGTCATCTAATGAGCCTTAGTTGAGTGGCAGTGTATATCCTGAGGTCCATATCTGCTGCGATGGCTGAAAGTCCGCTGGCTAGCTGGCTTAAGCAAGTATTAGGTACGGGGTGTGCTGGGCCATTGACTCTGCTCACCTTTCTCCAGTACACATATAAGGTGGCTACATTGGCACCATCTTTTGTGGTAACATTTCCAGGACAATTTCACCTAAATAGGTGGGGGGTGGAAAAGCCCATCAACATTGTACTGGGACTGATTATTTGTGTAAATGATCCTATTTTGTAATTTCTGATCCTTTGCAAACTTTTCTCTTAACCTCCTCACTCAGAGAGAGGTCATAATATCTATTTTCCATGAGGCCTCTTTTTTTTTCAATCTGATCTTTGTGACAACTTAAAACAAGAGTGGGAATCCGCAATGAGATCTACCGAGAGGCTCGGCCTCGTCCTCGTCCTCCCTAGGTGTTGTGGAAGATGAGTGAAATCGAGGCACTCCTATGAGTATAGACTTGACTGTGATAGAGAGTACTGCGAATGGGATCTCTGATGCCTTGGGGTGGAGGGTATGGCCACACAGAGGCCCACCCCCTGAGATGGACATGTTCGTGGAAGTGACCCAGCCCCAAAGAGCAGAATCTTCAATGGGATCAAACCCCAGTCTGTCCCTGTGCAAGCTTCTCAGACGGCTCAGTACCCTGAGGACTCACAAGGAAAGAAAGGACCTCCTCCCCTGGCTGGTACCCCTCTGACAGCTAAAACATTCTCAGAAGGAACTTACTGAGGCCGCTCTATCCAGCCTAGAGCTCCATCCGGCGGTGGAGAGAAGTGGGTTCATTCCCCACCCTCCGCTCCTAAAGAGAAAAGAAGCAAGAAGAGGATTAAAAGTTCCTCTCACTCCATGGGGGCTCCATGGAAGGATAAGTCTGCTGCTGTTTCAGCAAGCGACCTGACCAAGTTTGGCATGTCCGGCCCAAAGGCACCCCAGGGTAGGGGGTCACGACCAATATTAGAGTAACAAGTGCACTGAGTAGAGCTATTACGTAGTAACCCCTCATTCAGAGACTACCTGGTGTTTTCAAGCCCGCTGGCTTCAAAGGCCTTCTGGTTATTCGCGCCCCTGATGGCAGCAAGTTGGCCAAGTGCAACAGGATCCATCAGAGGAGAGCATTAACTAGCTTGGTTGGTCGAGAGCAGAAGGTTTCTCGGATGGGAGCCGTCTGACGAATGAGTCAGATCCCTCTGAAGTGGCCATGATTAATGCCCCTTGGACATACATTCAATGGCACTCAAGTGAGCGTGGTGCCACACTCTACCATGAACTTCGTAAAAGGAGTGGTCTACGCCAGGGAACTCGTTAACTACTCCATAGATGACATCACCTTAGCGCTGGCCGATCATGGACTGGTCAAAGTCGAACATTTGATGACAGGCTCCCTGAGTCGGTGCATGCCGGTCGGTATTGCTACTGCGTGAAGGCATTCATGCCACTGCCTGGGACGTTTGACGCTTCAATGTTTAAAAAAAAGACAAATTCTGCTCATGTCCCCTCCAGGCCAGGCCTACGAACAGTAGTTTCTGTACCCATTCAGAAACTAGCGGGTTCTACTCACTTTGGGTGCTCTCCTGGTACAACTGGCGGCATAAAGGGTTCACACCCAGCCTCGGTTTAAACCAGGATTCTCCTCCTTCCCCCAGCCTGACCATTACCCGTAAGGCAAAACGGCCGTGAGCCTCTACCGAATTGTTAGACTCACAGGAGGTAACACCCCTGAAGGTGGTCATGAGGCCATTTTCGGTTGTTCCTTGAACTGCTCGCCGAAAGTAGGACAGCACCAAATGAACCTCGGCTCCTCACCTACACCCAGTACTAGGCTGGGCTGCTCTGAGACAGTGGACTCTCCAATGGAAATATCCCCTCCTCCGAAACCGCGCTGCCCAGCTAAGGTTATAGGCTGTAGCATTTTCCGCTGGTTACTCAGCACAACCCTCTACATAAGCCCCAACTCGATCCAAAGATCTTGGTTGGTCAATCTGCCACTTATCCTCTGGGTACCACCTTCATATTCTGGCATGAAGGCAACCAAATCTGACAATACTTATTCACTTCTTTCTTCCACATCCCTAACATTTGATAGAGAAAAGAATAGGAATCCTTAAGCTTAAATTTAATGAGAAAACTAACACTATTTACCCTAATACATATATACAATTCCAAGTATTTACATTTAGAAACCAGAACAAATATTCATATATATTTTAAGTTTGAATCACACACAATGAACCAGAATAGGCAACGGTGAAATTCAGGAGGGATTACAACTGGTTAGTAATTATTACTCATGAAGATAAATAAATCAGGTGAGTGTATAATCAAAATGCAACGAATCTAAAATTATATACAGGGATACTGGTTATTTTCCAAAAAATAGTAACATCAATTATTACACTAGTGGTCTATGCTTCATTTCTAGCCTAACAAGACAAGTCCACAGTATCACAACATAGATAGTGAACATAATTCGAATCCCTATTCATTAAAACTTAATGATAGAGTCACAAGACTAGCTTCAAGAATAAGCTCTATGTGCAACTAAGTTCAGTATTCTGACTAATTGAGGTCACTTGCCAAAATCCAGGACACTTTCCTTAACCGAAATCAAATGTACTTAAAGAAAATTGACACTATACAGTTTCTCAACATGTATTACAATCATGATAAGAGATAGCACATTGGTACAATTTTCAAATTTCCAAATCAGTGAAAGTGACGAGCGTTGCTCACGTTCCTTTAGGCTAAGCTTTCATTGGGACTAACGTTTCCTTTCCCTGAGAAGAGAAATAAAAAATAATTTGATTTTATCTTTATATAAACTAACCTATTGAAAAAACACATGAAACAATATATACAGGTATAATAAAAATTAATCAGTGTCATGCAAGACAAACAGAACAATAAAAAAGAAGCCATACAAAGCATAATGTGTTGTTACCCGAGAGGGCCTAGTAGAAAAATAAGCAGAGCGAAAAATGCAGACAGACTAGGAAAGGTATTAAGAACACACAATCATACAGGGTTGCACACACGACGGGACATCCTGAAACAAAAGGGTTACATTTAACTTCATGGAAAGTTGAAGGAGAGAGGTAGACATAAATAATAAATACACCCATTTTGGGGGGATTTGAACTGTATACACCCCCTGTGGGGAGACTACTCAATCAATCCCAGGGCTCAGCTCCCTGCCGAGCTGGAGATAGGTATCCAAAATGTGGATGAGTTTATGCTTCAATGCCCGAGAAGCGCTATTTAATCTTCCTGCCTCGACCTATCCTTGTGCGCTCCAGATGCAGTCTGATTTTTGGTGGGAGGTAGTCAATTATGTCCATGGTAGTGATCACTTTCTGGACCACTGCTGCCTGAGAACCCGCCCTGGTGGTGCTTAATGCAGGTGCGGTGGTCCGCATTTTATGAAATGACTGATTTCACTGTCTCAGTCGACGAGTTTAGGTCGTTGGATGAGGCTTGTTGAGTTGTTCTCCGATAACATCATCGCCGTGGGCCTAACTACAATTCCTAGAACGTCTGACCGTTTTGCACGCCGCTGCTTCCGTGGTGGTGAGCCAAGTGTGAGGCGGCCCTTAAACAGAAGCGTCATGCCTATGTGCGCACTAACGGCCTCCCCAACGATTTAACTGCTAGTGAATTTCGTCAGGCTAGGGCTAGGTTCCCATATATTTCGAAACACGCCCGCAGTTCTTCCTGATGGGCATACGTGTCTTCACTTAACGGAAAAGACCCCTCCAGCAGAGAGAGGTGCAGAAGCGAGTTTGGGACAAGTTTTCTCAGGACCCACATCCCCTTTCCCAGAAAATAGGAGCGCATTCTCCAGCTGAGATGCTGCTCCACCAGCATTCAATGCGTGTCGTAATGTCGCAGAACGCCACCAATTGGACGTTACTTCCAGAGGCAGAAAACCCTTCAACGACAGGTTTACATTGAGCGAGTTGCGATCTACTCTGCTTCATGCGTGCACACCGCCCTTGGTCCGGATGGTGTTCTGTATGTCATGCTTCTACACCTGGGTGAGCGAGGCATGGCCTTTCTGGTAGATTTGTTCAACAAGATCTGGGTAAATGGTATCCCAGACTCCTGGTGAATCGCTACTGTGCTCGCATTTCACAAACCAGGGAGAGATCGCTCTACCACAGCTGATTTCCGCCCAATCTCTCTAACCCCCTGTGTGTACAAGTTGATGGAGAAATTGGTAAATGTTAGATTAGTTTTTTTTCTTGATAGCGAGGCCACCTGTCTTCTACACAGTGGAGCTTCCATAAGTTCCACTCCAAGTCGGATGTTCTACTCCGACTGGAAAATGCCGTCTGCGAGGCTTTCCTTCGTAGAGATCACTACGCCACGGTGTTTTTCGATCTGGAGAAGGCCTATGATAGCGCATGGTGACTCTCCACACGATGGGGGCGAGGGGACGCCTCCTAATCTTTATATCTGAATTTTTGTGAGATTGTTGATTCCACGTATGGGTGAGTGGGAGCACTCTCCGACCAAATGGAGCAGGAAGAGGGTGTCCCGTAGGGAAGTGTCCTCAGTGTCATACTCTTTGCCCTGAGCATTAATGGCATCACCTCGGTGTTGCCGGAAGATGTTCTCGCTACGCTCTACTTGGACGACCTTTCGATCTTTTTTGGCGTGGCCCAGATGCCAACTCTGGAGCGTCGACTCCAACAGGCATTGAACCACGTCTCTCGCTATGCCGAACCGCTCAGGCTTCGGTTTTCCTTGGCCAAGACTATGCTGGTGCACTTATGCCGCCATCCATGGCTCCAGCCGTAGCATCTGAAATGTACAGGCCTGGATCTATAGCTGAGACGGTTTGATGAGGTCACTCGAGCTGGCGGTAGAGCCGGTGCAGAGTGAAATTGCAGTTCAAAGTGAGCCGTCATTGAATGAACCACTGCGTGTCATTTCACCCCCGTGCAAGCTTAATAATGCTTCTAATGAAGTTGCAGTATCAAAGCTATTATCTTGTGTTTCTAATACTAGTAAAATGCCTCAGAGAAAAGAGCAACCACTGAGACTTAGTCCTTATCAAGTGAAGTGTTGTGGTTCTGTGTTGAACAACTTGCCATGGTTATTCGAAAACGTAAGAAGTACAGCCCTGATTTTTTAATATGGGCTTTCACTGTTTATTATTATAGTCCCTCCTTTTACAAGTTGCTACGTTTGTGTGGAATAATTAATCTTCCTCACCCAGACTACTTGCGCAAGTTAGCTTTGAAGCATTGCAAGTTTGAGTCTGGTCTTCAAATTGAGTACATTCTCTACCTGAGGGAAATATTTTCATGTTTGAAAGAGAAAGAAAAGCTTGTCAGTCTGTTCTTGGATGAAACTAATGTCATGCAAAGGATGACAATTACATTGTGTTTCTACAAACTCAACAGATGTAGCTACCACAATTCAAGTTTTTACAATAACTTCCCCCCCTTTCATTTTATAAGTATGTAGTTGCATTATTTCCTGTTTGTAATCTTACAACATATACATTTCTTCAGCAGGCAGAAACAATTATCAAAGTCTTGCATGATATTGGATTTCAAGTACTTAACACTGGTATCTGACTATAATAAGGTAATATAAGGAATATACAATGAGTGTATATTCCTGTTGTTTGACACACGTCATTTGCTAAAATGTATCCGAAACAACTGGCTCAATCAAAATGATCCTGCCCAATCCTTTGTCTTGCCATCACCAGAAAACCCAAACATTGTAAAACATGCAATTTTATCACTGTTGAAAAGATTCACTGTCGTGACAGAACCTCACATGTTAAACTAGCTCCAGGATTGTCAGAGAAATCTTTGTATCCATCTAATATTGAAAGACAAAATGTGCATTATGCCCTTCAGGTGTTTGATGAGAAGAATGTTGCTGCACTCAAGGAATTCAAAGTAGATTCATCAGGTACAGCCATATTTTTGCAGCAGGTAATTTCTTGGTAAAACATTGCAATCCAATAGCTCAAATTTCATCTCATGACCCAAATTTGTCATTTCTTGCTAAATTTTGTGAGTGGCTTGATGCCTGGGAAGGACTGAATAACTCAGAGAATAAGGCGCAGATGAGAGCAGGTAAATTGTGTAAGGAACCTCACTTTGTACTGAAGCACACCACATCCACTTTAATTAGATTATGTGATTACTTGCTGTACATAATATCATCATCTTAAGTATGTGATTACTTTATGTAATATCATCAGCTTAAGGAAAATTTCAGACTGACAAACTGGAATCTAGATTTGGATTATACAGACAAATGAGTGGCGGTAACTATAATGTATCAGTAGAACGTGTGCTAGAATCAGAGAACAAGTTGAAGATAGTAAACCTGCTTTCCTTAAAGTCTTCCCACTCAAATGTTTTGCATATAACAGATATGAATACTTCCTCTGTAGAGGATGAGGAAACTTCAGTCACCTCTAGATATTTTTGATGGTATTCATGATGTACAGGTCAGGAACTGTCACGCACAGATGAGAAGGTACTGATTTAGATTTCAGGCTACGTAGATCCCACTGCAGAAAAAGTGTATGCATTTTCTGTGTAGCAAATATTTGTTCTAAAAATGTTCTTGATGAAGAGATATCAGAAGAAAGTTGTCAGTCCACTAAGCAACTTAACAGGGGAGGGTTAAAATGGCCCTCAGAGTTCACTCTTAATGCATGTACCAACACATACATAGTATTTCAGGTTCTCATGAGTACTTATGAGAAAGAAGTTCTAAACTTATCAAATCGCAAAACTGTTTTATTGAATTTGTCTATTAATTACCCTCAGGAGAAAGTTGATTTCAATGAAACTTGTATATGTGGTACCTCAAACAAGCATTTCATTATGCTAGCTGTGAGGTCAGCAGCAAATAATTATTGTAAATCTGTGAATGACAATCTTTTATACAATGTTAAGGCATAGAAAAGGAAGTTGTCAACAGTTAATACATAGTGTGGAGAGTAGGTACATTCCCCAAAGATAAAGATGTGTTGTATGATATCATGATATCCAGAGGTGGGCGTTGCGGCAACGAGTTGCGACTTTGTCGCACTATGAATTTTAAAGTCGCAAACGTTTCGAAAAAGTCGGACTAAGCAAAGTCGCACCACCAATTTTCCGCGACTTTGAACAGGAACAAAGACGACTTTTTTGAAAGAAATTGCCGCGGCTATTTTATATATGTTTTGATATATGTAAACTTTATCGCGTTAAAGTTTACTTTGTAACTTAGCGGAGTCACACCGGAAAAAAAAGTCGCAGTCGCAAGTCTCACTGGGAGTGCCTGAAATAGTCACAAAGTCGTAGTCGCGGCTAAAACCTAGAGGAGTGTGAGTGTCTATGAATGCTACAATGTTACTCATTATCGTAAAGGATGATCCTGTAAGTGTGGACGTATACTTCACTTATTTCCTGTGCAGTAAGTCAAAATAAGCGAGTTTCGTTTCTACACCTATCAGTCTTCATGTGCCGCATGAGCAGGTAGCTTTAGTCATGGCTTAATAATTTCATTATGGAGACATTGAATAATTTTAAACTTTCAATTGATGCCTCATAATGGTCAACAAATGCTCAAATCCTGAATAATACAACCGAAAGTATGTAGTGTGCAGTTCACAATCATTGGTAAAGTCAAGCTTGTAAGCGGCTGTCGGGTCCGCCTACCCACATGGCGTCATCATTTCGGCATCCTGGCCTGTACATTTCGGAGGCTACGCTCCAGCTCGACTCAGAGTTGTTCCTAAATGGGGTTCACCTGGAAATGGTGGACTGCACTGTTTCCTTGGTCTTTTACTTGACTGAAGCCTCACCTGGGAAGCTCATATTCACAGCCTTAGGGTCTCTTGTCCCTGCGACATGGATCTTCTTGTTCCGTGACATTCAGCGCCTGGGCCGCTGATACAGCTGCTGCCTTACTTTATATATTGATCCTTTGTTTTTTCGAAGCTCAACTACGGATGCGAGTTTTATGCATCCGCATCCGACTGTGTAGTGTGGAAGGTGGACTCGATCCACCACACTAGCCTTCGCCTGGCGACCGATGCCTTCCGCACGCCCCCCGTTAAAAGCCTACTCGTCGATGTTGGGAAGATACCATTCGCTCTGCGCTGTGCACAGTGCATTATTTTCCTGTACCCGCGAGCCCGGCGCCTTCCTCAGTCGCCAACAGCTCTCACTGCATCCCCAGCTGATCTCGACGGTGCCTATGCCGCCCCTGGTTCTGCCCAGGACAGAACCACGCCTCTGCTCCCAAAGCTTGTACAGCGCCGGGAGTATTGCGTTATGCCTTTTTGGAGCGCACACTCTTTCACGCTGGAACCGTGCCAGTGTATACAGATGGCTCCAAGTCCCAGGAGTGGGTCGGTTTCCACGCCATATCCAAACTGTTTGAAGTCAAATCGGGGTTCGGTCAGTTGCTGCGCCTGTCTTCACGGTCGAGTTGGTTGCAATTCCATGCTTGGTACGTGAGATAACATGTCGTACCCAGTTCGGAGACCTTGATTGTCATCCATAGCGACTCACCAAGCGCCTTGATTGCTCTAGGGGCATTGGAATCTCCACATCTCCTCATTCGTGATATCCGTGACGCCACAGTTTGCACGAGCCAGATGGATGCCGAGGTTATCTTCTTCTGGATTCCTGGATATGTAGGCATTGCTGGGAATTAGGGCACCATAGAGTTTGCAAGGATGGGCCGACCAGACCAGTGCTTGGCTTTTCCTCACAGACTACATGGGAGAAATCCACAAAGCCCTCCTGGCCGATTGACAATGAATATTTTTAGATGGTCGAGGGGAACTTAAAGTTGCATGCCATTGTGCTATGACTGTTCCCCTCGATCTACCCCAATATCGCGACGGTTTCCCTCTTCTTTCTGCTTGTTTCTTTGCTTTTTTTGTTTTTATTTGTTATTCTGTTTTTGCACGTTTTATTTTGTTTGATTTTTAAATCTAGCCTACTATTAGTCTGTAGCCTGATTACAACGACTTATGCCTTAGTAGGCAATCATCAGATGGGCTCTTTATGTGAGAGCTCCATTTCGATTGTCTTTCTCTCTCTTAGGTTTTGGGTGGGATTCTATCTATGTGATTATCTCCCTCCTGTACCTGCTCTTAATCCCTCTTCTTCATTATTTTTTGTCTTTTTATTAATTTTTTGTCTCATTACCCACACCCTCTGTGTGGATGGAGTTTTATTTACTTTACCTCTCTCTCTCTCTCTCTATATATATATATACTAATTTTGTTATATTTTTACTATATTCCTCGATAATGAACTGAATAAAGTTCGAAAGTACTCAAAAATAGCTTTATATTTATCCTGTGGGATTTGTTTACATAACATTCTGCCCCATCATTATGAAGGACCCTTGGAGGTAGAGAGTATTTTTAATGGTGTTGATGTGTGCTTAATGGAAATGGTTTATTTTGGAAGTATTTATTCATTTTATTATTATTATGGGAAAATGGTGATCTGGTAGCCATTTTTAATTTGTGTGTCATTTTGTATTTTCAGCTTCATATTGCCTCCTTGTTCACCATGACTACCAATCAAACTGATTTGCAGTATCAGCAACACCTGGAAGATGCTTTGGCCTCAAGCAAGAGCCAGGTGAATGCTATGTTGACGAAATGCCAAGAACTGGAAGATAAGTTAAAAATACAAAGTACTGAAAATTCATGTGGGGTAAGTTTTGGAAAGACTTTGCTCTTATTTCACTGTCCTCCATTTCCTTCTTTATGATTTCTTTTTACTGTTGGTACCACAAATAAAGTTTTAAATATAAAATTTCTGTGCTTTCCACTGTAATTGCAGAAAAATAAGGTTTTAAATGGTGATATTTATATAACAATTAGGAAAGGAAGCAAAATTAGAAATTTTACTGAATTATTGTACTCTTTTTTCCTGTTAAGAACATCCATGTCTTTTCCATTACCAGGATGAGCAGGGCCACTACTGCTTATACTTTGGATAGGTTTGTACAAAACTGACTATGCTGGTTGAGTTCTTGGAGAAAATTGACCAGATAGCACGACAATTGCTAGTGAGCCCAAGGACACAAGGAGCTGCTCCTTGTTTGAGAGGGCAAGGTCCTGGGAATTATTTGTTTTTGACACTAGCCAGCAATTAGCTAGAAACTATCACTCCATGTGAAAGGTAAACCATTGTACATCAGGGATATGTCACCATCACTACCCATCAACAGACTTCCTTGGGATTAGGAAGTGTGCTTTGTGCTGTGAAGATGGGAGATGAAAGGCAGCAGTGTTGTGATTGTCTCTTTGCGATGACATAACATGACATAATTCAATAGATAAAAAAAGACACAAGGGCCTATCAGAGGTCATCCAAGTCAATACACACCCCATAAACCGCCTCCAAACGATTGTGTCTGAACTTCTCAACAAAAACTAAATCATGCAACTCCTACTTAAAAAGGAATCACCATAAATGCTTGTCAGAAAGTAAATCGTGCAATGCATACAGCAATAAAATAATATATACGCAAATTGACATTACAATATGCAACTTAAAAAGCATTACAACACAATCTTCCCATTTACTCATCTAAGCTGCACTTGAAAACATTTAAATTTTGACTTTATTTTCTCCTGTGGTAAACCATTCCAGTAATCTACCACTGTTTGTGAAAAAATCCTTTCTCACACCCAACCAACACCCATTTTTTAAATTTTCAAGTGGTGGCCCTTAGTCCTATTACTACATTCCAACTCAACTAACTTGCTAAAATCCAACTTATCCATCCCAGAACAAATTTTAAAAAGCTGAATCATATCTCCCCTCACACACCAGCTTTCAAATGAGAACAACATATCTACATATTCCAAGTGTTTCAGGGAAGGTATCATCTTTGCTACCCTCCTTTGCACTGACTCTAGCAGGTTATCATGTCTAAAGTGTGGGGACCATGCATGTGTACAGTACTCTATAGAAGCATTGTACCCACAGTGGATATGATATCAAGCGGCCAGACTTTTACATGCAACTGCATTTGTGTCCATTCTCAGTAGGATTGTACCTGGTACCTTGATGTTAAAATACCATTACTGTATCTGCTAGGTTAGGGCAGTTTCAAACTAGATTGACACAACCTTGGCTTTAGCCCTTCTAAACATTTTTATTTTACCCCTTTCTTTGCAAGTCTCTCGCCTGATTTTCCAGCTGGGGGTTAATTTCACAAATTCATCCATCACAAGCTTTTGCCTATCCTTGAGGTGGGGGACTCCACCCATTTATAGACTGACCAGGGCCCCGACCAAATATTAGTGCCCCCCACCCCCCCACCCCATAAGGGGCGTGGCGATTTGCCATCCTGGCCGCCGTGCTGACGGGATTCAACACCCCCTCCTTTAAAACACTTGTGTTTCCCCCCCGGTTTCCTCGCTTTTCATACAACCTCTCCCACAACTTTCTCTGGTCAACCTCTAATTGCTGACCTTCTTCTCAGCCAACCGTCCCAGATGGAGCTGAGGGGGGAGGGGACAACATCCCCTGACCTCTCAGCTCCGATTCGGGATGGTGGTTTTTTAACAACCTGCTTCATCCCCACCCATACCTTCCTCACATCCCTTTTCCTTTTCTCTTCACACACTATCGGTTTTACGCCGTGCCCAAGGTCGAGTAGCCATGCTGAAGGGCTGCCAGGTCACCAAGCGCGGGGGGTGGCCTTAAATGGCGGCACCTGGCTCTGCCAGGCCTGTACGCACCCCTTGCAGAGTGGGCTACTGCAAGGGGGTGATGAGCTATTGCTTCCCGTATAAAATACAGGGTCACCATGCCCAATGATGAGTCCCCCCCCCCTTTAATTCCCCATGTTTCATCGACGGAGCCGCCCTCGGGCAGCTCCACCAAAAAAATGAAGGTCCCCCCCGCCCCCTGTGCTTTCACAGGGGAACCCTCCATATTTCTCTAACCGGAGAGGAGGCTTACTCCTCTCCTTCGCCAACATGAGTAGGGGACTCCCCCTCACCCCCTTCTCTGGAGGTGCTTTCGGCACCTTCCTTTTTCTAACGGTAGTCCCCCCCTTTTCTTTCCAAGGGGACTGACAAGAAACCCAGCAGGCAGCTCATAGCCGACCGCTCCCCAGTGAGGCGGCTCGGTAGGGCAAACCCCCTTAGGGGGGAGAGGGAAGCCAGGCCATACGAATCGTTCATGTAGACGTGCAAAATCGGGGTCACCCGTAGTCTGTGTAAATTGCTCCAAGGCCGCACACGATAAGTCCAAATCGTGTGTGGCCAAGTGTGTCAATTGCGGAGAGCAGCACCCCGCTTCTTCGAAGCAATGTGGTGCATATCTCCTTGAGAAAGAAATCTTGGCCGTTCAGGCCCAGGATCGACTCTCATTCCGCGAGGCTAAGGACTTGGTCCTGGCGCGCCCGGCTCTGCCTGGGACGTCGTCTTATGCCTCAATAGTTAGAAAGGCACCCTCTGCTCCTGGCCCATCCAGGCCAACGAGCACGGTTGTTTGCGCGCCCATTCGGAGCCCTTCTGCGGGTTCTACTCAACCTGGGCGCTCCCCTGGTAAAGCTGGCTGCAAAAAGGGTTCATACCCAGCCCCGGCTAAAACCACAGCTCCCCCAGCGTGACCGTTTCCCGTAAGGCGAAATGGCCACGTGCCTCCACCGAGTCATTAGATTCACAGTAGGCAACACCCCTGAAGTTGGTCGCCAGGCCATCTTCCGGGGTTCCTAAAGCTGTCCCCCGAAAGGAGGACAGCAACAAAGGAGCTTCGGGTCCTTCGCCCACGCCTAGTGGTGGGCTGAGTGGCTCGGAGACGGTGGTTCCTCGAAAAGAGGGCCCCCCGCCTCCGAAGCCGCAACGTCCGCCTAAGGTTTCGAGGCGGAGGGAGGAAAAGACTCGCATGGCGAGCCAACCTCACCCAATAATTCCTCGAAGGCGACAGTGCCTTCAGCGCTTTGTCCGGCCAACAGCGCCTGGCGTTCTGCCTCCGGGAAGCGTACGGCCATTCCCGTGAGGGTCTTCTGTTCGAAGAGGGCCCCCGCGTCTCCTCCGAGCTATGCCTGGAGGGCATTGTCCTTCAATGGAATTGCTATGGACCCAGGGCCAACTGGGAGGAGCTGCGGAGGCTCGTGTCGTCCCGTTTCCCATTAGCTATTTTTTCTGCAGGAGACCATGCTAGGCGCATGCCCCCTGCCCGCCCTCCCGGGGTATAAGGGTCTTGCGACCCCACCACCACGAGATGGGGGCCGGGCTTGGGGATGCGCAGTTTACACCCGGCATGATGTCTCGGTTCTTCCTTTCACTTTAGATACCTCCTTTCAGGCAGTGGCTGTGCAGCTTCACCTGGATAGGAGGTATACTATTATTTCTGCGTACATTCCACCGTCAGCTGACTTCGACGCGGGGGACTTCCGCCGCGTCGTGGCAGGGTTGCCGAGTCCCTTTCTCCTGCTTGGAGATCTGAACGGCAGGCATCCTCTCTGGGAAGATTACTCAATAAATCCCAGGGGACAAGCCCTTGCCGATCTGATCGAAGAGCTTGAGATAGGTGTCCTAAATGTGGATGAGTTTACATATCACTGCCCGAGAACCGCTTCATTTTCTTGCCTTGATCTATCTTTGTGCTCTTCGGATGCACAGCCTGATTTTGATTGGGGGCTGCTCGATGACCTCCATGGTAGTGATCACTTTTCCATTCAAATATCATTTTCAGGGCAACTGCCGGCTGAGAGCCCACCTCGGTGGTGCTTGGCGCGGGCGCGGTGGCCTGCATTTCAGGAAATGACTGAATTCTCTATCTCAGTCGAGGAGTTTAGGTCGGTAGATGAAGCTGTTGAGTTCTCCGGCAACCTCATCGAGGCGGGCCTGACTACTATTCCCAGAACGTCTGGCCGTTTTGCACGTCGACCACTCCCATGGTGGTCGCCCGAGTGTGAGACGGTCCTCAAACAGAAGCGTTATGCCTACATGCGCTATAAGCGCCGCCCGAACGATTTCACTGTCGGTGAATTTCGTCAAGCTAGGTTCTGGTATATTTCGAAGCCCGCCCACCGCTCTTCTTGGCTGGCATACGTTTCTTCACTTAACGTGAAAACCCCTCTGGCAGAGGTGTGGAAGCGAGTCAAAAAGATTCGGGGCAAGTTCTCGCAGGACCCCTCTCCCGTTCTCCAGGAGAATGGGACCGCAATCTCGGACCCCGCGTCCGTGGCGGAATCCTTCGCGACCGCTTTCTCCGCATTCTCTAGCCGGGATGCTGCTCCGCCAGCATTCAATGCATGTCGCGATGTCGCAGAAGGCCGTCGGCGACTTTACCTCCAGAGGCGGAGAACCCTTCAATGACAGGTTTAATCTGAGTGAGTTGCGCTCCGCTCTAACTTCGTGCGCGCACACCGCCCATGGTCCAGACGATGTCTCGTACGCCATGCTTCGACACCTGGGTGAGCGAGGTATGGACTTTCTGTTAAATTTGTTTAACAGGATCTGTATGGAGGGTCTCCTCCCAGATTCCTGGCGTATCGCTAATGTGCTCGCCTTTCGCAAACCTGGGAGAGATCATTCTACTCCGGCCGGTTTCTACCCTATCTCTTTAACCTCTTGTGTGTGTAAGTTGATGGAGAAATTGGTAAATGTTAGATTAGCCTTTTTCCTGGACAGCGGAGGCCATCTGTCTTCTGCACAGTGTGGCTTCCGGAAGTTCCACTCCACGTCGGATGCTCTGCTCCGACTGGAAAATGCCGTCTGCCAGGCCTTCCTTCGTAGACAGCACTACGCCTGGTGTTTTTCGATCTGGAGAAGGCCTATGATACCGCATGGTGATACGGTATCATGGAAACTCCACACTTTGGATCGAGAGGACGCCTCCCAATGTTTATATCCGAATTTTTGCGAGATCTTCGATTCTGCGTACGCGGGGGTGCGGGAGCCCTCTCCGGCCCAAAGGAGCAGGAAGAGGGTATCCCGCCGAGAAGTGTCATCAGTGTCGCACTTTTTGCTCTGAGCATCAACAGCATCACCTCGGGGCTGCCGGAGATGTTCTCGCTACGCTCTACGTGGACGATCTTTCGATCTCTTTTGGTGCGGCTCAGATGCCAACTCTGGAGCATCGACTCCAACGGGCATTGAACCGTGTCTCTCGCTATACCGAAGCGCACAGGTTTCGGTTTTCTTTGGCTAAGACTAAGGTGGTTCACTTCTGCCGCCATCCACGGCTCCACCCCGACCCAGATTTGTTTCTTAATAGGGTGTGCCTGGATGTGGTGGAATCGCACCGTTTCCTTGTGTATTTGACCGACGCCTCACCTGGGAGGCTCATATTCTCAGCCTTAGGATCTGTTGTACCCGCGCCATGGATATTCTCCGTTCCGTGACGTTCAGCGCTTGAGGCGGTGATAGTGCTACTGCCTTACTTTTTTAAAGATCCTTTGTTCGTTCGAAGCTCGACTACGGATGCAAGTTTTATGCATCCGCAGCCGAGCCTTTATTGCGGAAGATTGAATCGATCCACCACACCGGCCTTCGCCTTGCGACCGGTACCTTCCGCACTTTCCCCATTGAGAGCGTGTTGATCGATGCTGGGGAGATGCCACTCGCTCTACGCCGAATACAGTGCATCACTCGCCTGTACGCGCGAGCCCGGCTACTCCCTCAGTCGCCAACAGCTCTCACTGCATCCGCAGCTAATTTCGACGGTGCCTATGCCGCCGAGAGACGCCTCTCATACCCTAAGCCCTTTGGGTTTATGGCCAGGAAACTTCTTCGAGATCTAAATATAGCTCTCGGGCCGGTGGCGCCCCTTGTTCTGCCCAGGACGCCACCCTGGAGGGTACCACATTTGGCTATATGTCGCCACGCCTCTGCTCCCAAAGCTTGTACAGCGCCGGGAGTATTGCGTTCGACCTTTTTGCAGCACACCTCGTGTCACGCTGGAATCTTGCCAGTGTATACGGATGGCTCCACGACCGAAGAGGGGGTCGGCTTCTACGCCGTATCCCCTCTGTTTGAAGTCAGTTGGGCTCTGCCAGGCGCTACGTCTGTCTTCACGGCCGAGCTGGTGGCAATACACCACTCGGTACCGGAGATTACGCGACGTGCCCGGTTTGGAGACCCGATTGTGATCTATAGCGACTCACAAAGCGCCCTGAGTGCTCTCGGGGCATTGGAATCTCCCCATCCCCTGGTTTGCGATATCCGTGACGCCACGGTTTTGGCGAGCCGGGTGGATGTCGAGATTATCTTCTGCTGGGTTCCTGGAGATGTAGGAATTTGCGGGGAATGAGGGTGCCAAAGAGTCTGCGGGGACTCTGCGACCGGACCAGCGTTTCGCTCTTCCTCACACTGACTACATGGCGTGGAATACGGGCAGCTCTTCGGACTGCCTGGCAAAGAAGATGGGGGACGGTCGAAGGGAACTTAAAGTTGCGTGCCATTGCGCCGCGACTGTTTCCATTGACCTATCTCCCAATGCCGCGACGGCTTCAGGTCATTTTCTGTCGTCTCCGAATCGGGCACACTCGTGTGACGCATCGCCATTTGATGGAGCGCTCGCCTCGCCTGCGCCCTATTGTGACGACTGCGTCGTCCCCCAGACTGTTCGGCACATTCTTGTCCAATGTCCGAGTCTGTGTGATCTTCGCGCACTTTACTTGTCCCGGTACCGGGGTGGGCGGGGTTGCTACCGCCTGTCCCTTGTACTCGGGACGAGTGCGTCCACCTTGACTGATAGACTTTTGGGGGAAGGCCGGCCTTCTCCCTTTTATTTAACTAGGTTTTGTTTTTGTTTTTTTTTGTTATTTTCTTTGTAGGTCGCACGCTCCTACGCCGGGTGGATGGAGACCTTCCCCTGACGCCGGAGCTTGCTTCCTAATTGTCATCTCTTTTTATCATTGTTTTGTTTTCAAATTTTTATTTTAAAGTAGTCTAGAACTAGGCTGTTTGTTTGTGGCGACTTATGCCCAATTGGGCAGTCGCCAGATAGCCCCTTAAAAAAACAAAACATCCCCAACCCTGGTCATTCTATACTGGGACTATAGACCAATCAGGCCCCAACCTTGGTCGGTCCTACCTAACTTAGTATCATTGGCAAACTTGCTCAGGTCACTACTTATACTTTGGTCAAGATCATTAATATAATTCAAGAATATCAACAGCCCTCTACACTGACCTCTAAGGAACCACACTGGTAACATTCCCCAACTCGTATTTAATCATGTATATACTAACTCTTTAGTTGTCTGTCACTGAGCCACGATTGAATCCACCTAAAAATACCTCCATCAATCCCATGTGCTTTTTTATTCAAAAGTTGTAAGTGTGGTAACCTGTCAAAAGCCTTACTTAAATCCAAATGAACAATATTGTAATTCTCATCTCTATTAACAGCGCCATACACCATTCTCGAAAAAGACAGTAAATTAGTCATGCACAATTTACCCCTAGTAAAACTATGTTGGGATTCATTAATCAACTTATGTTTATCTAAGTGATCCCTAATAGATTTTGCTATTATAGATTCCATTTTTTTTTACCACCACTGATGTCAAACTCACAGTTCAGTAATTATACATAAATGTTTTACCCCCTTCTTAATTATAGGTATCACATTAGCTTTCTTCCTTGCCATTGGTACAATGCTAGTATTTAACAATTTCTTAAATAGGCATGCTAGTGGCTCTCTTAACATCTTTACATTCCTTCATAATCATAGGATAGAGCTCATCAGAACCCGATGCTTTACCAGATTAAATTCTATTTCTTTTGACATTATCTCCTTTGTAATTATAAAATCCTCTTTTAACCTTATTTATCCTACTGATAACCCAGTTCCATTTTAACTTAAATCTAATTTCATAATGGTTGTTATTTCCTAAATTTCCTGGATCACTATATTGTTAATACCTTCTTCCCTATGTGTTAGAACTAAATCCAATATATTATTACCCTTAGCGGATTGGTCCTTAGAACTAAATCCAATATATTATTACCCCTAGTGGATTGGTTGTTAGAACTAAATGCAATATATTATTACCCCTAGCGGATTGTTTGTTAGAACTAAATCCAATATATTATTACCCCTAGTGGATTGGTTGTTAGAACTAAATCTAATATATTATTACCCCTAGTGGATTGGTTGTTAGAACTAAATCCAATATATTATTACCCCTAGCGGATTGGTTGTTAGAACTAAATGCAATATATTATTACCCCTAGAGGATTGGTTTATAACCTGATAAAATTACCCTGCGCCATATTAAAAAATTCCTCAGCCTCCTGATCACCTACAAGAGCTCCCCAGTCTATATTTCTATAATTAAAATCACAGATTATAAACACATGTTACTTTTCTACATGCACATTCTATCTCATGCTATAAAGGACATGAAGAAGCTTCCTTACTAAGACTTGGCAGTGTATATATTGATCCTATTACAAGTTTATCCTTTGCATCCTTAACATCTAGCCATAATGACTGTGTTAGTGTCTGTTTTAATTGTAATGTTTTCATTACACTACAGATTATCACTAATATAAATAATTACCCCTCCTCCTTTCCTCCTCTTCCTATCTGTATGAAACATATAACCATGAATCTGGACCTCAGGTCTAAAGTTCCTTCCTGCCATCACTCTGTTATTGTAATAACATCAAAATTCCCTACACTCACTTGCCCTATTAACAAATCCATCTTATTCCTTTCGCTCCTACTAGTTGTGTAGTATATTTTTGATGTATCTCTATGCTCGACTACACTCGACCTTCCTAGTCCTCTGCTTATTTCCCTGCCTGCTGCTCTCCAAATTCATCTGAATGCCCTCATCCCTATTTGCCTCATCCTACTTAACCTGATAGCCTATACCTATATTTCCCTCGAAACAGTCACTTAAAACTTTCACACCCTTGCAACTCAAGTGCGACCCATCCATTGCATGCAAATCTTCCCCTCCAAAAACACAGTCCCATACTATTACTCTACTTTCACTACCTTATTTATTCCAACTGCCTGGAACATCCACTCACTCCCTACTCTAAGCCTCAATAAAGTTACTTCACTACACACTTCCTACTACTATCCCAAAACATTTCTATTACATCCCTATATCAAGCCACTAGCTCCTCTGACCTAGTTTCCCCTATGTCATTCACTCACACATATAAAACTACAACTGCTTTCCCTTCAGCTCCATTCACTATCCTTTCAATTCTCTCTCATATCTGCTACATGTGCACCTGGCACACAAACCCTCATGCACTCACAAAAGTCCTGTGAATCACCCACCACAAGCACTCTAGGTTTCACTTGGACCTATTACTACAAGTAATAGGCACACACCTACTCACTCTACCTAGGTCTACTATCCCCACCCCCTTAACACTGGCATCCTTACTTCCATCTGGAACAGGAGATGCCTTACTGGCTACCTAATTGCTTCCTCCCTTTACCACCCTCAAATCACTACTCTCTTCACTAGTCCTACTCCTAGCTAATGTAATGGTCTAACCTTACTATCCACTGAATTCTTTCCCCCTTGGGCCTAGTGCTGAAATAACGTAACATAATTTCACGGATGAGAAAAGCCACAAGTGCCTATCAAAGGTCTTCTGCATCTGTCAAAACCCACCCCCAAAAAATACATCCATAGGATTATGTCAGGTCATGCACCTACAATAAACAATTTAAACTATCCACAGGAATGCATCAAAAACAAAAAGTATCATCATCAAGACTTAAAAATCCAAAGCACCCATTATATACAATAATAAAAAACTGCATCCACAGGAATGAGTAAAAAATAAAGGAAGTTAACCCTCCCTCCCAATATAATCATCTGATCTGCCTTTGAAAACATTACATTCAAGTTTGGACTCTCTACTGTCTCAGGTGGCAAACTATTCCAGCAATCTCTACCACTCTATTGGTGAAAAAATATTTTCTAACATCAAACCTGCACCTCTGTTTTTTTTTATTTTTAAGTGGTGACCCCTAGTCCTATTACTACCTTCCAACTCAAATAACTTTCTAAAATCCAACTTATCCATTCCAAAACAGATTTTAAAAAGCTCAATCATATCTTCCCTTATACACCTTTCTATCAAATGAGAACATATTTAGTACCCTCAGTCTATCTTCATATTCAAGGTGCTTCATGGACAGTATTATTATGGTTGCCCTCCTTTGTACTGACTATAGTAGATTGATATCATGTCTAAACTGTGGTGACCATGCTTGTATACAGTACTCTAAATGTGGCCTGGCATACGAGTTGTAGAGTTTAAGGATAACATCCTTACTCTTGTAGCTAATATCCCTGTTAATGTATCGTAGCACCCGATTTGCTCTCTTTTTTGCCTCAATACACTGCTTCCAAAACTTCATTCACCTATCTACTACTATGCCTAAGTTCTTCTCATCCTCAACTGAATTCAGCCAATGCCCATCCATTTCCTAGCTAAATTCCCTATTATCCCTTCCCATGTTAATAACTCCGCATTTTTTGTTTTAGGTTAAAAGTCATCTGTCACTTCTGAGCCCAAGCTAATAACTTATTTAAGTCACTCTGAACTTTAAAGCTATCCTCAACTTCTTTGACTACAGCTACCAATTTATTGTCATCAGCAAAAATTGACACTTTGCTATTTACAGCATCCCCAAGATCATTTATATAAACTATGAATAATAAAGGGCCTAGAATGGATCCCTGAGGTACGCCACTGATAACGTCCCTCCACTGTGACCTCATCCCATTTAGCACAACTCTCTGTTTCCTGTCTTTCAGCCATTTAGTTATCCAATTTAAAACTTTACCACATATCCCATGTATTTTTAATTTGTGAACTAGTCTCCTATGTGTAACCTTATCAAAAGCTTTGCTAAAATCTAAGTAAATTACATCAACATTCTCTCCCTTATCTAATTGTTAGTTTGAGTTTTTTGGGGGGGTTTTATTTAATCCTTTTTGCGTCAGATTTTCTCAATTTTGATTTCTTGAGGTTACACTTTGATGATTTGCTCCCATCTTTCTCTATTATAGCCTCATTTTCGTGCACTCCTAACATCCCTATGTCTTTCCCTCTATTCTTCTTCCATGTTTTCTTGGGTCTACCTCTTGGCCTTCTTCCATCCACCTCCAACTCTCTCACCCTACCAAGTGCCTCTTCTTCATCTCTTCGCTTCACATGTCCAAACCATCTCAATCTTCTCCTCAAAACTACATCCAGCTCATCAACACAACATCTTATAGCTACCTCTTCACTCCGAACTCTATCCCTCCATGTTACACCAGCCATGTACCTCAACATTCTCTTATCACAGCTCATCAGCCTTTTTCCAACCTCTGTGTGAGTCCCCAAGTCTCTGATCCATAAAGTAAGACTGGTCTGACACATGCAACATTAAACTTTCCACAGTTCCTAAGTGCACCATGCTCCTCCACGCTGCTGCCACTCTGCCACAAACTGCTCCCTCACCATCCAGTACATCACCCAAATAAAAGAAATTTTCAACTTCCTCCACCACCTGTCCATCAACAACAAAGGTGTTCTCCACTCTAGGGACAGCGTTTCTCCTCCTTACGCACTTTGAACAAACAAAATTTTGAGCTCAATTAATGTTCCTCAGGCCTGAACACCTTTTATGCACCCATTTGAAACATTCAGTGCATATAATGGATTTAACTCCAACTTCCTTTGCGCAAACTACACAAGGGTACCTCCCCGAATGTACCACCTCACCTAGATTCTCTACTGAAGAAAAATGATCATTAAGAACCTCTACTATTTCCTCATCAGATTCTCTCAAAACCCCTTCATATCTAGATTTGTAATTAATTCTATAATAGCTAAAGAATTTGAAGTGGGGGTCTTTATTATTATTTTAAGCTAAATTAATTTCTGCTGCCGTTTTGCTCTTCTTAATAATTTTATTTAGCTCATTTCTGGTTGAACTATGATGATATTTGTTGTCAAAAGTACTTTCTCTCTGTAATCTCTGGTATGCCCTTTTTTTCTTTGAAATTTTCCTAGCTATCTCCTGATTCCACCACAATGGCTTCCTACATTTCTTCCTAATAGCCTTCATTAGAATACACTGCTCCTGGACTATGTTTAATATTGTCTTAAAAGTGTCCCACATTTCACAAGTATTCTTTCCACTGAATTCTATATCCCACCTAATCTGATTAAGCCTATTGCGTAATTTATCATAATCGCCCCTATAAAAATTTGGAGTTTGTTGATGTTATACCTTTCACTATTCTCATGTTAAAACGAACCATCTGATGATCACTATTTCCCAATACTTCCCTGACAGTCAATTCCTGAACCAAGTGATCATCATTTGAAAGAACCAGATCTAATATATTGGCACTCTGTTAGCTTATTAACGAGTAAAAAAAATTAGCCCCAAAGAATTCTATAAACTTATAACTTGCTCTATCCCTTCCTATCATATTTTCCCAGTCCACAGATTTTAAATTAAATTCACCAAGAATCCCGGGATCTACTTCACTTACTTTACTTATTTCACTGATCATTAACTCATCAATACAATCAGGTCTGTCTGGGTGGTCTGTAAAAAGCTCCCGAGTGTATTATCCGATTTTTACTAACCCTAATATCCATCCACAGTGACTCAACTTCTCCTTGCTTCATAGAATTATTTAGATTCAACGCAATACTCTTTCTGATATAAATAATCAACCCACCACCACTCCTATCTTTCCTTTGACCAATGTAAATATCATAACCCTGTAGTTCAAATTCACTCACATTGTCATTAAATTTATTTTCATTAACCCATGATTCTATTACACATATTATATCTATATCTTCATTAATAATATTACTAAATAACTCATCCTTTATATTTCTAAGACTACGAGCATTAGTATAAAGACAACTCAGCCCTTCTATCCCTGAAGTACCTCTTTTATCCTGTATACCTCCACTCTATCTCTTCTGCATGCCCCTCCCTGACCACTATCAGTAACTAGTTTCCCGTCTGCAAAGACAACGACACTATCTAACTCCTGCCACAAAACATCAACCCCATCCCGGCTTAGATGGAGTCCATCCAATGCATACAATTCCTTATTCCCCCAAAAGTCATTCCATACATCTACAAACACTAATCCCGACTCCTCACACAGGCCTTTCACATACTCATTCAGTCCAATTGCCCCGGTAAGGGGCGCGGTGATTTGCCTTCCTGGCCACCATGCTGATGGGACTCAGCGCCCCGTCCGACCCCAGCTTGGAATTCTTTTTCTTATTCCGCTAACCCCTATCTCATCTTCTGTACCAATTGTCTTCCCCGTAAGCAGCGCGGTGATTTGCCTTCCTGGCTGCTTTGCTGATGGGACTCAGTGCCCCGTCCGGCCACAGCTTAGCCTCTTCTCCTTCTTTTCTTACTTTTGCCTCTGTATGGGTCGATGGATGCGCCCACTGGGGTGGCATCGCCTGCAGGACCATGCCTTAGAGGAGGTTTGGTTGCCTGGGTCATCATTTTGTTTCTGGGAGGTCTTAGCACCGCAGTCCAGAGAATCTTATGCGGCGCCGCTGTTTTTTAAACAACAGTGGGAGTCGGGGTGGGGGGAGTTACCCCGTCTGGGCTGTATGGTCGCTCTTTGGACTAACGATGGCGATTTGGTGCATGTCCTCGGTTCCAGGGGAAACCCAAAATAAAATATATACTTATATGGGTAAATTTAACAAACATAACTCCCAGAGACGCAGGTCTCTGGTTATCGTGCCCTGGACCCTGATGGTAGACGCTTTGAACCTTTTGGGTCAGAAGTTGACACTGAGTTGGATTATGGCTGATTTTTAGTCTTGAAAACGAATGATAGTCCTCTTAGTAAGGCTGACATCTTCGATGCCTACGAGGATTTTGTTGAGAAATGTGGCGAACCTACCCAAATGGGGCCACATAATGATGACCCATTGATAGTCGAGACAAAATCAAGCAAGCAGCATCAGCGGATTAAGACCCTACAGTCTTTAGCTTCTGTAGACATATCCTCTGCTTTGCATCCAACATTTAACACCAGTAAAGGTGTTATCCGATCGGGAGAGTTAATAGATTACGATGTTGACAGGCTGGTATCAAAACTTACCAATCAGAAGTTTGTAAGTGCCCACCCGATTTTCAGGTTTGTAAATGGTGCTAGGTTACCTACCACCACCATAATCCTGACCTTCAACAGATTGGAACCGCCCTAGTACATTAAGGCTGGCTATCTTAACATCCCAGTCAAGCTTTATGTTGAAAACCCACGACAATGCTTCCATTGCCAACGCTTTGGCCATGCAAGCAAGTTTTGTAAACAGGCAAGATCATGTGTTAATTGTGGATCGGATTATCACAGGACGCGCTGTTCTCAACAGCCGTGCTGCCCTAACTGTGATGGAGAACACCCTGCAACATCACAGCAATGCACTTTCTTTCTCTATGAGAGAGAAATCATTGCCATTAGAAACAAGAACAGGGTCAGTTTTAAAGAGGCCAGAAGAAGAGTAAAGGAGATCTATGTCCAACCTGGTGTTGTAGCGGGCCATGAATCTATGCTCAATCCCCAATCGATCCAATCCACTTCCTACACTAATTCAGACGTGAGAAATCTAGGGAGAAATGAAATGGATTGTATGTACAGTCCTGTATTCACAAATAAAATACAATAATATTTGCAAAAATATGGGGGTAATTATATTTGAGATCTCAAGTATAGATATACGTACAAAAAAAATTCCAGACAATCCTATCACCAACCAATAATTTATATATAAACTAGAGAGAATAAATAAATGATACTAAAGAGGCTTAATAAACCCACTGGTTGCAAAATTAAACAACAATACAAATCGTACAAGGAGGCCTAATAACCACACTTGTACTTAAAAAAAACAATACAATAAAAAAAAGGCCTCACGTGGTACCCCTAGGGGGAAGTCCTGTTGGCTGCCACTCAAGTGTTCACCCAAAAAAACTGGCGCCTCCGAGCTTGATATAAAGTTAAGCAATCTTGTTGCAGTATTGAGGCTATATAGAAGCAAAACCTCCTGTCCACCCAATCAGTAACCAGTCAAGGATGATGACAATTTCAAGTATATTACTTCCCCAAATCTTATAATGTCAGCCACTCTTAACAAAAGGAAGTAATATTTACAAAATTTAATAGTGGCTTCTTTTTTTTTGCAAAAAGAATTTTATCAAGAAACTCTGCAAAAAAAACATTTTAAACAAAACATGAAATCCCTAATCAATAATATATATAAAAAAGAAGAAAAAAACATTTCCATTCACACACATTCTTACAGAGGGAGGGAGAAGGTATTGAGAAAAGAGGTGAGAGAATAGCCCTTCACACACACTCACACTCACTCCACCACAGTGTGAGCTTTTTTGATGCTCTGCGTTCTACTGGGCCAAAGAATGGGAGAAGTCAGAGACCTCTTACTGGTTCTCCTGTGCCTGACCAGGTAAAAAGTCCTCCCTGTCCTAAACGTACATCTCCTTGTGATGAACACTCTTGGTCAGCACCTAACACTACTTCTGAGGTTACCAACAAGAAGAGGAACCTTCCATCCTCTCCTGGCTCGCCAAGGGTGATTAAGCACCTTGCTACCGCTCCAGAACATGTGGATGTTGATCATGTTGGTCCTCCAGTGGTATCCATTCCACCTCTGGACATTCACCCTGCCCCTAAAGGACCAAGCTCTTCTTCAGCTCCAAAGCCAGTTATCACTCCACCCCTACTTGTTGATACTGCTTTGGAATTCAATCCCTGAATGAGAAGGAACCAAACTTTGCTCCTCCCAGGAGTCAGCTGTTGTGGAGATTACCCCCTCATCTGAGGAGGACTCTCAAAAACTGACTCCACATCCTTCTCTATCAGCATAGAATTCACAACTTTTGCCGATGTCCTCACCACCACCATCGCCTCTACCATCCCAACCAATACCACCAGCTGTGTCAACATTGTCTATTCCCTTGACACCTGAACTGACCCCTGGAGTTGCTTCCATTCTGCTTCTCCAGTTAAGACAGTTCTCTCTTACAGCCACTTATCAAAATCTGATGCGCCACTTCTTAAAGAAAACCCGAAGGCAAAACTCAAGCTTCTGATGCCTCCTTTGTCATACTCCAAGCCTAAAGCTAGTATGACACGAACTACTTCCGCTGGTAGTTCAAATCCAAAATTTCATCCCCCCCCAAGGGTAGGAAGAAATCAACTGTTATGCTTAAATGGTAACAATGTTTCCAATTATTCATTAGAACCTCCAAGGTCTCTTCCCTAAATGGGAAGAGTTCAAACTCCTGCTTAAGGATTACAATCCCAATTGTATTGTTTTACAGGAGATTTGCTTGGGTACTAACAGAGCACCCAACTTTTCGGGTTTTATGGGATGATATAGGAACCCTGGAGAACCAATTCATGGTTCTGCTGTTTTTGTTAACAACAGGGTTTCCCACAACCAGCTCTCTCTTGACACAGACCTGCAGGCGGTTGCTGTCCGCCTGTTTTCCAGTCACCATTATTTGGTCTGTTCGCTGTATCTCCCTCCTGGTGAGGAAAGAGATACAGCTGTTTTAGTTACAAAGTTAGCTAATTTAATTTCTCAACTCCCTCAACCCTTTTTATTGATTGGCGACTTTAATGCTCGACACCCCCTTTGGGGGGACCATGATAACAACCCTAGAGGAAATATGATTGAGGGATTTCTGGGCACTAATGATGACTGCTTTTTTAACGATGGCAGCCACAAATCATTTTACATCCAGACAAACAGCTTTACATGTGTGGACTTGTCTCTTTGTTCACCGAGCTGTAGAGCTGATTTTGATTGGGCAGTGGATCCTGACTTGCGAGGCAGTGATCACTTCCCCATTTTAATAACACCATCTACAGGTAGTCCTCCTCCACTACCTAGCAAAAGATGGAATACAGAAAAAGCAAACTGGCCTAAGTTCAGGCACCTCTTGAGCCATGATGAGTCCTTCTCTCATGAAGATATTGAAGTGGCTATTGATTATCTTCTAGCCCACATCAATCATGCAGCTAATTCCTCCATCCCACTCTCCGGCTCAACTGCTCATGGACCACAATTGCCCAGGTGGTCTGCTGAATGTTCGAGAGTTGTTACTGAATGTAAACAGTCTTGCCGACGTTACCATCGGTGCCCCACGATGGTAAAGAAACTTGCTCGTAACCGAGCAAAGGCAGCACGGCGACGCACCCTTCGATGAGCTCGGAAGACCTCGTTGGATGGTTACATCGCATCGATATGTTGGCAGACCCCTGTAGACAAAATCTGGAAGAGGGTCAAAAAGCTATTGGGGGAAATCCAATGGCTTTACAGCTCCCAACATTGTTCAGGCCGGAGAAGTGTTGGGAGACTTGTCCCATATTTTTCGATGTTTTGGCTGGATTGTTTGCTAATATTTCAAGCCCAGACAAGTATTCCATCCAATTCCAGCACTTTAGGCTCCAACAGGAGCAGCATCCTATCAACTTTATGGAGCCTAACATGGATAATGAGCCTTAGAATCGGCTCTTTTCTCTCCATGAGCTCCATAATGCACTGAAGCTCTGTGGATCCACTGCACCCGGATCGGATGGTATTTCCTATGATATGATTAGGAATATGCATCCATCCCTCCTCTCACATTTGCTGGACATCTATAACTTCATCTTAATTAGGGGCTGCTTCCCCTCTATGTGGAGGGACGCTGTGGTTTTACCTTTCTGAAAACCATGAAAGGATGGGACAGAACCCACCCATTACTGCCCCATTGCCCTTACTAGTTAGTTGTCCATGTAAATTGTTTGAGAGGATGATAAATACAAGACTCGTCTGGTTTTTGGAGACAAACCATCTTATATCTCCCTCTCAATCAGGGTTCAGAAAAAATTCAGAGTACCATCGACCTGCTTGTTAGAATGGAGTCTTATATAAGAGATGCTTTTTCAAGGAGGCAGCATTCTGTTTCTGTTTTCTTTGATATTGAGAAAGCATATGATACCACTTGGAGGCATGGTATCCTTAAGCAACTCCATGATTGGGGCCTGTGAGGCTTTCTCCCCAGGTTTGTCGAGCAATTCCTCATGTGGCACACACTACATGTAAAAGTTGGAAATGCCCTATCAGAGCAAGTTGAGGGTGTGCCACAGGAAAGTGTCTTCAGTGTCACCTGATTCTCTGTGGCCATCAATAGCATTATCACTAATCTCCCAGCTGAGATTTCCTGAACTCTATGTGTAGATGACTTAGCGCTTATCTGTTCATCTCCTAGACTTCCATTTGTCATCCATAAGCTACAGCGGGTTATAAATACCGGAGCTGATAATGCTTCTTCCAAGGGCTTTCCCTTTTCCGCAGTCAAGACCAAGGCTGTCCACTTTTACAATCATAGATCGGTGACATGGGACCCTCCCCATTTGTCACTCTATGGTGTCCTCACCTTTGAGCCCCATTTCAGATTTCTAGGGGTGATCTTTGATTTGAGGCTTTCTTGGAGGCCTCATTTGGACGCTTTGAAAAGGTCTTGTCTGAAGAGAATGGACATAATGAAATTACTGTCACACACTTCTTGGGGAAATGATCAACGCACCCTGCGGCTTCTGTATTCAGCATTGGTCCAGTCAAAGCTGGACTATGGGTCACAGGTGTACCCCTCTACCTCTCCATCCATCCCTTAAAAATTAAATACTGTGCATAACAGGGTGTGCGCCTGGCTTCTGGAGCCTTCAAGTCCTCTCCTGTGTGGAGTCTATGCAGAGAATGGGGCTCTTCCTCTTCCTTTTCACAAGCTCAAGTCTAACCTCAAATATCTTTTTAGACGAGCAATTACCTTGGTTGCTAGTATATGAGTGCATATTCAATTTGTGAACAGTGGCCTCATATGATAGATTTCCATCCCTGGCTCGCCCCTTTGCTCTGCGCATGGCTGAGCACACAGGATGTCTAAGGGAGTTTTCTGTTATTCCGTTTTCAATACCAAAGATTCCTCCATAGCTCATACCACCTGTAGTGGTATGCAAGGGGCTTACTGGTATGCCCAAGGATCAGTTCTTGCCTGTAGCCTTGAGAACCATGTATGATCAACACTTCTCCCACCATTGGCCTAGCACCTTTGTGTTCACCCACTTGTCCAAGTCATCAGATGGAGTTGGAGCTGCTGCTGTCTTCCTATCTCAGCTGTGGCCAAGGAGGCGGCATCATTGGGGACACCCCCATCAGCCCCAGCCCCACTTTGTGATGTCTATCCCCTCGGCTTATGGCAGAAGATGTGGGATGAGCTTCCTCCCACCAAGCTCCATTCCATAAAACCTTCAGTCCTTCCATGGCCACATAGACTGGAGGTTATTTTGTGCCGACTGAGGATAGGCCATTGCTGCTTCACTCATGGGCACTTGATGAGTGGGCAGCCCCTACCTTTGTGCATCATGTGCGGGCTGCACCTGTCCATCCTTCACATCTTTGCTGAGTGTCCCCTTTTGAGAAATCTTGGGAGGAGGTTCTTCCCTTTCATTACTGGGCAGATGGCCCCCCCAACAGGTTCTGTCTGAGACACTTATAGTGTGAATAGAATTTTTTAATTTTTAGAAGAATCTAATCTTTTAGCCAAAATTTAATATATTTCATAATTTTATATTCTCTGTTCTTGTATCTATTGTTGATCCTCCTATAGTCTATGTTTTTATCCATTCTATTGATCTTAATTGCATAGCTATATTTTTGTATATTCTCCAGATGTCTATATTTTTATTGAGAACACTCATGCAAATTACCCTGCGGGCTAGTCTGTTTGGGCTCTGCAGCATTTATTTTTGGCACTATTCATTCATTCAGTCCAATTGCACAAGACAACCATTCTATCCCCACATCCAATCTCGGAAGCACACCTGAAACAATGCCTTTCGCTCTACTTTCACTCATCCTTTCAACTAACCTTTTGTACCTCTGTCATAACTCACATGAACCCACCTTCTTTACATCATTTACTCCTACATGTATAATCACAACTGCATTCCTCTCATACCCAGACACTAGACTATCATACTTTTCAGACACATCATTTACACCAGCACCTAGCAAACAACTCTTACTCCCTTCCATTTCCTCACACTCAACTTTCTAATTTGAGAGTCACCCATCACAAGCACCTCGGTCATCCTCCTAGTCCCCCTAGGCCTAGCTTCACCCACCCTCCTATTCTCATTCAAACTACCACTTACTCCACTTTCTGCCACAACCACATCAGACAAATCACTTTCAACCTCTTCCTCTCTCAGGACATCTAATCTGTTAGTCAACCTAACAGGTTCCATGTTCCTCTTACTCACACACCTAACCTAGCCATCCTATTGATATTCACCCACCATTCACCTTAACTTACATCAGTCACTTCTTTCTCTCCAGTCCCTAGTCTAGGACTATCTTCCACCCTCCTGTTCCCAGCCACATTCTTCATGCATAGACTCGCATCGCTTCTCACTTCATGCACCAACTCACTTAATCTCTTGCATTCCTCACACAACCAACCCACCTCCTCCACTAAAGCCACATTTGCACTAGTCACATAACACACAGGGCATTTAGATACATTTGCTCTTTCAACACCACAAAAATCACAAACTACATACACACTTCTTACATCAAAGGGTATACTCATTCATCCAAAAGGACAGCTATACTAAGAAAACTTTTCGAACTACTTTAATTAAGCAATCAAGAAAAATGTAAACAAAAGAGACAGAAAACTAGCTCATTCTGAAATGTAAACAACGGGAGCTATTTTATCATTTAATTTAAAATATAATAAAAAATTCCTCTAGTATTTTGTCTAACATTCAACGTTAATTATCTTCCCCTTCCCAAACTTAAATATATTACACTGAAGAATACAAAACAAAACCAAAAAAATGTCACTGAATAGAGAGCTCGCTGAGAACACATCCGATTGCTACTGATGATTTCCTCCTGAAGCCTCCTTAGTTCAGTGACTTAACTCCTCCAGCATAGCTATTCCTATCAAATCCTGGGCTCCTTCCTCCTTTAGCTCCAGCACACAGTCTTGCAGCCCACACACAACACAAGCAGTCCTCACTCCTACTATTCCACATCCAGCACAAGACTCACTCATGTTCATCCTCGGCCATCCACCTTTCTCTCAACGCACTGCACTCAGCCATTATAACCTAATTATTGTTTAAAAAATAAATTCCTTAATATAAAAAGGAAATACACTCATGAAAGTGAAAGAGCAGTATACTAAATCACACTTTAAAGAACATTACCCATCTCACTATATGAGTTAACTTAGGTATCACATCCAAACAACAGAAAACACTTATCTTCCCAACAAAGAACAAATGCTAATATATTATTCAAACAAATAGACAATAGCACTCAGCCAAATCAAACTATCACTTCAAACTTATGCTGTATATCAAATCTGTCAGTTTCTTCAAATGCAACCTTCTAGGAGAAAGCATGTTAGCCAAGAATAGATTGGATAGATTTATGGATGCGGATGCTAAGTAGGACTGATCTTGGTGATGGGAACAGGAGCGGTATAGTATAGGTTATTAATGACCCTTTCGCAGACTCTTTCTTTTCGTATATCTTGGTTTGGTAAAGAGGCTTTAGTCACTATTGGAATACTCCTTTAGGAGTTTATCATCATAAATTTTAATCCTTGTATAGGCTGTTGATCAGCCTTCTGCAGACTCCTTCTTTTTATGTTCTTATTCTGAGACATAGATTTCTTACTTATGTATTCTAAGAATCAAAATTAATATTTAAATCTGCTATTTTATCCACATTGTATTTTGATTTGTAAGACTGTTCCTAGTACCAATTGATAGATTTTTTTTTTCTCTCAGGCTCAATGTATCAGCAAATTTGCAAGTGATAGTTATTTAAAACATCTCTACACAGAAGCATTGTGAGTAGAAAGTCTTTTTGTTTATATTTGAGAACGAGTTCTAAGACCACTTTTTAACTCATGAAGCAATATTGGGGGTTCCTTCTTAGTACCCCGTAAGTGGTGCGGTGATTTGCCTTCCTGGCCACTCTGCTGATGGGACTTAGCGCACCGTCCAGCCCCAGCTTAGCTTCTTCTCCTTTCAGACAGCCTGTGTTTCTCCCCTACTTCCTCACTTCCCCTACAACCTCTCTCACAACTTTCTCTGGTTGGCCTCTATTTTCACAGGGTAGATGCTGACCTTCTCAGCCAACTATCCCGGATTGGGGCTGATTGGAGAGGGAACAATGTTCCCTAACCTCTGAGCTACGGTTTGGGATGGTGTGTTTTTAACAACCTGCTTCATCCCCACCCATACCTTCCTCACATGCCCTTTCCTTCTCACTTCACTATCTATCTTTTTACGCCATGCCCAAGGTGGAGCCGCCAGGTCATCAGGCGGGGGCAGTGGCCTCAAATGGCGGCACCTGGCTCTGCCAGCCCCGTACGCACCCCTCGCAAAGTGGGCTACTGCGAGAGGTGATTAGCGTTTGCTTCCCGCAGAAAGAATAGAGTCCCTATGCCCGATGATGAAAATCTAAGAAAGAACCCTCTTCCCCTTTCCCCCTCACCATCGACGGAGCTACCTTTGGGCAGCTCCACCGAGAAAATGGAGGTCCCCCACCCCCCTGTGCTCTCGCAGGAGACCCTCCAAAACTCTAACCGGAGAGGAGGCTTACTCCTCTCCTTTGCCTACGGGTATACGGGGACTCCCCCTCACCCCCCTTGTCTGGAGGTGCTCTCAGGTGCCTCCCTGTTTTCAGCAGTAGTCCCCCCTTTACTTTCTAAGGGGACTGCCAAGAAAACCAGCAGGCAGCCCATAACCGACCACTCCCCATTGAAGTGGCTCAGTAGGGCAAGCCCCCTTAGTGGGGAGAGGGAAGACAGGGCCCATCAGCCCCTCCCTTTGAAAGACCTGCTGGCTCGAATATTGACCTTAGCAGGGGTCAAAGCACGTGCCTCCCCCCCCCCCCATAACCTGACTAGCGACATTGCTGCCAATGGGACCTGTAATGTCCTGGGGGAGGGGATGGGATGGCCAAATAAAAATAAACTTGCTGATTATTGTTATTATTTGTAGGGTGAAGGCAAATTTACTAGAGTTGCACACTTTCCCTATCATATAATATACATACTTACAATGAGTAAATGTTTTACTGCACATACCCATAGTTTATGTGTACGCATAAATGACCGTTAGTTATGAGCAAACAATGTTGTGGCCACAGGAACAGATGGCAATGTGGTTGAATTTGATCTGCAAGTTTATGATATGTACATTAGTCAAAGGTAGAGGTATGAGTGTCGATGGGATAATTCAATAATGCAGGGGAAATCTGAGTCACTGTAGATACATATACGGGTCATTGAAAATATTATTCTATATTTGTGAGACTTCTACAGACCACCCAGACACAATGATAATATTGATGAACTAATCATAAAGGAAATATTTAAAGAATGTATAATAGATATAGTTATTCTTGGTGACCTTAATTTATGATAAGTCAATTGGGAAAATATAGTAGGCAGCAATAGAATTGTTTCTAGGTTTTTAAATATTTTGAAGTTAATTTTTTAGTCAATTCATAAATTAGCTAATAAGAGGTGCCAATATACTAGATCTAGTACTTACAAACGATGATCATTTGGTTTATGAACTGACTGTCAGGGAAGTAGTGATGATCATATAATTTGTTTCAACTTAGGAATAGGGAATGTTATAACATGAACAACTATTACTAAGTCTAGACATTTTCATAGTTTGCCTCCCCATATACTTTTCCAACTCATGCTTGTGAAAATATTTAGATTTCTACTATTTCCTCGTGTGTTCAATCATTCCAGAAATCTACCATTCTATTTGTGAAAAGATTTTTTTACATATAACCTACACCCCTGTTTTCTAAGTTTCAAGTGACGACCCCTAGTCCTATTATTATCCTTCAACTTAAAGAAATTTCCAATGTCCAAATTATCTATCCCAGAACAAATTTTTAAAACTTCAATCATATCCCCTCTCACACCTTCTTTTAAGTGAGACCACATTTAACCCATCATTCTATATACATATTCAATGAGCCTCATACAAGGTATCATCATTCTTTTCCCTCCTTCGCACTGATTCTTGCTGGTTGATATGATGTCTAAAATTTGGTGACCATTCCTATTTACAATACTAAAGATGTGGCCTAACATACAAGTTATAAAGTTTAAAGATGACCGCTTTACTTTTATAACTAACATTTCTCTTAATGAAGCCCAACATTTTATTTGTACCCTGTTTAGAATGTTGAAGGAATAGATAGGTCAGGACAGGTTTGGCGCATGAGACAGGGACACCGAACTTACTAGCTTGACTAATAGATTGTGCCCTAGAGAGGAAGTAATTCAATTGATGATTTGGATGGTAGTCTCAATGAGGATGTGGCTGTAAGTTTGAATGGGAATATGCAAGTGAATAAAGTTAGGTTTGAGAAAGTTAGAAATATGAATCTGACTGAAGTGCTTGTGGTAGTAGAGTCTTGTATTGGATATTTAGATAGTAAGTTGAGTGCAAGGAGATGGAATGGCTTAAGTATTTGCTTGCTGGGTGTTGGAATATCATCTGTTTGAGATGTATGAAGGGATGGTGTCTGGTTATGAGACACTTGCATTTGTGAGCATGCATGTGTGAGTGAATGATTTTAAGGTAGTGGGTTCATGCAAGTTACATGAGGGGTATAAGAGGTTGTTTGAAAATGTGAAAGAAAGTAGAATGAAAAGTCTGTATCATGTGTTGTTGTTGTTGTTGTAGCATTGCTACCCAGGAGCAGATGACCTCTACTCCCTCTTACCACTTCTGAGATTAAAGGAGAAAGCCTTTGTTCCTACAGTCAGTTCTGTAGGTCCCCCAGCAACATTACCACAATTAAGTGTGCGAGAAGGAAGGGTGATGTTTGGGATAGGTTTTATGGTAAGAAAGAACTATGTGATGGATTGCATTTGAATAGGGATGGAATAGATGTGTTGTGGAAAGAGTTATGATTGCATCATTAGGTTATTACAGGTGGGAAACTAGACAATATTAGAAGGAAAATTAGAAATGCTAGAATAATACTAAAGGGGAAAATGAGATATACCTAGGAGTGTCTCAAGGTTTAAAGAGCTAAAGTGTTTTTGTTGCAACGCATACAGTCTGAAATAAGTGGGGAGAGCTATTTAGTTATATGATTTTGGAAAAAAGTGTGCATAATAGACTCGTGGGCTCATGAAACCTAATTTAATGAAAGTAGGAACAAATATGAAATAAATGATTGCAGTATGTACATTGAGCATTGGCTGTTAGATTTCGAGGAGGCAAAATTATTTGTATTAAGAGTAGCATACAATCTAATAAAAATCGTATATAGAGTCGCTATTGGTAGATATTAGGGTTATTAAAGCTCAGGGAGTAAGAATAGGAAGATTTTCATAGACCACAGCCCTACTCCATTGCGATAGATAAGGTTATGATTGAGGAAATTAAATGCAGATGCAATTGTGAAACTGTTATACTTGCAGATTTAAATTTATCATCAACTGATTGGGGAAATTTGATAAGTAGGAATTTAGTCAAAGATTTATTGAGTGTTTTCAGGATAACTTCCTTAAGCCGATGGTAAATCGTTCAACTTGTGAAAACAATATACTCAACCTAGTCTTAACCAATCAGGAAGTTTTAGTTGGAGAAGCATAAAGCAGTAGTGATCATCAGATAGGTCGATTTACTCCTGCTAATAAGATAAAAGCATTCTTAGGAATAATATAAAAATTACAAATTTCCACATGGGGAATTATGACTTAACAGCTTATTAGAACAAATTTGACTGACTGGAGGAGTTCAGAGATAGGAATGCTTATGAAATGTGCGATACTGTTAAGCAAGTTTTAAGTATGGTACAGGAGTGATGTATCCCAGAGAGTTGCTTAAGAGAAAAAAACAAAGGATATAGGTATCTTAACCAAGAAAAAGAGAAGGACTTTAAAAAAATTACAAGAATAAAATACTGCATAAACTAAACCACTATAGAAAAGTTAGGAATAATTTTGGAAACAGAGACCATGGTGAAATTAAATTGTGAAGTGAAGAACATAAGAAAGAAGGTGTCTGCAAAAGGCTAATTGATATACTATATGAGTCAGCTCCTGTTCCTATCACCTAGTTCTGTCCCACCTAGCATCCTCATCCATAAATCTTTCCAATATATTCTTAAAACTCGCAAGCATAAACCCATTGCTACCTGTCCTATCCTGTTCGCTAGAAATAAAAACCTTACCTATGTCTCACCTATTATAACCTTTTACCCACTTGAAGACTTCAAGTCCCCCTCGGACTCTTCTTTCTAATATATGAAGATTTAGTCTCTTAAGACTTTCACAATAAATTAAGCTCCTCAACCCATGAATCATCTTAGTCATCCTTCTTTGCACAGACTCGAGCAAAGCCATATCTATCCTATAATATGGTGACCAAAATTGCCCACATATTCAAGATGAGGCCTAATGCATGTCAGATATAGTTTCAGGATGACATCAGCACTCCTATTAGTTACACTCCTCCTAATAAACCCCAATACATAATCTATTAGTTCTATGCCTGAGGTCTGAAGTTACCAGGATACCTAAGTCCTCCCAATTAACCCCAATAATCTATTAGTTCTATGCCTGAGGTCTGAAGTTACCAGGATATCTAAGTCCTCCCAATAAACCCCCAATAATCTATTAGTTCTGTGCCTGAGGTCTGAAGTTACCAGGATACCCAAGTCTCTTTCGCATTCTGACCATCCTAAAACTCTCCCATTCAGTTCATAATTATTCAGTGGATTACACCTACCTATACTAAGTACAATACGCTTATGTTAAATTCGATTTGTCATTTCTCTGCCCATTGGGATAGTATGGTCAATTCATCTTGTAATATCTCTACTTAACTTAGTATCATTGGCAAACTTGCTTAGGTCACTACTTATACCTAAGTCAAGATTATTAATATAAATTAAGAATAACAATGGCCCCCACTTTGCACAAATATAATCCTAACTTGAACACAAGGTCTGAAAGTATTAAGGCTGTAGATGCTCTATATCACCCCAAAAATGTGTCAGAACACACTCACCCTTATGTGCTAAATATCAGCTAGCCAGAGCATTACCTTTTGAAAGGGGTTGAGTTAGATTCAGAATTGGACATGTTCCAATGGTTGGAGGCAGAGCTACAAAATTCTGAACTGACTCCACAACCTTGCAGGACAGTCTTGAGGCTGCATTTCACGTGAAAATTTGAAGCTTTGTGTCATCGCTGGATTCTTTCCATATATCCAACCCCCAACAAGTCCTTTTCTGTTCTCCCTGAATAGAGCACACTCTTGTAACACACCCCTAAACCCTTCCTTGAGGATTGTTTGGTTATACCAGGCTGTATGATACTTTTTGGTTTTGTCCTCGTCTGTGAGAGCTTTCCATGCACTACCTGTCTCATTACCAGGACAGTGAGGGTCACTACTGTCTGTCTCTGGTGCTTGGAGTAGGCTCTTGCTCACCAGTTTGTGGTGTCATATAGTTCTTGGAGCTGGGCTCTCTCTATACTTTATTTAGTTGGGTTTTTTTTTATTTTGCATGCTTGAGACCCTAAGGATGGCAGACCTCTTGTTTTTTGTTTTTTCCTGTTAATTCTGGTATTTTATTTGTTATTTGCTATTTAAATTAACATATCGTTGTTTTCCTTTATTCATTGGCTGGCATTAGTAAAATTGAAATATTTTTAAGTACAGTTGCATTTATTTATCTAACTATGCAAATTACTATCTTCCCTTTCTACGGTGAAAGGTTCGGTTATAATATAAGCCTGATTGCATTTGGCAAATGTGAGCCCTGGACCCTCTCTTTCTATACTTCAGAGCCAAAGCGGCGTCATTGGAAGAGGAACTGCGTTACTCGGGCTTTATGAAAATTTCACTCGATGACAAGAATTTGCAGCTAAGAAGAAAGCTCCATCAGAGTGAAGGGGAAATAAATTCCAAACGAGCTCAAATTATTAGACTTAGTGTTAGAATTGAAGAGTTATTAAATTCAAATGGTGACGAACAAGGTTAGTTATTTAAAGAAAACCTTTGATTTTCGGGTTTTGTTTTGAACTTGTACATTGTGATCCAGAGCACTTCAAACTAAATTTCAAATAGTTTAGCATTTGATCCTTGAGTTTTTAGTTTTATTAAATATTTTGCATTCCCTGCAGGGGAGAGTACCCCGTATAACCTCTTACGTGGGGTACCCGGATGAGCTACACATTCCCCCAGCCTGAGTGCACATTAGGGAAACCATGTCACTGGGTTGACCGGGACTCTGTTAGGGCCTGGGAAAGTTGTTTGGTGGGCTTTTCCCTCAGTCCCCTAGACCTAAGGGTGCGATGGATGCCCCCTCACCCCCTTCTCTGGAGGCGCCCTCAGGCAACTCCATCCCCCTGACAGCACCATTCCTACTTTACTATTACAGGGGACTGCCAAGAGAGCAGGCCGGCGGCTCAATAGATCCAACCACCTTAAGGAAGCAAGAAATAGCAGGGCCCGCTTGTCTGTGCCTCATACACTCTTTTATTTACAGTTTGCAAGTCATCAGAAAGCCCCCCCTCCCCCATCCATCTGCACTGATGGATGGAGGTCGTTTCGCTTGCCAGAAATGACATGACAAAAAGTACCTCAAGTGGGATCTGCAATTCCTTAGTAGGGAGGGGGGGGGGGCTGAGATGGACATGGTCCCGGAAGTGACACAGCCCTAGATGGCAGGATCTTCCATGGGGTCTACTGGGCACTGCATCTGTCTTCACGGCCGAGAGGTTGCAATACACCACTCAGTAAGGGCGATAACGCATGGTGCCCATTTCAGAGACTGGATTATGATATTTAACGACTTATAAAGCGCCTGAGTACTCTAGGGGCATTGAAATCTCCACACCCTCTGGTTCGCGGTATACGTGGCAGCAATGTTGATGTCGAGATTATCTTCTACTTGGTTCCTGGACATGTGGGAAATGAGGATGTCAAAGACTCCGCGAGGAGTGGGCGACCAGACCAGCGTTTCGCTCTTACTCACCCGACTACATGGCAGGGATTAGGGCAGCCCTCTCAGCTCCTTGGCAAAGAAGATGTGAGACGGTTGAGGGGAACTTAAATCAGCGTGCCATTGCGCCGCGACTGCTCACATGGACCTACTCCCCCAATGCCGCGAAGGCTTCAGGTTGCTTTCTGTCGTCTCCGAATGGGACGCACCGCTATTTGATGGAGCGCTTTCCTGTGCCTTACCTTGACGAATGGGTTGTTCCCCAGGCTGTTCGGCATATTGTTGTTGAATCTCCCAGTCTGAGTGATCTCCGCGCACGTTACCTGGTGTCTCGGTACCGGGACGAGCGGGGGCTCGCTACCACTTGTCCCTTTTATTTGGCTCTCTTGTAGTTTGCATGTTCCTGCGCCAGGGGCCGTGCCCCCCCCCCCCTCCCTCGCTGCTTATTCTTATTTTATTGTTTAGTTCTAGGCTAGCATTTTAATGACGGTGACTTATTCCCTTGAAGTCAGACCCTACTTTCTTTTTTTATTCACATGTCTAGTTGTTAGCCCCTGTTTGGTTAATTTTAAAAAAGTAGAAACCCGTAAGTGTTGCTCTTAAACTCATTTTTAGGGAAGGCAGAACTTAGAAAGGAGGCTCCGGCACCTGTACTCATTGAACGACTTCCAGTGAGCAAAGAAGACAAGGAGCAATGTTCTTCAAAACCAAAATGCATCTTGAAAGAAAAGTACATTGCAGTTGGGAAGAATTCCGACGTTTCAAGTAAGATTTCTCTCTTGATTTTGTTTGCCTGTACCAGTAAACGCCCAGCAGGCAAGGTTGTGTTTTTTCAACTCGCCCCACCTTGTAGAGAAAAAGAATAAGAATTGTAGAGTTGTCAATCATTTTCAATTGGAAATGACACAGCCACCTCACTTGGATGTATTCCACGTGAGGTTAAGTCGCAATAGAACTTCCACTTCCTAGCTATTGCAATAGCGGCGAGACTAGGGGTGCTAGAAAAATCCCATATCATGCAACACCATCTTTCCACTCTAACGTGGTCCCTCAGGACAGTCTCACAGAAAACATATCACTACTTAATTGTGTTTGTTGCCCTGGTTCTGTATCCTTCCGCGACGGCCTTTTGCTTCTGGTTAGCCAATCGTATACAAGATTGGGCATGACGCCACAGACTGTGAGACAACCTCGGAGTGACGCATCGTGGAGTCATTTAGTTTACTCCGAACAGTGAGTGTGATTAGTCAACTAACATTTGGTAGCAGAGAAAGATTATGGCTCGGGGCTCCGGATGACTCGCAAGGAAAGGAGGGACCTCCTCTCCCGACTGCTACCCCTTTGACAGCCAAGACTTTCTCTATTTCAGAGAAGGATCTTGCTGAGGCCGGTCCATCGGACCTAAGGGCTCTTTCCAGTGGTGGAGAGAAGCGAGTTCATTTCCGACCCTCTCCTAAAAAGAAAAGAAATAAGAAAAAGACTAAGGGTTCCTCTCCCTCCGCGGGATATCCGGGGACGGACGGGTCCGCTGCCGCTTCAGCAAACGAGCAAGATCGGCACGTCCGGCCCCGATGCTCGCCTGGGTGGGGATGCCCAGGCAAAGACCAAACCGCAAGTGCGCCGAGCGGGGCTTCGCATTCATACTACCCGGCGTTTTTGAGCCTACGGGCTTCAAACGCTTTCTGGTTATTCGCTCTACTGGGGGCAGCATGTTGGCCAAGTGCAGCATGTTTCCTCAGAGGAGAACACCAGCTAGCGTGATTGGTAGAGAGCCGAAGATAACCAGTTTCTCGGATGGGAGCCTGCCTTCTGGCGAATGCGTCGGATCCCTCCGAGGCGGCCATGATTAGTGCCCTTCGGCACTCCATGGCACGCTGGTCAGTGTGACGCCGCACTCTACTATGAACCTCGTTAAAGGAGTGGCTTACGCGAGGAAACTCGTGGAGAACTCCATAAAAGACCACCCCGTAAAGGGCGCGGCGATTTGCCATCCTGGCCGCCGTGCTGACGGGATCCATCGCTCCGTCCGGCCCCAGCTTAGCCCCTCTTCCTTCCTTCGGATAGCCTGTATTTCTTCCCTGCTTCGTCGCTTTTCATACAACCTCTCCCACAACTTTCAATGGTCAGCCTCTAATTTCACAGGGTAGATGCTGACCTTCTTCTCAAGCCAACCGTCCCGGATCGGGGCTGAGGGGGGAGGGGACAACGTTCCCTAACCCCTGAGCTTGGTTCGGAATGGGTTTTTTTTAACAACCTGCTTAATCCCCACCCATACCTTCCTCACATCCCTTTTCCTTTCTTCTTCACCCTCAGTTTTACGCCGCGTCTAAGGTGGAGCCGCCATGCCGATGGACTGCCAGGCCACCAGGCGGGAGGGCTGGTCCCAAATGGCGGCGCCTGGCTCTGCCAGGCCTGTAAGCACGTCTTGCAGTGCGGGCAACTGCGAGAGGTGGTGAGCTATTGCGTCCCGTATAAAAAAGAGGGTCACCATGCCCATGTATGCAAATATTAAAAAAAAAACATCTCTCCCCATTCGCCCTTGTACAGCGACGGAGCCGCCCTCGGGCAGCTCCACCGAAAAATAGAGGTCCCCCCCTCCCCTGTGCTTGCGCAGGGGACCCTCCATATTTCTTTAACCGGAGAGGAGGCTTACTCCTCTCCTACGCCTACGGGTGAAGGGGACTCCCCCTCACCCCCTTCTCTGGAGGTGCTTTCGGGCACCTCCCTATTTCCAGCGGCAGTCCCTCCTTTTCTTTCTAAGGGGACTCAAAATAGCCAGCAGGCAGCCCATTGCCGACCGCCCCTCGTGTAAGCGGCTCGGTAGGGCAAACCCCCTTTGGGGGGAGAGGGAAGCCACGCCCCTTCGGTCACTTCCCTCAAAAGTTTTGCTGGCAAGAATTTTATACATTGCCGGGGTCAAGGTCTGTGCCTCCCCACATAAGACTGGCGACACTGCCAAGGGGACCTGCGATGTCCTGGGAGGGGATGGCCAACTGAAGGCCCCTCCTGTGATAGACATGGTCCTTGAGGAAACCCAGCCTCAGACGGTAGGGCCTTCCATGGGGGGGAATCCGGGCTCGGTGCCAAACACCGAACCCGAATCCGCCCCTATGCAAGGTCCTCCTCAAACGGCTATGGTTTCTGAGGCAGTACAAGGAGGGAAGGGATCTCCGCCGCACAGTGCCCCTGCGACCACCAGGACCTTCTCCATTTCGGAGAAGGACCTGGTTGAGGCCGGTCCATCTGGCCTAGGGGCTTCTGCCGGCGGAGGTGAGAAGCGGGTTCATTCCCCGCCCTCCTCTCCAAAAAAGACTAAGACAAAGTAGACTCGGGGCTCCTCTCCATCCGCGGGGGCTGCGGGAACGGATGGGTCTGCTGCCACTTTGGCAAGCGACCAAGCCAAGATCGGCCCCTCTGCCCCCGAATATGACAAAGACCAAAAGTGCGCAGGGCGGAGCCTCGATAACATCGGGGCCCTTGATTCAGAGGTTACCTGGCGTTTTCGAGCCCGCTGGCTTCAAACGCTTCCTCGTCATTCGCTCCACTGATGGCAGCATGTTGGCCAAGGGCAAACATGATCCATCAGAGGAGAGCATTAGCTTTTGTAATTGATAGAGAGCCGAAGGTGACCCGTTTCTCGGACGGGAGCCTTCTGGCGAATGCGGCGAATCCCGCCGAGGTGGCCAAGATAAGTGCTCTTCGGACACTTCAGGGCACCCCGGTGAGTGTGACGCCGCACTCTACCATGAACTTTGTGAAAGGAGTAGTTTATGCGAGGGAACTCGTTGACTACTCCATAGAGGACATCACCTTAGAGCTGGCCGACCATGGGGCGGTCACGATCGAACGTGTGATGAGAAAACAGGGAGGGGTCTCGAGTCCCACCCATACACTCTTCGTCACGTTCGACTGTGACAAGCTCCCTGATTCGGTGCGTGCCGGCTGGTACCGCTACCGCGTGAAGGCATTCGTGCCACTGCCGCGGCGGTGCTATTACTGTCACCGCTTGGGCCATACGAATCGTTCTTGTAGACGTGCAAAGTCGGGGTCACCCGAAGTCTGTGTAAATTGCTCCAAGGCCGCACACGATAAGTCTAAATCATGTGTGGCCAAGTGTGTCAATTGCGGAGAGCCGCAACCCGCTGCTTCGAAGCAATGTGGTGCTTATCTGCTTGAGAAAGAAATCCTGGCCGTTCAGGCCCAGGATCGACTCTCATTCCGCGAGGCTAAGGACTTGGTCCTGGCGCACCCGGCTCTGCCTGGGACGTCATATGCCTCAATAGTTAGAAAGGCACCCTCTGCTCCTGGCCGATCCAGGCCAACGAGCACGGTTGTTTCCGCGCCCATTCGGAGCCCTTCTGTGGGCTCTACTCAACCCGAGAGTTTCCCTGGTAAAGCTGGCGGCAAAAAGGGTTCACAGCCAGCCCCAGCTAAAACCAGGGCTCCCCCCCTCTTCCCCCAGCGTGACCGTTTCCCGTAAGGCGAAACGGCCACGCGCCTCCACCGAGTCGTTAGACTTACAGGAGGCAAACCCCTGAAGTTGGTCGCTAGGCCATCTTCCGGGGTTCCTAAAGCTGTCCCCCGAAAGGAGGACAGCAACAAAAGTGCTTCGGCTCCTTCACCCACGCCTAGAGGTGGAGCGAGTGGCTCGGAGACGGTGATTCCTCGAAAAGAGGGCCCCCCGCCGCCGAAGCCGCAACGTCCGCCTAAGGTTTCGAGGCGGAGGGAGGAAAAGACTCGCATTGTGAGCCCAGCTCCCTCAATAAGTCTTCGAAGGCGACAGCGCCTTCAGCGCTTTGTCCGGCCAACAGCGCCTGGGGTTCTGCCTCCGGGAAGCGTACGGCCATTCCCGTGTGGGTCTTCTGTTCGAGGAGGGCCCCCGCGTCTCCTCCGAGCTAGGCCTGGAGGGCATATTCCTTCAATGGAATTGCCGTGGACTCCGGGCCAACTGGGAGGAGCTGCGGAGGCTCGTCTCGTCCCGTTCCCCGTTAGCTATTTTTTTGCAGGAGACCATGCTAGGCGCGTGCCCCCTGCCCTTCCTCCCGGGGTATAAGGGTTTTGCGACCCCACCACCACGGGATGGCCGGGCTGGAGGATGCGCGGTTTACACCCGGCATGATGTCTCCGTTCTTCCTTTCTCTTTAGATAGCTCCTTTCAGGCAGTGGCTGTGCAGCTGCACCTGGATAGCAGGTATACTATCATTTCTGCGTACATTCCACCGTCCGCTGACTTCGACGCGGGGGACTTCCACCGCGTCGTGGCACGGTTGCCGAGGCCCTTTCTCTTGCTTGGAGATCTGAACGGCAGGCATCCTCTCTGGGAAGATTACTCAATAAATCCCAGGGGACAAGTCCTTGCCGATCTGATCGAGAGCTTGAGATAGGTGTCCTAAATGTGGATGAGTTTACGCATCACTGTCCGAAGAACCGCTTCATTTTCTTGCCTTGATCTATCTTTGTGCTCTTCGGATGCACAGCCTGATTTTGATTGGGGGGGTGGTCGATGACCTCCATGGTAGTGATCACTTTCCTATTCAAATATCATTTTCAGGGCAACTGCCGCCTGAGAGCCCACCTCGGTGGTGCTTAGCCCGGGCGCGGTGGCCTGCATTTCAGGAAATGACTGAATTCTCTATCTCAGTCGAGGAGTTTAGGTCGGTAGATGAGGCCGTTGAGTTCTTTTCCGGCAACCTCATCACCGTGGGCCTGACTACTATTCCTAGGACGTCTGGCCGTTTTGCATGCTGACCACTCCCGTGGTGGTCGGCCGAGTGTGAGACGGCCCTCAAACAGAAGCGTTATGCCTACAAGCGCCGCCCGAACGATTTCACTGTCGCTGAATTTCGTCGGTCTAGGGCTAGGTTCCGGTATATTTCGAAGCACGCCCGCCGTTCTTCTTGGCGGGCATACGTGTCTTCACTTAACGGGAAGACCCCTTTAGCAGAGGTGTGGAAGCGAGTCAAAAGGATTCGGGGCAAGTTCTCGCAGGACCTTCCTCCCGTTCTCCAGGAGAATGGGACCGCAATCCCGGACCCCGCGTCTGTAGCGAAATCCTTAGCGACCGCTTTCTCTAGCCGGGATGCTGCTCCGCCAGCATTCAATGCACGTCGTGATGTCGCGGAAGGCCGCCGGCTGGACTTTACCTCCAGAGGTAGAGAACCCTTCAACGACAAGTTTACTGTGAGTGAGTTGCGCTCCGCTCTCGCTTCGTGCGCGGACACCGCCCATGGTCCGGACGATTTCCCGTACGCCATGCTTCGACACCTGGGTGAGCGAGGCATGGACTTTTTGTTAGATTTGTTCAACAGGATCTGGGTGGAGGGTCTTCTCCCAGACACCTAGCGAATCGCTACTGTGCTCGCCTTTCGCAAACCGGGGAGAGATCACTCTACTCCGACCGGTTTCCGCCCAATCTCTCTAACCTCTTGCGTGTGCAAGTTGATGGAGAAATTGGTAAATGTTAGATTAGCCTTTTTCATGTACAGCGGAGGCCATCTGTCTTCTGCACAGTGCGGCTTCCGCAAGTTCCACTCCCCGTCGGATGCTCTGCTCCGACTGGAAAATGCCGTCTGCGAGTCTTTCCTTCGTAGATAGCACTACGCCACGGTGTTTTTCGATATGGAGAAGGCCTATGATACCGCATGGCGATACGGTATCATGGAGACTCTCCACACGATGGGGGTGAGGGGACGCCTTCCAATGTTTATATCTGAATTTTTGCCTGATCGTCGATTCCGCGTACGGGTGGGGGGAGCCCTCTCCGGCCCAAAGGAGCAGGAAGAGAGTGTCTTCAGTGTCACACTCTTTGCCCTGAGCAACAACGCCTCCATTCGGTGCTGCCGGAAGATGTTCTCGCTACGCTCGACGTGGATGATCTTTCAATCTATTTTGGCGTGGCCCAGATGCCAACTCTAGAGCGTCGACTACAACAGGCATTGAACTGCGTCTCTCGTTTTCCGAAGCGGACAGGTTTCTGTTTTCCTTGTCCAAGACTAAGGTGGAGCACTTCTGCCGCTATCCACGGCTCCACTCTGACCCAGACTTGGTTCTTAATGGGGTACACCTGGAAGTGGTTGAATCGCACCGTTTCCTTGTTCTTGTATTTGACCGACGCCTCAACTGGGAGGCTCATATTCGTAGCCTTAGGGTCTGTTGTACCCGCGCCATGGATATTTTCCGTTCGGTGACGTGCAGCGCTTGGGGCGCTGATAGAGCTACCTGCTTACTTTTTTATCGATCCTTTGTTCGTTCGAAGCTCAACTACGGATGCGAGTTTTATGCATCCCCAGCCGAGCCTGTACTGCGGCAGGTGGACTCAAGCCACCACACCGGCCTTAGCCTGGTGACCGGTGCCTTCCGCACCTCCCCCATTGAAAGCCTACTAGTCGATGCTGGGGAGATGCCACTCGCTCTACGCCGTGTACAGTGCATTATTCGCCTGTACGCGCGAGCCCGGCGCCTCCCTCAGTCGCCAACAGCTCTCTGCATCCGCAGCTGATTTCGACAGTGCCTATGCCGCTGAGAGACGCCATTCATACCCTAAGCCCTTTGGGTTTAGGGCCGGGAAACTCCTTCGAGAGCTAGGTATATCTCTTGTGCCGGTGGCGCCCCTTGTTCTGCCCAGGACGCCACCCTGGAGATTACCACATTTGGTTATTTGTCACCACGCCTCTGCTCACAAAGCGCCCTTAGTGCTCTCGGGGCATTGGAATCTCCGCATACCCTGGTTCACGATATTCGTGACGCCACGGTTTTCGCGACCCGGGCGGATATCGAGATTATCTTCTGCTGGGTTCCTGGACATGTAGGAATTGCGGGGAATGAGGGCGCCAAAGAGTCCGCGAGGTCTCTTTGACCGGACCAGCGTTTCGCTTTTTCTCACACCGACTACATGGCAAGAATACCTGCTGCTTGGCAAAGAAGATGGGAGACGGTCGAAGGGAACTTAAAGTTGCTGCCATTGCGCCTCGACTGTTCCCATGGACCTATCCCCCACTGCCCCGACGGCTTCACGTCGCCTTTTGTCGTCTCCGAATCCGGCACACTCGTGTGACGCATCGCCATTTGATGGAGTGCTCGCCTGCGCCCTATTGTAACGACTGCGTCGTGCCCCAGACTGTTCGGCACATTCTTGTCGAATGTCCCAGTCTGGGTGATCTTCGCGCACTTTACCTGTCCCAGTACCGGGATGGGGGGAGGGGGTCGTTACCGCCTCTCCCTTGTCGTCGGGACGAGTTCGTGCACACCGACCTGTGGACTTTTAGACTTTTTGTAGGAGGCCGGCCTTCTCCCCGTTATTTAATATTCAACTACGGATCGCGGTCTTCTTCGGCGGCGGAGGGCGGGCCTTTCCCCGTCGACAAAGCTCGCTCTATATTTTTGCTTGTTTTGTTTTTTGTTTTTTTTTAATTTGGCTTTTAATATAGCCTAGATTTAGGCTAGTTTGAGTACGGCGACTTATGCCCTAGAAGGCAGTCGCCAGATGAGATATATAAAAAAAAAAATGCTCCATGCACAGTGCATGATACGTGTTTACGCCCGAGCCCGGTGCCTCCTTCACTCACCAACGGCTTTTACTGCATACACAGCCGATCTTGACGCTGCCTATACTGCCGAGAGACGCCAGTCATAACTTAAGCCCTTTGAGAGCTCGGTGTTGCTCTCAGGAGGTGGCGCCCATGGGTATGCATAGGACACCCTGCAGGGTACATACACCTTTGCCTTTTTTCGCCACGCCTCTTCTCCCATGTTTCTAGAACGATCTTGAGTATTGCGTTCGGCCTTTTTGGAGGACACTTCGTGTCACGTTAGATCAGTGCGAGTGTAGACGATGGCTCCAAGTCCCACGAGGGGGTCGGCTTTAACGCCGTATCCACTGTTTGAAGTCAGCGAGGCTCTACCTGGCGCTGCGTCTGTCTTTGCGGGCAAGCTGATTGCAATATACCGCTCTGTTACGACAGACAACGCGTCGTGTCAGGTTCGAAGACCGGATTGGGATCTTTAACGACTCTCAAAGTGACTTGAGGGCTCTTGAGGCCTTGGAATCTCAACACCCTCTGGTGTGCAGTATCCGTGATGCCACGGTTGCCTCGAGCCCGGCGGATGTTGAGATTATCTTCTGCTTGGTTTCTGGATATGTGAGAATTGTGTGGAATGAGGGCGTCAAAGACTCCGCGAGGAGTGGGCGACCAGCAAGCTTTTTGCTCTTCCTCACATCGACTATATGGCAGGAATGAGGGCTGTCTGGCAAAGAAGATAGGAGACGGCCAAGGGGAACTGTTCCATTTTGGGTGACCGCGCACTTTACCGCTTGTCTCTTGTACTTGCGACTGGTTCGTGCACATAGATTGTTGACTATCTGACTTTTTGGAGGAGGCTGGCGGCCTTCCTCCATTTTATTTGAATCTCTGTTGTAGGTCGCATGTTCCTTTGGCATGGGGAGGCTGTCCTGGCTACGATGGCGGAGCGTGCTTTTGTTTCTTAGTTTTTTTGTCTTTTGCGACTTATTCCAAAGTAGGCAGTTGCAAGGTTGCCGATAAATTTAATAATAATTATTTTTGTCTTTTTTCCCCATTTTCTGTTCTGGATTGTCACTTTGGGGTTTTTTCATGTAGCCTATGGATATGGTACCTTTTGTAGTGTTGGCGACTATGCCTTTGGTGGCAATGGCCAGATGTGAACCTTAGGAAAAAGAATCCTTTACCATTTTCATGGTTCTTATCCACACACCAACCCATTTAACTTAGTAAAGCACATTCATCTCAGATAATAATTTATCACATTCCCGTTTCTCAAGAAAAAAAAATATCCGATGCATTTGTCACTGTTCCATCTTTTCTGTTTTGGCTTCTCACTCTTCTTCTCACCAAATGAATGTGTCTATGTTTAATCAATTTGCCCCGGCTAAAAATAACCAAAATTGGTGGCAAAGCAAAACAATATTGAGCAGCAAGGTCCACCTTGTGAAAACCCTCTTATACACTTGTGTACAGATGGAAGCCGAAACGTTAAAATCTCTCTACATTGTTACTAATACAAAAATTTCCCCATTTCTATAGAGAAGAAAGTTTGATTTTTCTTCCTTTTTTTTCAGATGAATCCATCGTTGAATCGCAGTCATCTTCTAAGCAAACTGATAACCTGAAAGATGATTTAGACAAAGAAAACAAGCATCCAGATTCCATTCGAAGAAATTTGCAAAAACCACCTCATGAGGGCAAGAAAGTTAATTTCGGCGTCCCTGAGAAGAAAGAAGTGAGTGAAAAAATTCGAAGCCTTGCAGTATTGCCGGGAGGGATTTGGTGTCTGTGATTGATTCTAAATCGGTACTTTAGGGATAAGTTATGCATAGTAAGTTCTGTGGATTGTCCCTTGATGGAATACGAATACCACTACAATAGCTGCTTTGGTTCTTAGGCGGCAGCTAACATAAATTGCATCCCTGCGTAAAATGAATGGAAATTTTGGGGTTGGTTACCAGTTCTCAGTTAATTCCGTAAAAGCTTTAAATGATAATGGGTTAGGGTGGGTAATACGTCTCCCTAGCTTGCCGTTTATGCCTCTTTTTTTTCTTTCTCAAAGTTCTATGTATTTTCAACTCTCTTATGATCGTGTGCATGTTCACTAAGGGGATGAATGTTATTGTGTATGAGTATGAATGCGAGACATTGAGAGAGGGTCATTGTGTTTGTGTATCAAGCGTTTAGCATTATACTTTGGTGTTTGTAGAATTGTAAAAGAAAAAAAAGTACTTGTTTTTTGGTGTGGGCTTTACCACGGAATTGTCATTGTTTGGGGAGGCATTTCTTAGCAGCGATCCCATTCGAATCGGGACCAGGGCTCCATCTGGCCACCTAGCGCAACCGATGCGACTCCACTCGCTCAGGCGGCAGCCCAATCCTGAAAAAAATGTGTTGTTGCTTTGCTCCCAAGAAGCAGATGACATCTCTGCTCCCTCCCACCGCCAGGGGGATTAAAGGGGAAAGCTTTGATCCTACACCCATTGCTGTAGGGAGAAATCCTTTGATCCTAGAGCCTGTGCTGTAAGCCAGGTCACGTTACTACAATTAAGTGGGGGCTGGGATTTCTGTGAGACTGTCCTGAAGGACCAGGCTAGAGTGGAAGGAGGCTGTTGCACGCTCTGGGAACTTTATAACCCCATACAACAACTAGGAAGTGGAAATTCAATTGCAACTTAACCCCACACAAAATACATCCAAGTGAGGTGTTTGTGTCATATCTACCTGGAAATGGCTGACCACTACAACTCGTTTCCCTTACCCTACAGTGTGGCTAGAGTTTAGAAAGCACAGCCGCGGCTGATTCGAATAAGACTTAGTGAGATACTTTGCCGCTATTAGAGTTCGGGGAGTTGTGAAGGATGAAAAGGGGTAAGAATGTTCAAAGAGGTGTATTGTTGTGATGAAAGCTGGCTAAATTGGGGTTATGTAGTGCCATTCGTATTTTGGCCAGAGGTGGGCCTCCCGACCTCTGGTACCCCCGTGTCAGAAACTGGTGGGTTTTTAACACCAACCAGCGACTAAATAGGAACTTTTGTCACCCCTTAGTAAGGAGGACTCGTTCTGCGCCAGGGGTATGTGGACACAACTACCCATTCGCAAGATTCCTTTGAACAAAGCGGGAGAATGATCCGCTGTGAAGACAGGAGCAGAAAGATAGCGGTGTTGTGATTGGCTGGGTATATGATGACCAATGTAAGATCTACCTATCCCCGCGGTCGTAAGCGCAGCACGTCCACCACTCGGCGGCCAAACCTCTATTTGCGCTGACGTTTGTGTCTGCTTTTGTTGGGATTGAACCCGACACCTTGACGCTAGAAAAGACATGCGGCATCCACGAGACTAGTGAGAGCTAATTAAAACATTTTTCTCAATGGATCTGTCAGATTAAATGCCTTAAGAGTAGAGAGGATGCACAGACACATGCAAGAAGAAAATAGATACTCACAGTTTTATAACATCTTTTTTATCTCACTATTTTTCCATTATTATGTATGACTAGTATTATTTTCATAATTTAATATTGTGTAATTATTAAACGCCTAAAAACCAAAATTCAAAGGAAATTTCAGAATTTCAAAGATGATGGATTGTTGGTTAATCTAAGGGTGGACTGTCCCAAGGACATTTTGTTAGGAATCTTAGAATACCCATTTCCTCCATTAATGGAATGACAATTTGTTAGGAATCTTGGAATACCCCTTTCCTCTCTTAATGGAATTATAGGTCAGTTTTTTAGAAAAATGGTAAAATATCGCCAGTCAGGAACTGGTTCTCCAGAGCCTTCTGAAAGATATCTTTGTGCTGTTCAATGATCCATAGAAAACAACCTTCGGTTAAAAGCTCCTGAAGGGGCAGAAAGATTACAAATTAGTCCAAAAACAGCAGTAAATTATCTGCACTCTTGTATATTATGGACGTGCAACCAGGAAGCCGCCTGTAGCTATGACCAATATTAAGAAGAGAGTTGAGTGAGCTGAAGAAATAAGCAAAGAGCTTTTGCATTTTTGGCACAGCATAATCTTTTCTAATGAATAAAGGTTCGCTCAATTTTCAAACAATGGAAGAGTATGGGTTTGAAGATTGCCCCATCAGGAGGTTGAAGTAAACAGGTTGCAACCAATGGGTAAATATGGTGGCTTTTCTGTTATGATGTGGGAAGCAATTTGGAATGATGGAAAGTCAAAGTTTGTTGAGCATGACGGCAATATCAACTTGGAAAAATATACTTCCGTTTTTAAAGAAGGACTTCTACCCACTGTTTCCAAATGTTCAGCTTGAAAAAGAAAGGCGTGGAAGATTGTGCTCCCTGTCATACTGTAAAAAGACAAACGAATGTGAGCATCAAACGACTTCTTTGGCCCAGTCGGTCCCTTCACACTAACCCAATAGACATGTGTGGAGAATACTAGACAAGACTGAAGAAAAAGTAAAACAAAAAAACAGGAAGACAGACAGAATTTCTAAATGTCATACGCCGAACATGGTCGGAAATGCCACAAGTTGTAACTTATACTTGCTAGCCCCTACCTCTCTTCTGTGTAGTAGGCATCACCAAGGAAGGTCATCACTCTCCCTGTGTGCGTCCACAGGTCCATAAGAGAGTAGATATTGTGAGAGGTTTGGGCAGTCTATGAGTAGGTGTTCGAGGTCGGCTTTGGTTGCATGTTGGAGTGGGGGCAGGGTTTATTCTGTGTTTGTATTGTTGGAGTATAGTCAGGGTTGGCAAAAAAGCCCAACAAAACCCGGGTTTTTACAAAAAAACAAAAGCTACCATTATTAGAATAACATAGAAAAAGAATAGCTATCTCTATTTTTATATAATATTAATAATTAATCAGCTTAATAATTCTATAGTAAGAAAAGATCACAGTAACAGATCACTGATAGAGAATTGTGGGTACCCATGATAGCCATAACCTGTAGAAGGAGAGATGACTTATTATGAGTCAGGATCAGAGAAATAATCTTAATTTGATACCTATTTGGTGAAATTATAAACATAAATATGAATTTTGAATAAAATAATAAGTAGCATTCATTTCTTGAAAAAAAGTGAAATTTTGAAAGAAAAAAAAAACAAACCAGGGTTTTTTTCAAATTTCACTTAAAAAGGCAAAAAAAAAAACCGTTAATAAAACCCCAGTTTTTTTGATTTGCCAACCCTGAGTATAGTGGAGTGTCCTGACCTGAGTTGCGATAGGATTATTGTGTGTTTTCTATGTAATGATTTCTTTGGTTTATTAGGGAAAGGGGGCTCATTTAGGGTGCTATTTGGTGGTATTGCGTTGAAGTATCTTTGGGTGAAAGTAGTGTAGAGCTGTTGGAAGTAGTGCGCTTGGGGCTTCTTTCTTGTGTCTGGGTGGTAGGGGTCTTTGCTGTCAGATGGTGATTGGGGTTAGAAGTGGTCAGTGCTGCGCTGGAAATGTTAATCTACAATCATGTCTAGCTGTATTTTGATTGGGAGTATTTTTATTTTAGTGTGTAGGTGTTGGATGGGTGTGTTGCGTGTACATTCTGTGATAGTTCTAAATGCCTGGTTCTGTGTGGTTTGAAGTATATTCACGAGACATGGCTGCGGTTGGATGCCATGCTGGTGGTGCTGCATAGTTGAGTTGTAATTTCAGACCTTATTAAAACTATGCCATAGGCGAGTTACAGCTGTTAAAGAGAAGTCTATTAAGTATTAATAATGTCATTTGATTACTCAAAATGTAGTTCATTATTTAAATTTACAAATTAAGGTATTTCAGTAATTAAACGGGTCTTGATTTACTTTTTGAATGTCACTATTTCGATCATCGTCACAGCCACACTTACTTTCCCTATACTCCTACAAATCTTGAGTCACGTTATTTATCTACTCAGAAGCTTCATAAGTATAGGATTAGTCCGCCCCTTGTACCTCTCGCTAGCATAGTGGATACGGCGTTGGACTTCTAGCGTCGAGGCGCAAGTTAAAACCCAACGAGCGGGAAGACATTCAGCTGCGTCACGATGATGGCTGCCCCTTTGTGGATATGCTCAACTTAACACGGGATTGGGGGTGGTATTTGTTCCTGTGAGGGTACGCATATTCAAATAACCCGACAGGGACTACTCTTGTCCTCTATAGAGGTGCTCTTACTCACATAGTCCTAATGCGCAACCACGTAGGGTTCTATGCTCTCTGGTTGCCATCAAAACAATACTACCCCCCTACCCTACCCCCGTGAGAACCAACCACTGGTCCTTTCGAATTTGCCACTGATTTTCAGCTTTTCACTCTCCGACCCCAGGGTATTTTTACTCCCCACCATACTCGCCTCCTCGCGGGAATATTGATGCCGTCACCCCACAAGCCCTGTGGGGTGAGGGGACATGGGAGAATCGGTTTTACCACAATAACCCTTTCCGTGCGTGTAATGGGCTGACCACCTACCTCCCTCTGGCCGTTCTCCGGTGCATAAGGCTGTACTGCTTGTGGCGGGCGGCCTTTACTCCCTTTTGGCGATGAGGCCAACTAAAAGTCCTAGGTCCCGCCTCTGGCTCTGCCACAACAGATCTTAAGATCCTGGCCGTCCTGTCGAGGATTACTGCATTCACTAAGGATATCTGCCTTTCTGGCTGCCTAGTTGGTACCTGCAACCTTTGGGGAAAGATCGACCACTGGTTAGCATCTGGTTCCTGTCCTAGGTTACCTACACAATTCTTTAACGCACCCAGGGCGGACCCCTGTAAAGTCCTAAAACGCGAGGCGGGATATATCCCGCCAGCCCCCCTTTTTTCTTTTTCAATGGTCGCTCTCAATCCTCGCCCGACCTTTGTGTTTGGTCGGATGAGGAACAATACAACTCTGACGCGATTTGCCTTCCTGGCCGCAGTGCTGACGGGACTCAGCGCCCCAGCTTAGCCTCTTCTCCTTTCTGACACCCTGTTTTCTTACCCCGATTGCTCATTTTTCATACAACTTCCACAACTTTCTCTGGTCGGCCTCTAATTTTACAGGGTAGACACCGACCAGCTTCCTCTAAGCGAACCATCACGAACAGAGGCTAAGGGAAAAGGGGACAACGCCCCCTGGGTTCCTGGACAGTTTGGAATTGCGGGGAATGAGGGCGCTAAGGATTCCGCGAGGATTGGGCGACCAGACCAGCGTTTCGCTCTTCCTCACACCGATTACATTGCAGGAATCCGGGCTGTTTGGCAAAGAAGATGGAGACGGCCCAGTGGAACTTAAAGTTCCGTGCCATTGCGCCGCGACTGTTCCCATGCCCCCTCCCCCAATGCCGCGACGGCCTCAGGTTGATTTCTGTCATATCCATATTGGACGCACCGCCATTTGATAGAGAGCTCGCCTGCACTTTATTGCGACGACTGTGTTGTCTCCCAGACTGTTCGCCATGTTCTTGTTTAATGTCCCAGTCTGGGTGATCGCGCTTCTTAGGTATCCCGCTACCGGGACGAGCGGTGTTTCTGCCGCTTGCTTGCGGACTATATGACTTTTTGGAGGAGGCTGGCCTCTTTCACTTTATTTGACTCTTTGTTGTAGGTCGCATGTTCCTGCGCTGGGGAAAGGCGGGCCTACCCCCGACGCCGGAGCGCGCTTCCTTCTTGTTGCCTTTTTGCTGATTTTTTTTTTTTTGCCTTTGTTTTTTTTTATTATATCTTTGTTATTTACATATCATTTGTTTTTTTCTAGCCTAGTATTAGGCTGTAGTGTGAGTACGGCGACTGCCTTAATAGGCAGTCACTAGATGAGCTCTTTAAAAAAAAAAAAGGCTACCGCTTGTCCCATGTACCTGGGATGGGTTCGAGCTCACAGACTTGTGTACTCTGACTTTTTGCTTGTTTTTTTCGCATAGTTTGGTGTCTTTTGTTCCTCTCTTCTTTTTAATTATCCTAGCATTAGGTTATGGATGATTACGGTGGCTTATGGCCTGAGAGGCAGTCGGTAGATTAGCGCTTAAGAAAAAAAAATCTGCATCAGGGGAATGTAGATATGCAGTTTCAACGATGGAAGAGAGATGCATATGCAAAGGAATGGAAGGGGGTGGGGATGGGTAAGAAACCGCGGTGTTGTGATCTGATGTGTATGGAAGGAGCTGTCTGCGCCCATGCCTCAAACTCGGTTTGATTTCCGGCAGGTCCCGTTTTCATGTCTCAATTCTTTTTTCATTAATAAAACCTTTTGCTGACCAAATGCGTTGGCCTCGTTCGTTCCCCCTCCATATTTATTCTTCCATTTCTTTAGGACGACGAAACACAACCAAAGCTACAAACAAACCTGGTGAAAAAGACTCGTAAGAAGATGGAAGCCCCTCATATTACGGTTTCCAAAGATACTCAAGAGGAATGCAAAGTGCAGTGAAAACAAATGGCGGTGCAGTTCTATGCACTAATATTTTCGTAATTCTGAAATAGATTAAATTATTCTTCTATGTGCAAATAAACTCTTTATATTAAAATCATATAAGGCTAAATATTAATACTTGTTAATAAATATATTTCCATTATCTGTTTAACATCCTACCCAATTAATACCAATTTTAAAGTCATTGGACATAATTATGCTATGTAAGGGTGCGTACGCAAAGAAACAAGCTTTATATTAGCGTTCTACGGGCGCCGACCACCGGTTTAATTCTTGGCGCGTGTCGGCGCTTGTACCTCGAAATAGTAAACCTTTCTTTGTACACGCACCCTTAAGTTGGTGTGTGAATGCGGCGAGAGGAAGAATCGGAAAAGAACGATTGTTGAAGAGCAGGAGAGGGATGTTCGGAAAGTAATTAAGTATTTTAAAAAGTAACAAAAATCCCAGTAATGTTTACTTGCTCATTTAATATATTGAGCGTTTTTTTCCCTAAAAGTTTGAGAGGACGTTCTCAATTTTTCCTAATGTTCTACCATCTATGAAATGTTCTGAAAGCCGAATTGTTGCAATTCACCACTCATTACGATGGATTACGCGACGTGCCAAGTCCAGAGACCGTTTTGTCAGTCATACAGAATCAGAAGGCACTGAGTAACTTTTCGGTATTTCTCTCTCCACTTCCCCGTGTTCGCAGTATGCACGACGTCGTGTCTGATGCAAGTCACTAAGATGTCGAGATTGGGTTCCTGGACATGTAGGATACCTGCAAATAAGCTTGTTGGCAAAGGGCTAGACGGTCTGCGCATACTTGATCGTACACATACTTACTCTTGGCAGAAATCAGGTCAGTCCTTCGAGCTACATGGCAAAGAAGGTGAAGACGGCTGGCGGGAATTTAAAGTTTTGTGCCATTACATCGCTACTTTCTTCGGTAATCTAAATTGCACCCTCCCCCCCATCCCCACTCTAAAATTCCTCGAGGGACGCAGTACCATTTTATGGAGTGTTTCCTTGAACCTTTCTGCGATGATTGCTTGAATGTACTACTCTAGGGGAGTTTGATGCCCCCTACTTGTTTGTCCCTCTTCCAGGATCCCCTTTCTCTTTGCGACCCTTTATTTTCTCAGGGGTTGGGCCCAGAGAGCCTCTGGCCTTCTCGTGGCGAGAAGGGTCGGCACTGTGGTTCTTAAGTGTCCCCTTAACTGCAAACCAGACTTTTAATATACCCCTTTTCCCCCTCCCCAATAATCTCTTTTACTGCCCTTTCTTTTCCTCTCTTCTTTCTCATATTTTGTCTCTGACAGTTATTTGACCTCTGCCATTTGGGGGGACTGATTCTGTATTTTTCTTTCATGAAGGTCGCCTTGGTTTGCCGATACCTAAGGCGAAACCCATCATTTCCGCGCGTAGAACTCCGGCAGCGTCTTTGGCCAATAAAGTTGCTGTAGTGAATCCGTATTCATGCTCAGAGAGGACATACCGGATGCAACCGAATCGAGAGTTGCGATAGCGCCGGACCATTGTAGGCCTCTGTGGTGGGGAGTCCGAATGGAGATTGTGAATTCATTTTAGTTTGCTATGGCTTATCATAATCCTAAAACTTCCCCTTTTCGTAAGGGTTCTCGTGCAAAATGTTCTTGCATTGCTCGTTGGATCTCTATGCCAACGATGTGGACCCAGATCTAGATTATCCACGTTTATTGTTTTGAATTCCTCATCTGAAACCCCGCTTACAAAAGTGGACATGCTTGACGTCAACGACTCGTTTGAATCTCGGTGTGGTGAACCCGTCCGTTGTTTTTAAGAGGTAGTGGTGATATTGTGGTTCTATCACCTCACTTGACTCAACACAACCTTGTCCGAAATCTGTCTTTATTGGTGAAGTAACCGTATCGTCTCCCACGTCTGAATTTTGTCAATGGTGTAGTTCGTTCACATGAATTAAGGAAATACGACCTGCCCCCTTCCCTCCCTCCCCCCTCCCCACACACACACCCCGTTTCCAGAGTAGGCTTCGTGCCCAACGTCTCGCACATGTACACAATGTGACTATAACTGTGGGCTCCTCTCTTGTCCCAACTGGCACATTGATTTTAACATTTAAATGCCCAGAGTTGATTAAAGCTCGGTGCCTTCATTTCCGGCTAAGTCCGTACCTCGATCTACCCAGACGTTGCTTCAACTGCCACTAAGTTGTACATGGTCGTGCTTGTCGATACCCACCTTCCTATGTGAAGTGTAGGTCTGATTACAATGGCCCTGAATGCCACAGAACACCGCGCTATATCAACTGGGGTGGAGCTCACAGCCCGGCGTCGAAAACCTACCCACTCTTATACGAAATTCCCACAGGAGGGTACCCTCGGTAGCCTCTTACACTTGATACCCGCTAGTGTCGCTCATCCTCCCGGCCTGAGACAAATTTGGAAAGCTCCTGTCACTGGGTTCACTATGCTGGGGCCTGGGAAAGTAGTTGGTATGCTTTACCATTGTCCCCATTCGGCACTAGTTTACCTTTTTATAAGCATTATAATTGTTATTATCATTCTTCTTATTATATAATATTATAATTATATTATTAGTATTTGTTAATGTATTAAGAAGGAGAATAGCCATGGCTGCTGTGGCATTTGAGAAGCTGAAAAACAGTGTGTGGTCCAGAAGAAAGATACCACAGAAGTTAACCTGGACTCTTGCTCGCTGAAGATGAGAGGAGACTAAATGCCTTTGGAATTAGGTGCCTCAGGAGTATCATCGCCACCAACTGGAGACAAGAACAAATGTTAGTGTCAGAGAAGAGTTGAATATGGAGGAGACCTTTATGGATGGAATCAGAAGGAAGAGAATCAAGTGGTTTGGACATGTTATGAGAAAACCTCCAGAAAGCTATGTACGACAAACCTATATAGGCAGCTTTCAAGGTAGGCCACTCAGGAGATGGGGGGGGGTACCAGATTCCTGTGGATGTTGTACTGCCTTTGAACGAGTATGAACGGCTGGTTCGGGAGAAAGGACTGTGGGGGGGGGGGGAGAACAGCCAGACGCAGAGCGAGGGACTCGTTATGACTTGCGCCGTCAATTATAATTATCGTTATAATTTATTATTTAATAATATTATTTATCAATATTATTATTTTATATTATAATTATGATTAGTATTAATTATTATAAGTTATTATCATTACAGCTCTCCACTCGAATGTTTTCTCCCCACACTTTGCACCAAGAGGAGCGTTTCCACCTATACAAGTTTGGTCTGGTAGCCATGGTGCCTTGGTAGAATGCATGGCACCCCAATTGGGATCACCTAGCATCAGGGTATGATAATAATAGATGATCACCCACTTTATTCGCTAGTGGACCAGCCTATCTCTTCTCTTTATTACATACCCTCCTACACCTTTCCACACTTGCTCTTCTATCCACGGAGGTTCTGGCTGCACGGCGCACTTTCGTCCTCTGATGAGCCTTAGTAAGGTGGCAGTGTATACCGTTAGGTCCCTACCTGCTGCGGGGGGCTAAAGCCCGCTGGCTAGGTCAAGCATTAGGTACGGGGTCTGCTGGACCGTTAACTTTGCTCACCTGCCCCCAGTACACATATAAAGTGCCTAAGCTGCCAAAATCCTTTATGGTTAAAATTCCAGGTCAAATTTGCCCAAATGGCTGGCTGGGTTGGCAAACCCTATCAACGCCGGACCGGGATCTATTATGTGTATATGATCACATTCTGGAATTTCTGATCCTATGAAGACTTTTCTCTTGAACTCCCAAGTCATTGAGAAGTCATGTCTACTTTTCATGAGCACGTTTTACTCTGACTATGGAGACAACAGAAGCCAATAGTGGGAAAGCGCATAGAGATTCGCCTCCAAATCGAGGCACCCCTTAGGCCGGTGGAGGGTCTACCTTCACACCATCACCATGCGGCAATGGAGTTTCCCCTTTGGCATAATGGAGCTACTCTCGGTTTGCTTCCCCTCTGAAAAGTAAGAGCCACCTCCAACCATCCTCTAGCAGAGAGGATACTTACTCCTATCATAGGCCTACGGGTGCAGGGGTTTCCCCCTCAACCGATTCTGTGGAGTCGCCCATGGACGACGGCATCTTTCGACGAATTGCAGTCCGCCTTATTCTCTCACAGGGGACTGCCAAGAGAGTAGGCAGGTGGCTCAATATCGGCCGCTTCCGGTGGGAGCGATTCGATGGGGCAAGGGAAAGCAGGACGCGTTGCACCATGCGTCCTGGAATCATGGATCTTAACATTTGTGGGGGTCAACGTATCTGTCCAGCGTCTCTTCCTCGATGGAGGTCAGTTCGCCGGCCAGAGACTTAACTGCGAGGGAAGCTACCTCCAATGAGATCCGTGATGCCTTGTGGGGTGGGGGTGCATGGTCCCAGAGGTGACGCAGCCCCAGACGGAATGATCTTCCATGGGGTCGAACCTGGGTCCGGGGACAAACACCGAACTCAAGTCCGTCCCTGTGCAAGATTATCTTCTCCCCCCAAAGAAAAGAAGACTAAGAGAACTAAAGTTTCCTCTTAACCACACGGGCTCCGGAGACGGACAGGTCCGCTGCCGTTTGCAAGCGATCAAGCCAAGATCGGCATGTCCGGCCCCGAGTCCCCCTCAGGTGGGAGGGGCCAAGACCAAGACAAAACTCGCAAGTGCGCTGAGCGGAGCCTCGCTTACGTCCCCTCAGGTGGGAGGGGCCAATACCAAGACAAAACTCGCAAGTGAGCTGAGCCGAGCCTCGATTACGTCCCGGCCCGTCATTTAGAGGATACCCAGTTTTCGAGAAGGCAGGTTTCAAAAGCTTCCTGGCTATTCACTCCACCAATGACATGCTTGTTGGTCAAAGGCAACATATTCCATCAGAGGAAAGCATTAGCTAGCTTGATGTGTACAGAGCCGAAGGTGCCCGTTTCTCGAACGGGAGCCTTCTGGCTAATGGGTCAGATGCTTCCGAAGCGGCCATGATTAGTGCCCTTCACACTAAATGACACATCGCACTCTACCACGAACTTCGTGAAAGGAGGGAACTAGTGGACTATTCCAGGGATGACATCACCTTAGAGCTGTCCCACCATGGAGTGTTCAAAGTCGAACGTTTGATGAAAAAACAGGAAGGGGTCTCGAGACCCACCCCTACACTCTTCGTCACGTTCGATTGTCACTTTCGACACTGACAGGCTCCCTGAGTCGGTGCGTGCCTTTATCTTGCTACCGCGTACAGGCATTCGTGCCATAGCCGTGGAGGGGCTACTGCTACCCCCGCTTCGGTCATATGAATTACTGCTGTAGATGCGCAAATTCGGGCATAGCGGATCTTTGTAAGATGCTCCAAGGCCATACACAATAAATCCCTATCGTGTATGACCAAGTGTATCAATTGCGGAATGCTGCACCCCGCTTCGAAGCAATGTGGTGCGTATCTCCTGGATTTTTTATTTAAGGAGCCCATCTGGCGACTACTTACTTGAGCAGAAGTCGCTGTACTCACTATAGCTTACGACTAGGCTATATTGAAAAACTAATAACGCACTACCCACAACAAAGTTAAATAAAGTGGAGGAGGCCAGCTTTGTCCAAAAATTCGTACAGTCCGCAAATCTCTGTGCACAAAACAGTCCCAAGAACAAGGGCCAGAGCGGTAGCGACCCCGCTCGTGCAGATACCGGGACACATAACGTGCGCGAAGATCACCCAGACTGGGACATTTCAACAAGAATGTACCGAACAGTCTGGGGGACAACGCAGTCGTCGCAGTAAGGCGCAGGCGATCGCTCAATCAAATGGCGGTGCGTCCCGCGAGTATGTCTAATTCGGAGACGACAGAAAGCAGCCTGAAGCCGCCGCGGCATTGGGGCTAGGACCATGGGAACAGTCGCGGCGCAATGGCATGCGATTTTAAGTTACGCTGGACCCTCTCTCATCTTCTTTGCCAAGACGCCCGGAGGGCAGCCTGTATTCCTACCATGTAGTCGGTGTGAGGAAGATGGAAACGCTGGTCTAGTCGCCCAGTCTTCGCGGACTCTTTTGACGACCTTATCGGCGTGCTCATTCCCCGCAATTCCTCCATGTCCAGGAACCCAGAAGAAGATAATTACGACATCCGCCCGGCTCGCCAACAGTGGCGTCAAGGATATTGCGAACCAGGAGATGCGGAGATTCCAATTCCCTGAGAGCACTTAGGGCGCTTTTTGAGTCGCTATAAATCACAATCCGGTATCCGAACAAGCCACGTCGCGTTATATCCCGTACCGAGTGGTGTATTCCAACCAGCTCGGCCGTGAAGACAGATGCAGAGCCCCGCTGACTTCAAATAAAGGGGATACTGCGGAAACCAACCGCCTCTTGGGAGTTGGAGCCATCCGTATACACTGGCACGGTTCCAGTGCGACACGAAGTGTGCTCCTACAAGGCCGAAATGAATACTCCCAGCGCTGTATAAGCTTTGGGAGCAGAGAGGTGGCGACAAATATTCAAAGGTGGTACCATCCAGGGCGGCGTCTCCTGCAGATCTAGGGGCGCCACCAGCCAGAGAGCTATACCTATCTCAATGGTATGACTGGCGTGTCTCGGTCGTATGGGCTCCGTCAGGAGCAGCTGAGGAAGGTACCGGGCTCACGCGTACAGGCGAATAATGCACTGTGTACGGCGCAGAACAAGTGGCATCTACCCATCATCGACAAGTAGGCTCTCAATGGTAGAAGAGCGGAATGCACCAGTCATCAGGCGGAGGCCTGTGTGGTGGATTGAGTCCACCTTCCGCGGATGCATAAAACTTGCATCCGTAGTCGAGCTTCGACGAACCAATAATCGATAAAAAAGTAAGACAGTAGCCAAATTAGCGACCCAGGCGCTGAACTTCACGGAACGAAGAATTATCCAAGGCGCGGGTACAAGATAACCTAAGGCTGCGAATATGAGCCTCCCAGTTGAGGCGTTAGTCAAATAGAAGACCAAGGAAACGGTGTGAATCCACCACGTCCAGACGAACCCCATTTAGAAAAGTCTGGTTCAGGGTGGAGCCGTGGATGGTGGCAGAATTGTACCACCTTAGTGTTGGTCAAGGAAAAGCGAAACCTGTCCGCTTCAGCATAGCGAGAGATGCGGTTCAATGCCTGTTGGAGTCGACGCTGTAGAGTTGGCATCTGGGCCACGCCAAAAGAGATCGAAAGGTTGTCCACGTAGAGCGTAGCGAGAACATCTTCCGGCAGCACCGAGGTAATACCATTGATCCTCAGGGCATGACCACCAAGGAAGCGGATGGAGTGTAAAACGGCCAGATATTCTAGGAATGGCATTTAGGCCCACGGCCAAGGGATTACTGACAAAAACTCATCCACTGACCAAACTTATCGATTGGGACACAGAAATCAGTCATTTCCTGAAATGAGGGCGACCACGCCCGCTCTAAGCACCACCGCGGTGGTTTTTGAGGCGGCAGCAGCAGAGGAAATTATATTTGAATGGTAATGCGGTCATCTCCATAATGGTAATCGTCCACTTCCCATCCAAATCAGGCTGTGCAACCGGAGAGCAACAACGGATCAAGACAAGAAAATGAAGCGGTTCTCGGATAGTGATGTGCAAACTCATCCAGATTCAGGACACTTATCTCTAGCTCTTCAATCAGGTCAGCAAACACCTGACCCCTACGATGATCGTGTTGTCCCCCAAGAGGGGCTGTCTGCTGTTTAAATCTCCGAGCAAGAGAAACAGCCTCGGCAACCGTGCCACGATACGACGGAAGTCCCCCGTGTAGAAGTCTAGTCCAGTGAAATGAAGGCAGAAATAAGAATAAACCACCTATCAAGGAGTATCTGTATAGGAGAATTACCAATATATATATATATATATATATATATATATATATATATATATATATATATATATATATATATATATATATATATATATATATATATATATATATATATATATATATATATATATATAATATATAAGTAAAAGAACTCAATGGCGAGTTATGGTATATGATAGTGAAACCACTGTATAGGAGTCAGAAGTTTAATTTACGAGACTAGTTTCTGTATGCAGTTTATCATACGCTCTTTAGTCGTATACTGAGAATGTGATTATTACAAAAGTCTATAAATAGCGTACATATCAGAAAAAAAAACACACAAAGAAACACAAAACGGGCGAAATAGGTTATTAATCAGGGGCTGTTTAAGATGAGGTTACGGGAATGGAGGCTGCATTTCAATTGCCCATCTGACAAATTAAAATTAGGAATTTCTCCTATTAATATAGATTCTACTATATTTCTTTTACGGGAATCTTTTCAATTATATTATTTGTGCCTTTGAATAGTCAATTTGGTTGTTTTAATTGCTAATATGATTAGAAATACTGGATGTGGTACTGCCTCGTCTGACATCACCTTTATGTTCATAAATTCGTTTTGTTAAGGTTCTTCCGGTCTCTCCTATGTAAAATGAGGGACAGTTTGTAGAGACACATGGGATTAAATATACACCTGCTTCATTTGGCTGATCCACGGGCTTGGTCGAAGGGAAAAATTTAGGCATAGAAGAATGGTATTTAAATGTGGTTGGCTTGGAGAAGGAAGGTACCTGGCCGGTGCCTTGCTGCGCTATCGCTGCGAGCACATCGGCCCGGCCTTTCCCGCATTCTTCGGTCCTCACGGAGGTACCACGTCTCCGGACGTGGTTTTCCGCAACGACTACGCTACACGCTTCTACACACACATCTCACCGGGTCCCCACGTACTCTCTGACCACATACCTATATGCCTTATCATATCTACATCTCCTTTACTCATACCTACACTACACCACCTCTCTTCGACTACAAAAACACAAACTGGGAAGAGTTCAAGAGACACATAACAGATAACACGCCACAAAACCTCGACCTGGAGCACACCAATCCAGATACGTTAGACGACCACTGGTGCTCAATCATAAACACTATAACCACAGCACGCAACCTACACTCACTAAAAAAAACTATAATTGCATAAAACATTTCACATTTTCCATACACACTCAGAGACTCATCACACAGTACAATAATAACTACACTAGAGGCCCATGATAACACAACATAAATCACTTACGTGCCCGCATCCTACAGTGCGAGCAGCTAGATAGGGACCGGCAGTGGCGAGAATTCGTCCAAATCGCGGACGATACCCGTTGCAATAACCCTTCCTTCTTCTGGCGGCACGTAAAAAGGATGATAGGCACTGATCCACCCAAACCCATCACCCTCCAAGTAAACAACCAAACACTCACAGACACTAATGTCATCCTCGATGCATTTAAGTCCCATTGGGACACAGTACATACACACAACTCACCTAAACCACACGCACGGGAGCACTTCCAGGAAGTTCAGGAATGGTGTCGGGCCCACGCTCACGAGCTAAGGCCCGCCCCCCTGATACGAATGGAGCTGCTCGACTACACATCTATACTGACCAGCCCTATCACCGTCGAGGGAACAAAACACTACATTAAAACCACAACAAAACGTGCCCTCGGCCCCTCCGGGCTACCAGCTACACTAATACAAACCTCCCCGCAAACATATACCCCACACTTACACACCTATTCAACGCCTCATTAGCCTCAGGCCACTTCCCTAAAATATTCAAAGTCTCTCACAACATACTTCTACACAAACCGAACAAACACCCAAAACACCCAAACAACTACAGGCCTATTGCTCTATTAGAGCACATAGGCAAAATACTCGAACGCATGATGAACTGCTGCCTACGGGAATACCTGGAAGAGAGGGACTGGTTCTCCCCCCCCACCAATATGGGTTTAGGAGATGCCGGTCCACTCAGGCGTCCGTGACCATCGTTCATGACAGAATACAGAAAAAAACACCAGGTACATCAAAAGACACTCTTCATCAGCAAGGACGTAGAGAAGGCCTTCGATAAAGTGTGGCATGAGGGACTCCGTTGGAAACTCGCCAACAATACGGAGTTACCTCTCTGCACCAGAAGGCTATTCTCGCACTACCTCACTGAACGGAGATGCCATATAAAATACAATAATATCCTCTCACAACCCTTCACACCACGCTCAGGCGTTCCTCAAGGAAGCGTACTGGCACCCACACTATACATTATGTTTACAAACGACACCCCACGCCCAGCCGAAAACTGCTGTCACACATACACAGTGGCCTACGCCGATGACAAGACCATTCTCGTCAGCGGCCGTGGTCCAGAAGAAATCGCGCTCCACGCACAATCAATACTAGACGATAATACAGATTACGAGGATAAATGGCTGATTGCCACGAATCCTCAGAAGACACAGATGACACTCTACGGCGCAAGAGCACTTCATGCACAACGTACAAATCTTCTCACACACACCAAACATGAACCACCTAAACCCAACAATGCTCGAATATACACAACGTACAAAAATCCTTGGGGTAACTTTCGACCAGACCCTCAGGTTCAATATACACCAGAACATAACAGAAAACAAGAGCCTCACGTACAAACACATCGCTGAGCAGGTTCTACCCTGCGGGCAAAAAACTAAAGTTACACCTTTACAAAACACTCGTGCGACCTATTCTCACATACGCCCAACTGTCACTCGTAGTCGCGAGTGACACGTGGAAGCGGAAGGCTCAGCGCATTCAAAACTCTGCTCTGAAGCGCGCTTGCCGCTCTTCTTTGTACTCGAGAATGGCCACACTACACGATAACAACAAATTAGTACCCCTCAACACATATGCTCACACCAGACTCACAATACAACTCGGGAAACTCGCCCGAGACCCATTATACACCCCACTACATGTAAGAAGGTATGCGATGGCACCGCGATAGCCCGCGGCCCATGACCACCCGCAACCCATACCATTCTTCGCATAAACTAAAGGCATCATGAATAACACGTTTCCGACTGCGCAGACAGGCTCTCCTTCCTGACCAACCTCCAGCCGTCGTCCAGTCACAAAACTTCGAGACCAACGAAACCACACCAACACCACGCATCGGTGTCTAGCCACCGACCTATCAACTATTGCTATCTTTTATCATGTTATTTCCGCAACCTTTCCTCTACGACTGCCTGTTCGCCTGTGTTACACAGTGATCCCTCTTTGTCTTTTCTATACACAAAATGAAAAAATGGAGGAATAACTTTGTTCACTCCTTTGAGGAGGGGAGAAAAAGGGAGGGATAGACACTTCGTATTACTAAATTTGTTTTTATCCTTGGGACGGTAAGGAGTAGATTTTGCTTTAGATAAACTTTCATTGAAAACGTGGAGGGGATACTTTAATTCAATGAAACTGCAGGTTATATATGTAATCTCGTCTTCTAGATAGCAAGGGTCACATATCCTAAGTGCTCTCAAAAAATACCTGATGCAACGGCTCGCTTAATGTTAATATCACGATGAGAAAAGAAATGGATATAAGTTAGAATGGGTTGGTTTTCGGTACACAGTGAAGCTAATTTTGTCAATGATTCTAACAATTTTTACATCAAGAAAGGATATAAAATTATCTTTTTCCCACTCTACTTTAAAATTGATAGTAGGATAGGGGTCGTTAAGATTTTTAAGGAAATTGTCAAAAACGGTTGGACTATTTATATGCCAAATCGATATGACATCATCTACATACCTATACCATACAAAATTATGATGGGTAATCGCAGAAGGGAGTAATGATACTTCGAAATGTTCCATAAAAAGGTTACATGATATGGGCGCTAAAGGATTACCCATGCTAAGACCATATTTTTGACGGAAAAAACCCATATCGCTGATTAATACATTGTCAGTAACACAAAGTTTAACAAGATTTATAATTTTATTTTTGCCTAGAGGGAGGCTTAATTTTTTATTATCTAATACCTTTGATAGAACATTAAGACTTCGTTGACCGGGACAATACTGAACAGGCTGTCTACATCAAAGCTTACTAAGCGGCTTCCTTTTATGTTGATTTTCCTAAATTTCTCGATGAAATCAGAGGAATGGATTATGTGTGAAGGAGAGGTCAATCCAACAGCGTCAGCAAGAAGGGAGGCTAACCACTTCGAGAGTTTGTATTTATGAGAGTCAATACAAGATATAATAGGTGGGAGTGGCGTCCCGCTTTTGTGGGTCTGCCAAAAATCCACAAAAGAGGAACGCTACCGAAAGCTGTGTAAGTCGAATTACTTGCATATCCCAAGTTTGATCAATATTACAGGATACGATTATCGCAGCTTTGTGATATAATTCCATTTGGTCAGCGGTGTATTTACCCAGGTATTTCGTAGACTTTCGTCTTTTGATAAATCTATTCTGAGACGCGAAATGTTTGTTTACGCGGTTTTATTAACACAGGTGCTTCTGGCCTTCGCGCGTTCGTACATTGTGTTCCCCGTGCGGACTTCCAACGGTCGCTTGCTTCTATCAGTATACATTAACAAATATCTTTATATTCCTTATTCTTTGTATTCAAATTCATAGATGCAAATTAATAAATACATTCTCATTTCCTTATTCCAATTTTAGACATATTTTATGTGTAGAGTATGCTGGGACTTAATAAGACTACCGTGCGTCCATTTTGAGGAGATTTTTGCTGGGCCTATTGAATCCTGCAATTTGGTGCCAGTAGCCTACCTATTACATAATCCGATCGCTACAGCTGCACTGCCTAAAAGGTTTCCAAAAAGAGTAGAAGAATGAAGACATCCTGCCAGATATAAATCGCACATCCTCTTTCCTGGCTCCTATCCTGTGGTAGTGGGGGTGGCAAAACCCTTTTACCCGGGAAGGGTGGGTTGGGTCCACGCACCCAGCATGTTCTCCTATGGACACAACTAGTGGGAGACAAGCTTCCGTAGCTTCTCCTATAGACACACCTAGTGGGAGACGACTTTCCGCAGCTTCTCCTATAGTAGTTGGTCCAGGGTGAGCATTGGCACAATGGAATTAGGAATCGTGTAAGTTGTGGTTCGTCCTCTCATCGACGAAATCAACGAGGGCATTTTAGCATAATAGGTTAAGCACAGTATTCTTGTCATTCAGGTTCTCCCCCTGATTCTTAATCTTGTGAAGTGCTAACAGCCATGACGTTATTTCTCATCTTGTCCGTCGAACTCTTCATCATCTAATCTCTTTTTCAGCTTCACTTAAACTAAAACGGTATGCAATCACGTGGTAAATCGACTCTACCGGCCCTTCTCTTCAGATGGGTCCTCCTTTGCACATTTTTTAGCCACTTTCAGATATTTCTAGTCGACACTGGAGCATTGGTGTTCTTCTTGCTTCTGATAGAGAATGTACTCCTCCGGATTTCGTTCGTCGTATGACTCTATTCTTGGAATTTTCTTTGCCCATGACTCTTAGGTAGATTCTCGTGGTCGCAGGCTTGTCGACCGCGTCTCTCCTGTCTGTCCCTCTACCGCCTTCTCCAGGAGTTTATCTTCCACCGTCGAAGAATAGGCCTATGAAACTCTCATAGACACTTGAACAAAATATGAAAGTCTGTATACACGTGTTCTGAATGATTTGATCACATTTTTAGTCGCAGGAGTTCATTAATTTGTGCCATAGTTTGGGTGTGATTTAATTCTTATAATCTGGCAGTTCAAGATTCGTCAGTTTCAGAGTATCTTCCAGATTTTAAATTAGGGCTCTGCGCAGGCCATTTCATCTCGTCAATATTTTCAGCATCCAAGAACTGCTTCACTATCTTTGCAGTGAGGCACCGGCCAGTCCTGCATGAACAAAGCTGACGTACTCTCGATGTTCAAAGGCGATATGTCCCGGAAGCATTGTTGATTACTGAAGCGTAAACGGAAGAGCAGATAGATCGTATAAAAATGCCCCGGGCTACAAGGCTGACATCTCAAAATATCTTTTTCGTGCATGATTTAATCTTTTCCCTGTTCGACGTTTCACATCCCGAATCACATTCGACCCGAACGAATTAAATTTGATTTTGTCGCTAAAAAACACTCCCTTTACACCAAACTTCACAAGACATGCTCAGTAGTGAAGGATAACTGAGCAGCTATATGCTTTTTAGTCATGAATGATTTCTGAGCTTGGGAGCGTGCTAAGTGCTAAGCACCGCCTGAACGTGAGAAGCGTTCAAATTCTCGGCAACTTTACATGAAATACCGGTCGGCTTCTGTCTCAATCGGTCCTTCATCTACATCCGTTGCTTCGTGCGATGATCTCAAGGAAGCAGTTTTTCGATGGCGATCAGATAGTCAGAGCTTTATTAGGCGTGAAAACACACCTTTGACTTGACCGGTTAAAATGTTATTCGTTTATTCTTTCATTGGACAAAATGCTTTATAAAGGATTTGTCGACCTTAACTAGACTCATCACCCTAATAAATTTCATCAGCATTTGGTGCTTGAAACCCTGTAGGAATCCTAATAAATAATACTATTACTTGCAATTTACAAAACACACAGGGCATTGTTGTCATACGTCTATTTCGTAGATTCGTGTATTTGAGTAACTTGTTTGGCGTGAATGAAGTCTCCCAGGCATGCGCGATGTAGTGTAGAAGCGAAAAACCATTGCAATTTTAACCCAATATTTTTAAATGATAAATTCACTTTCCATTTGCTTGAATGCATTAAGCCGCATATCCCTGATATCATATGAAGTGTTAAGCATTTTTGCTTTCCACGAATGTTCGACATTTACCATCTCAATCATGCTCGCACTTATTTCCTCTCTTCTACTCTACACTGTCAGATTCAATAATCTTTCACTTCTGTTCTCCTTTCCACCTCCGTCGCGCCTTCTCTTCTATGCCTCAACCAATTTAACCTTACATAGCACAATCATGTGATGAGGCAGTCCCATCCTCATACCACATTCATATCACCATTCCTCTCTTCCTTCTCCATTAAATACCACTCCCCTTTCCCATATACTCCTCACATTTCATACACATATTGACGTGGATTAACCGGTCGACTTAGAAAATTTTCTTTCGAAGTGAAAGCGCAAAAGCAACGAGGCTGTATAACGCTGAAAGTGTGTAATGAGATCTGTAAACATGCCCAACAAAACCTACAAATACACGGATTGCTCGAACTCTGGAAGAACCCATTCTAGTAGCTGGGTGTAATTCGTCGAGGGCACATGTGATGAGGTAACAACTTGGGTAGCAAGGAAGCGAGAAATTGTCTAACACCTTTTATTGATCAATTGCAGCAATAATCCATTAAATACCCAAATAGTTAAAGAATAAAATGCTCACACAAATTGAGATATCCCCGACAGGATATCTTAATAAAATGCAGAATTTTGAAGAAAGAACAATGCGTTTTTTACTGCATTAATCATCCATGAAAAAGATGACGAGGCTTGTTTAACGGCGAGTGGTTTTGCCGATACCCCTCTTGCCTGAAAACAGATGCTTTGGTTTCTTTGCTCCAATCCGTCTGTCAGATTCCGCAGTTTTCCCAAGTTTCCTGGTCAAAGTTAGCCGCTGTCTCTTCTCTATCGTCTTCACCTTTTTCAACATCTAAAAAAAGGGGGGATAATATATTTCCACTAACTTTTATATATAAAAAAAATCTCGACTATAGGAATTTTAGGACGGCTAAAAAGAGATTGAAAGATCGTTTATGTAGAGCGTAGCGAGAACAACTGAATGTAACAGTTTTCTATTATAATTAGTAACCTAAAACTTGGAGCTCTGAAAACGAATGCTAAGATAAAAAAAGGAGGAGAGGAAAAAAAAAAGCGCGTGAGTAGTTTTGTAACTCCATAAATAATCGATAATTCGTGCAGCTAAGCTACCGATGGCGAGGGGTCAGTTAAAGGAAAAAAAAACAAGAAATGGAAGGTCTTTCTTACCTCTGGATCCCTGACACCGCTTCGATCTCTAGGCGGACGTGAACTCGACCGCACGACACCCTCGGAATCCATCCTAGCCCTCTTGATCGGCGTCCTCGAAATGGACCGGGACCTCTTTTCGGTCCGGGTGAAGTGCGCATCTTTGGTGTTGGACATGTCCACGCCAAGGTTGCTCAGCTGAGTGCGCAATTTGGAGACAGATCGCGACCGTTGAGCTGAAAGCGAAGTTCGAGGCAACCGGCCAGTTGTACTTTTGCTCTTCATCCTTTTGAATATGCGCATAATCGCGCGCCGGTCCAGGATCAATTTGCCCACTTTCAAGAGCTCTTTTTCATCTTCGGTCAACTCCTCGGCCAACATCTTGTATAGACCTGCTTTCACCATCATGTCTTCCTCGTCTATAAACGCTTCCATTTTCTGTTCAGAGAAATTAATTGAAAATAGTAGAGAAACGGATAGGCGTTTTGGGTTTAGCATAGCAGCAATAACAAAATAGCCTTAGTAAACAATTTTATTCTATGGGATTTGTGAGGGGGCACGCTAAGGGCCTTCTGTCCACGAGTAGACAATATGCTACAGTACATGGGACCTTATGGATTTAAAGAAACCTTTGGCGTGAGCAAAATTGTCTTAAATGTTTAATAGATAAAGGGGCTTAGTTTTAGAGAACGCACTACACCCACTTTATGCGAAAATGGGTGAACACGCACTAGGTCAGACAAACTGGGTGGAAACAAGTCGGGGTAGAGGGCTAATTGCTAGGAATGTGGAAGGATATCATCCGGCCAGCTCCTGTTGATAAAACCTAACAGAAATATCATACCTCGAAGTATAGTGAGCGGAACGCAACTGACCTAGCGTAAAGGAATTGTAAAAGGGTTCTCCTCTTCTGAATGTATAGGCAAGTTAGTCAGCGGTCTTAAGTGTGTACAAAACGTGCAATAACTTTTGGCGGAGCGGCATCCTGGCTAGAGAATGGGGAAGAAAGCGATTGCGATGGAATCATCCACGTACGAGCCGACTGAGATAGCGGTCTCTTCCCCTGGAGAATGAAGGCAGCGTCAAATGAGAACTTGCTCAGAATCCTTTTGATTGGCTTCCACACCTCTGCAAGAGGGTTCTTCCCGTTGAGTGAAGACGTGTTTGTCGGCCAAGAAGAGCGGAGTGAGTGCTTCGAGACGAAGTGGAATTTAGCCATAGCATGACGCAATTCATCAACGGTAAAATCATTCTGGGGTGCTCATAGCGCATGGTAAAGAACTCAATGGCCTCATCAACAGACCTAAACTTTTTTTTTTACTTAAAGCAATCATTTGTCGACTGCCACCAAGGGCATAAATCGCCCAAATTAAAATTTCGATCTAGTACTAGGCCCCTTTAAAATTAATTAAAAAAACCTCCTGAAAAATAAGAAACAAGTCAACACTAGACTCAATCAAATAAAAATGGAAGAGGAAAGCCTCCTTCAAGAAGTCAAACATTTTACAATTGTGTGCGCACGAATCCATCCCGGGTACAATGTACAAGAGATTGATCTCCAAGCTGGGACAGTGAACACGAATATGCTGAACAGTCTTGGGTAGGTAAACGGGAACAGTCGTGGCACAAATTTACGCAACTATAAGTTCCACGCGGCCGTCTTCCATCTACCTTACAAGGAGCCCAGGAAGTCTGCCCTCAATCCTGCTATGTATGTAGTCGGTGCGAAAAAGAGCGAAAGGCTGGTATGATTGCCCAGGCTCACGGATTCGTTGGCGTCATCATAAGCAGCAATTCCCACATATCCAGGAACCCAGCAGATGATAATCCTGACATCACATCTCGCACCAATCGCGAACGTCAGGGATACCGTGGACCAGGCGGTAGGAAAATTCCACTGCCCCGAGAGCACTCAGAGCGCTCTTTGAGTCACAAAAGAAGCAGAGGTCTTCCTGGGACTTGGAGCAATCCGTGTATACTGGCACAGATCCAGCTTAACACACAAAGTGGGCTCCAAAAAGGATGAGCGCAATACTCCTGGGAAGGAGGGGGAGGGTTGGTAGCATAAGCTTGGCGACAAATAGTAAAAGGTGGTACCCTCCAGGATGGCGTCCTGGGCAGAATCAGAGGCGCCACCGGCTCAAGACCTACACAGAGCTCACTAAGGAGTTTCCTAGCCCTAACCCAAAGGGCTTAGATATGACTGGTGTCTCTCGGGGGTATAGGTACCATTGAGGTCATTTATATTTCATGAAATGCGGACCACCGCGCCAAAGCGAAGCACCACCGGGAGATGTCTGCCCCAGGAGGCAGCGGTCAAAAAAAATAATATTTGAAGGAGAAAGTGATCAAGCAATGAGGTCATCTACTACCCCCCACCCAAAATTAGGCTATGCATCGGCAGAGAACAGGGATAGATTAAGAAAGGAAAATCTTAAGTAGTTCTTAGGCAATCATTCATAAACTCCTCCACATTTAAGACACATATGTCCAGCTCGGGGAATTAATCGAGTATTCTCCACACTGGGGGTGTCTACTGTTCAAAACTCTGAGCAGTAGAAATGGTCTAGGCAACCGTGCCACGATGCGGCGGAAGTCCCGCGTCTAAGTCTAAGAGGAGTCATTTAAAGCAAAGATAAGAATGGAGACATCATGACGAGTGTAGATGGAGGATCCTCCTGCCCAGTCTGCATCCCGTGATGGTAGGGTCGGCCCTTATACCTCAGGAGGGTGGGCATGGTCTCCAACAAAAAGATAGGTAGGGAAAAACGGGGAGGAGACGATCCTCCGCAGCTCAACTCAGTTGGCCCGAAGTCTGCCGCAATTTAATGAAGGAGAATGCCCTCAAGGCCTAGCTCAAGAGAAGATGCGCAAGTCATCTTCAAAAAGAAGACCCTCGCGGGAATGGCCGTATGCTTCCCGGAGGCAGAACTCAGGGTGCTCTTCTTCGAACAGAGACGCTGAAAGCGTTGTCGGCTTCGAGGACTTAATGGGGAAGGTCGGGCTCGCGAGCTCAACCTTGCGCACCCAGTCTAGCCTTGGGTGGGAGGCTGGGGGCGTAAGAGCCGATGATCCTTTGGTGCTGTCCTCCTATCGAGAGGCAGCTTTAGTAACCTCGGAAGACCGCCTTTAGGGGTGTTGCCCCATATGAGGGTAAAGAGTTGGTGGAGTCGTTAGGCCATTCCCTCATGGGAATGGCCGTACGCTTAAGAGGAATGAGGAAATTCCTCATCGACTGAGACAGAGAAATTAGTCAGTTCCTGAAATGTGGACCACCGCTCCAAGCACCACTGCGGCGGGCCCTCAGGCGAAAGCGGCCCAGAAAATGATATTTGAATGGAAAAGTGATCACTATCATGGAGTCATCGACTACCCCAAACTCCAAATCAGGCTGTGCATCTGGAGAGCACAAAGATAGATTGAGAAAGAAAAAAAGATGCAGTTCTCGGGCAGTGATGCGTAAACTCATCCACATTTAGGTCATCCATCTCCAGGTCATCGATCAGGTTGACAAGGACTTGACCCCTGGGATTAATCGAGTAGTCTCCCCGTTCAAGAGAAAAGGCCTCGGCAACCGTGCCACGACGCAGTGAAAGTCCCCGGCGTCGAAGTGGGCTGATGGTGGAATGTACGCAGCTGAACAACTACTGTCTGAAAGGTAGTGGCTAAAGCGAAGAGAAGAACAGAGACATCATGACGGGTGTGAATGGCGCATCCTTCTGCCGGGCCCCCATCACGTCGTAGTGGGGTCGCAAAACCCTTATACCCCGGGAGGGTGGGCAGGCGGCACGCGCCCAGCATGGTCTCCTGCAAAAGATACTCAAGGGAAAAAGGAATGAGACGAGCCTTCGCAGGACCTCCCAGTTGGCCCGGAGTCCACGGCAATTCCATTGAAGGAATATGCCCTCCAAGCTAGCTCGGAAATGCGGAGGCCCCTCTTCGACGAGAAGACCCTTGCGGGAATGGCCGTACGCTACTCAGAGGAAGAACTACGGACGCTGTTGGCCGGACAATTAGCTGAAGGAGCTATCGCCATGCGAGTCTCTTCCTCCCTCTGTCTCGAAACATTCGGAGGCGTGGGTCCCTCTTTTGGACGATCCACTGCCTTCGAGTCACCCAGCCTAGCACTCGGTGTAGGCGTATGAGCCGAAACTCCTTTAGTGCTGTCCTCCTTTCGGGAAGTAGCTTTAGAAAGTCCGGAAGATGGCCTCACTAGTCTAACGACTCGGTGGAGGCGCCTGGCCGTTTCGACTTACCGGAAACGGTCACGCTGGGGGAAGGAGGGGGAGCCCTGGATTTAGCCGGGGCTGGGTGTGAAAACTTTATGCCACCAGCTCTACCAGGGAAGCACCCGGGGTGGGTAGAACCCGAAGAAGGGTCCCGAATGGGCGCAGTAACGAACGCGCTCGTAAGCCTGGAGGGGCCAGGAGCAGAGGGTGTCTTTCTTAGCATTGAGGCATAAGACGTCACAGGAAGCGCCGGGGCGCCAAGTCCAAGTCTTTAGCCTCACGAAATGAGAGACGATCCTGGGCCTGAACGGCCAGGATTTCCTTCTCAAGGAGATACGAACACATTGCTTCAAAGAAGCAGGGTGCGGCTCTCCGCAATTGACACACTTGGTCACACACAATTTGGACTTGATGCGGCCTTGGAACAACTTACGGACTTCGGGTAACTGCGACTTTGCGCGTCTGCAAGAGCGATTCGTATACGGAAGCGGTGATAGTAATAGCACCTTCTCAACAGAGGCACGAATGCCTTAACGCAGTAGTGATACCAATCGGCACGCACCAAACCTAGGGAGCTTGTCACAGTCGAATGTGACTAAGAGTGTAGGGGTGGGTCTCGAGGCCCCTCCCTGTTTTCTCATCACACGCTCGACTTTGACCGCTCCATGGTGGGCCAGCTATAAGGTGATGTCATCTATTCAGTAGTCCACGAGTTCCTTTGTATAAATCACTCGTTTCACAGAGCTCATGGTAGAGTGAGGCGTGACACTCCCCGGCGTTGCCATCAAGTGTCCGAAGGACACTAATCATGGCCGCCTCGAAGGGATTCGACGAATTCGTCAAAAGGCCGAGAAAGGGGTCATCTTCGGCTCTCTACCAATCACGCCAGCTAGTTTCTTCTCTGATGGATCATGTTGGGCTTATCCAACATGCTGCCATCAGTGGAGCGCATAACCAGAAACCGTTTAAGCCAGTGGGTTCGAAAACGCCAGGTAACGTCTGAATGACGGGCCCCAACGGAATCGAGGCTCCGCTCTGCGCACTTTTGGTCTTGGTCAGGGACTCCCCCGCCCAGGGGAGCACCGGGACCGGACGTGCCGATCTTCGCTTGGTCGCTTGCTGAAACGGCAGCGGACCGGTCCGTCCCCGTGACCCAGCGGAGGGAGAGGAGCCCTTAGTATTTTTAGTCTTGTTCCACTCTCTTTTCTTTTTAGGATGAGGAGGGTGGGGAATGAACCTGTTTTTCTCTTATCCGCCGGAAGGAGCCCCTATGCCGAATGGGCCAGCCTCAGCAAGATCCTTCTGCGAGATGGAGAAGGTCCCCGCTGTCACAGGGGCACCAGTCCTTGTGAGGCCTCGGCGGACCAGAGCTGTCTGAAGAGGAGCTTGCACAAGGGAGGAATCGGGTTCAACCCCATGAAAGATCCTACCGTCTGGCGATTGGTCACCTCAGGTACCATGTCCATCTCAAGAGGGTCCTCCATGTGCCCTCTCAACAAGACATCACGGATCCCATTCAAGGAGCCTTTTGTCTTATCTTCTTGGGCCGGCGAGCCGGCCCAAGTCTAGAAGGAGAGGGGGGCACGTACAGTGACCTCCTGTAAACTTGCTATGCGCGCCAGCAGGACTTTATAGTGTATGGGCCGACTACTCCTGTGATCACTCGCCCCCTTAAGGGGATTGGCCCTATCGAGCCGGTCCCACCGAGAGAGGTCAATCATGGGCTGCTGGAGTGCTCCCTAGTAAGAGGGAGTCACCCAAGGGCGACTCCAAAGAAGGAGGTTAGGGGGAGTCCCCTGAACCCGTAGGCATGGGAGAGGAGTAAGCCTCCTCTCCGGTATGGCGGCTCCACCTTAGGATCGGCGTAAAATCGATAGACATCGAAAGAAGAAAGAAAGGGGGTGTGAGAAAGATGTTGGTGGGGATGAACAGGTTGTTAACCCCCCCCAAAACCGGAGTTCAGGGGTGAGGGGGCGTTGTCCCCTCAGCCCCAATCAGGGATGGTTGGTTGAGAGGAAACTGATTGATGCCTGTGAAATTAGAGGCTGACCAGAGAAAATTGTGGGAGAGGTTGTATGGAAAGTGAGGAAACAGGGTAAAAAGACAAGGTGTCAGAAGGAGAAGAGGCTAAGCTGGGGCTGGACGGGGCACCGAGTCCCATCAACACCGCAGCCAGGAGAGCAAATTGCTGTGCCCCTTACATGGAGGGGGGGGGGAGCTAAAGGAAAACGGGAGAAGACTAGACTCCGCAGCTCTTCCTAGCTGGCCCGGAGTCCGCGGCAATTCCATTGAAGGAATATGCCCTCCAGGCCTAGCTCAGAGATTGGTGGACACTCTTCGAAGAAAAGACCATCACGGGTATAGCCGTAAGCTTCCTGGAGGCAGAACTTCAGGAGCTGTTTGCCAGACAATGAATTGAAGGCACTGTCGCCTTCGAAGACTTATCGGGGGGAGGTTGGTCTCGCCATGCGAGTCTTTTCCACCCTCCACCGCCTTCGGAGCCGGGGTTCCCTCCTTTGGAGGATCCACCACCTTCAAGTCATACAGCTACAGCATAGCACTCAGTGTGGGCATAGAAGCCGAAACTCCTTTAGTGCTGTCCTCCGAATCGGTGGCAGTAATAGCACCTTCCCAGCAGAGGCACGAATGCCTTAACGCGGTAGCGATGTCCACTGGCACGCACCGACTCAGGCAGCCTTTCACAGTCAAATATAACGATGAGTGTAGAGCTGGGAGGCCCCTCCCTGTTTTCTCATCACATGTTCGACCTTAACCGCTCCTTGGTGGCCAGCTGCAATGTGATGTTATCTATAGAGTAGTACTCCACGAGTTCTCTGGCATAAACTACATTCACAAAGTTCATGGTAGAGTGAGGCGTCACACTCACCGACGTGCCATCAAGTGTCCGAAGAGCACTAATCTTGGCTGCTTCGGAGGGATCTGACGAATTCGCCAGAAGGCAGGCTCCCGTCCATGAAACGGTTCTCCCTAGGCTCTCTACCAATCACGCTAGCTTGAGCTCTTCTCTGATGGAACATGTTGCCCTCGGCCAAAAGGTTGCCATCAGTGGAGCAAATAACAAGAAAGCATTTGAAGCCAGCCGGCTGGAAAACGCCAGGTAGTCTCTGAATGAGGGGCTTCGACGGAATCAAGGTTCCTCTCTGCGCACTTGCGGCTTTTGTCTTTTTCAGGGACTTCTCACCCGAGGGAGCACTGGGGCCGGTCGTGCCGATCTTGGCTTGGTGGCTTATCGAAACGACAGCGGACCCGTCCATCCCAGGGGCTCCCGCGGAGGGAGAGCAGCCTGGAGTCTTTTTCTTTTCTTTTTAGGAGAGGAGAGTGGGCAATGAACCCACTTCTCTCCTCCACCAGAAGGAGCCCTTAGGCCAGATAGATCGGTCTCAGCAAGATCTTTCGCTGAAATGGACAAGGTCTTGGTTGTCAAAGGGGCACCAGTCAGGAAAGGAGGTCTCTAATCTTGTGAATCTTCGGGTGACAGAGCCGGCTGAAGAGAAGCTTGCACAGGGGTGGATTCAGGTTCTGTGCTTGGCACCGAGCCCAGGTTC